>CM035161.1:56522800-56610322 GCA_020205615.1 Panax quinquefolius | reverse complement strand
TATGAAATTTCGTCCTCGAAATTGACGTGACGATTCTGGTGTTTTTGAAAGGTGAGGATACCTCACTTTCATTTCCGCTTCCAATTCCTGTGTCATTTCCTCTATAGCATGATTCCTCCACAAAACTTTAACTTGTGGTATGACGTTTCTGCAGTAGGGACATGCTCCTTCCTATCCAAAATCTTGACAGTACCTCCTCATACGTTAAGTTTTCTGCTATCTCGTCCTGCTTCTAACTCAATAACGTGGTTCGGGTCTTTCACATATTTACGAAGTACAGATATGTGAAACACATTATGAACACGAGACATATTCGGAGGTAACGCAAGTCTATAGGCTACATTTCCTACTCGGTCAAGAATTTGAAATGGACCAATAAATCGTGGATTGAGCTTTCCTCTCTTCCCAAATCTTGTAACTCCCTTCCATGGAGCAACTCGCAATAATACATGATCCCCTACATTAAATTCCACATCCTTTCGATGAAGATCCGCATAACTCTTTTGTCGATCTTGTGCCGTTTGTATACGTTGTCGAATCATTAGTCATACGTACTAACTCGGGTCCCAACAATGTTGCTTCACCCACCTCATCCCAACATATCGAGAACGACATTTTGTCCATATAATGCTTCAATGGAACCATGCCTATATTTGTTTAATAACTATTGTTGTATGAGAATTCCACCAATGGCAAGTACTTATCCCAACTTCCTTTGAAATCTAGGACACGTAGTTTTAATATATCTTCAAGAGTTTTTGAGTAGTCCTTTTGATTGCCCATCCGTTTGAGGATGGTATGCCAAATCAATCGAAATTGCGCTCCATAGCTTTCTAACCCAAAATCATGAAGTGAATCTTGGGTCACTATCCAAAACTATGGATACAGTACATGCCATGCAACCTCACAATCTCATTCACGTACATACTAGCAAGACGTTCAAGGGAATAAGTCTCCCGTATCGGCAAGAAATGAGCAGATTTGGTTAATCTATCAACAATAACCCAAATAGCATTGATGCCTTGAGAAACCGTAGGAAGACCCATAACGAAATCTATGGTAATGTGTTCCCACTTCCATTCCGGAATCTCAAGTGGTTGCAACGGACCCTTAGGTACTAGATGCTCCGCCTTTACACGTTGGCAAGTTAAACACATCGAGATAAACTTTGCAATCTCTCTCTTCATTTGTTCCACCAAAATGTATGTCGAAGATCACGATACATTTTAGTACTTCCAGGATGGATTGCAAATGGTGTATTGTGTGCCTCCATCATAATCTTGTTCTTCAAATCAGAGTTGTTAGGAACACAAAGTCTAGAGTGGACTCGAAGTATTCCTTCTTCATCAATTCTCGCTTCCGGAATAGCTCCTTCTTGTATCTTCTTCTTCATATGCATCACCTCCAAGCCCATGGCTTGAGCGAATTTAACTAAAGTCGATTATACTCAGATATCATCACGTGGGTACCTAGAGTTTTCATCTCCATCTCTATTATTTGTAAATTATACTGAAATTAGTCTTTGACAACATCGTACTCGTACTTGTATACGATCTTCTACTCAACACGTCAGCTACCACGTTCGCTTTTCCAGGATGGCACGGTCGTAACATGTATTGAAATGAGTCTCCTCTTTAGTTCTTCGAAGCTCTTCCCACATTCCTTGCTCCATTCGATTTTTGTATCTCTACGAAGTCAATTGCGTTAATGGAATAGCGATTCGAGAATATCCTTCAACGAATCTCCGATAATAACCAACTAAGCCTGAAAGCTACGTATTTCGATTACTGACTTAGGTTGTTCTCAATCGCGACTCATATCCCAACCTTGGATAACACGTTACAATGACACCCTATCGGTTTACTATCGCATCGAATATGGTGTCCCCTACAGAGAGTCTGGCTTTGGTGCATCCCACAAAGGAAATCACAAGATAAAGGCTCAGGTACCAAATTCTATAATTGAATTTTTAACTCCTGAAGTTCAATAGGAGCCATTCGATATGAGATTTTAGAAATGAGTTTTGTACCGGGTTCAAAGTCAATACAAAATTTAATATCAGGCTTTGGGAGTAAGCCAAGAAATTCTTCAGGAAATACATCAGGAAAAATCAATAACAACAAGAATATTATTCAAATCTGACGTGTCTTTATTCAAATCCATAACATGGACTAAGAAAATTTGACATCCGTAAAAAAAACGAATGACTTCATGGCTTGATATGAAAATGTTTGACAACAATGGTTTGATTGCTTGAATTCGAATAACAGGTTGCTTAGGAATATGAAAACTAACAACCTTACAAAAGCAATCAATTTGGCATGATGAGTAGTTAACCTTAAAATCACATCAAAAGCAAATATTTCTATAGAAATAAGGTTAACAGGTAATGTGATAGTGCCAACCTGAATCAAGCAAGATTTTTAAACAACGGATGTAATGAAAGTTTCTCCTAATGGAGTCTCCACAGATAGGTCAAAGTTTAATTTCTCCGTAGTCAAGTTCAAACGTTGAGCGCAAGCAAGAGAGATAAAAGAATGGGTAGAACCGGTATCTAATAAGGTATAAACTTCGCAAGAATTTATAATTAACTAACCCGTGCTAACTTCGTCGGGGTTCCTCGATTTTACCGGCCACGACAAACGCCTTCCGTGAATCGCTGACTTTGACTTTTCTCGACATCCTTTTGAGTCACCGCCTACACTGACTAGGTTTCGATATCGCATAATCTCGAAAGCGATATGTCCTTCTTTTCCACAATTATAGCATACCTTAAACTGTTGTGGGCGCTTTGGGTGATATGTCCCTCTTTACCGCATTTGTAACATACGTCGATGGGTCTTTCTCCTCCTTGGAACCGTTGCCACACCCTTTGGCGCCGACGCCTTCACATGGTCGTTGTTGAATCTCCTCTTTTAAAATCTCCTCCCAACTCGCTTCTTCTATTTTCACGGCCACGATTACCACCAGAGTGGTTACCGCCTTTGTCCGTATTCTTCTTTCTCCACTGGTTATCGTTATTCTGATGACTACTATCTTTGGTATGATCCTGGTTATGGTCCCTCGGTTGAACGTACTCGTTATCTCGCTTCTAACAACTGAGCCTGCTTTAACATCCGAATAGAGAAAATTTATGAGAAATGAGATATTGACGTATCTGCCGGTTTCAAACCTCTCGAAACATCCGCGTCATACGTTCCTCATTCTCCACCAAATGAGGTGCAAACCCGGATAACTCCGCAAACTTCGCCTCGTCTTTGGGACACCGCCATGTTATTCTCGCTTCCAATATAATAAACTCCACTTCATTCATATAGCGAATACTTTCGTGGAAGTACTTGTCATTGAATCTGCTTCAAACGCTCTCCCATGACATGCCGAGTGCAAATGAATGGGTACGCTTCACGATTCCCACCAATGAATCACTTCGCCACGGAACATAAAAGTAGCGAATGGAACTTTCGTTCTCGTGCATCCCAAGACATCGAATATCATGGTAATTTGCTTGACCCATGTTTTTCGCCATGATCGGATCCGCTTTCCCGCAATTCGGTGGTCCCAACTCTTTGAACCGCTTGGGTCATTGACCACCCGTGAATTGCTATCATCTCCTCCTCGTATTTTGAACACGAGTCTCCTCAAATGCGATTTTGCATGAATCGCAAAAAACTTCTAAACATCCCCTCGTTCATCATCTCTTCAAAGGTGTTATTCACAGGAGGTACATTGCCACTGTTGTTACGCGTTCTCCTCGTTGTTAAGTATGCATCTCCACGGTCTCATTTACACCACTATTAATATTCTCAACGACATTCTCAATTCTCATTATAAAACAAGGGTTAATTAAGGAAATCAATCACATAATATCCCTATATAATTGACCAACTAACAAATAAGCTTAGGTAGGACACACTAGCAAAGGATTTACTCTGCCTCTCCCTCCTAGTTCTATTCCCCGATCTCCGCCAGAGATCATATCCCTAAGCTCGATACCAAATCATGACTCTAGACACCAACCTCGTGTCAAGACCTCACATTGATACTTATCGGTTTGCCACCACAGCCAATCAAGCGTCCCCTACGGAGAGTGTCCGGCTTCGGTGCATCCCCATCAACAGAAGTCACCAAATGAGAGGCTCGGGGCTCTTTACTTATAGCTCGATTAACCGTGACGCCCCCAAAATAGTATACACCACACCCATTCTGAGTCGCCAAATACATGGTATGTAAACAACTACAACTTTATTATTACAACAAGAAAAAGCATGAGTTTAAATACGATATTATCTTTTAGACAATATCTATACTCAAATAAATCCTCATCACATTTATTGATACATTATTTTACAAAATGGTGAGGACTACTAAACAATCCTTTCTAAAACCTTCATTCCATACCCAGACTGCACTTTCGCTATATTCTCGCCTCCCCGAGAAGAATGGAACAAAAGGGAAAAGGGTGAGCTCAACTAGCTCAAGAAAGAATATTATGACTAAGATAATATACAACAAATTATCGTTAGTCTTCAACAGGGAAAAATTTAATAGAATACAATAGACAACAAATTTTAAATCAATATTCGCAATGAAATAATAATTCATTAGAAGAGTTAAGTAGAGAATGCAAACTACTATCTTCTATGTATGAATTTAAAAGTTCATCGCTCTATCTTTTATCCCCAGTAACAACAATCAATATACATCCAGAATCAAATATTCATCTTTGCACTACAGTGCCAAAGATATTCATCGATTAATCATGTTCATTTAAACACTGCTCATCTTTGCACTACAAGCCAAAGATATTAATCGGTCGGTCGTGTTCATCTCAACACTGCTTCATCTTTACACTACAGCCAAAGATATTCAATAATATCATCATTTAAGACCGAGGATGATGAAAAATATTTTAAAGAACGAATCCAAAGGAAAACAAAATGACAAGGATTAAGGATTAAGGATTCGTACTTTGTTTTATCCATGTCCAACAATACCTCAAAAATAATCATAGTGGTGTAAAATTCAAGAATGATCAAAACATGGATACAACCAAAGCTAGTATCCAGAATAGATATTTTAGATGAAAAGAAAAATTTTCATTTTTCGATGAATAGTGCCGTATTCGTGAATAGTCTCAGATATCGTGAATAAAGGCCGTATATCGTGAATAGTAACTCAACACCCAAAGATAGAAATTCCACAAAAAACATCTTCACGCTTCATGAATAGTACTCGTGAATAATAACTCATGAATAGTAACTCATGAATAGTAACTCGTGAATAGTAACTCGTGAATAGTAACCCCGATATGAAAAAGTTCCAAATTTGATAAAAAGTACCAACCAATATTTCAGCATAATGATATTGAAGAATTAATATCATTTGAGAAGAAAATAACATCCCTTACCTCAAAGAATCAAAGATTTCTAAGGAAAAGGTCTCAAGTGATCTTGAATGAAACTTGTCTTGAACAAAGACTCTCAAAGTATCTAAATACTCACAAAATACGCCAATAATATAGAGAGAGAAAGAGAAAAACTTTGTTTCGGTGTGATTTTCAATTCTAACTTAGCCCTCTATTTATAGGAAAATGTTAGCCCACCAAGCAGATTTTGACCACTACACGATGGCTTTACACGCTACTATTGCCACCCACCACATTTGAAATAAAATTCAGCACATTTTTCACCAACCACAAGTGGGGCCCACTCAATTCTAGAATTTTCCACCAAAATCAATTATAAACCTAATTTTCGAATCCGACACCTCTTAAAATTCACAACAAATCATTCGTGAATTTTAAACGGTTCAAAATTTGTGGACATATACTCAACTTATGTATGTATAACATACCCAAAAATTACCACAATCCAACTAATTGTCGATAAAAATTATAACCCCGAATATATCTCAAAACCCCGATTTGATTTTTAACACCTCCAATCCGATAAAATACTTGATAAAACACCTCAACAATAATTTCTTCATTTATAACCACATAAATAAATCCATCATTTATATCCACATAAAATAAATATTTCTTTATCATATGAATCAATAATTAATTATTCACAAATAATATTACGAATCACAATTAT
Source organism: Panax quinquefolius (assembly GCA_020205615.1). NCBI lineage: Eukaryota > Viridiplantae > Streptophyta > Magnoliopsida > Apiales > Araliaceae > Panax > Panax quinquefolius. The sequence continues at coordinate 56,604,224 of CM035161.1, read as the reverse complement.
GACAACCAAAGTTCCTCGTGAAAGAGGGGGCTTTCGATAAGGATTTCTCCTTCTTGGCGCCAAGAATTAGGTGACCAAACATCTCCTTAGATGTAACTTTCTAGACATTGCCAATAATGTTATCTAATAATATTATTCAAATAATATGAATTATTGATCCGATAATGGGAAATATCGTGCGGTGACAATTATTGAACAACAATAATATAAAATATCAACGCAAAGAATTATCAATCAATAAAATAAAATATTGAACAAAGAACTCACCGTGAAAATTATTGAGTAGTGCCATCTTACGTGCGAATCAATAATTCAACAATCTTGTCAATCTGTAAGCATCGCAAGGCAACCACGCGACATCAGTATTTTAACCAATTATTCCAACAGATCTTAACTGTAATAACTACGCCAAGTTATTTATAACCACCCAAACTTTGTCGCTTTCCTCATCCAATCGCTTTCCGTTATGGGGCCACACATGGTCATGCATGCGTGCGTCAATACGGATATTCCCCGACAAAGATTTAATAATATTCCACGACCAAACGAATATTCCCAAAACAATGATGAATATTTTATAACCACTTGCTTATTTTGAAATATTTGCGTATTTAACCCTTAACTATCCACATTAATCAAATCAACCCTTACTATTTCAAAATAATAAATAAAGGAAATTCCTTTTTATTTAAAAAATTTCGGTCTTACAAAGAACGCCATACGACGCCATGATGCGAAGAGATTAAGAAAGTGTGCGCCCACAAATACCACTTAGCGTATTGTCCGAAAAAATGCAAATTTTTAATGTTCAAGTATAGAAATGAGTTAGTGACCTAGTCTAATGAACATAAAAACTTGTTAGACATATAATGAGATATTAAAATGAGTTTTTACCAAGTCAAGAAGAAAATTACATGTTATTTGAATCGTTGATTATGTAATTAACTTGTTGTTCGTGTAGTATTATATTATGTGAAAACAAGTATGGTAATTTGACTAAGTATGGTCATGAAGTCGAGTTTAGACAAAGAATAACTTATGATGTTTAGTACGTTATTATTGACTGGTATTGTGAACGTAATTGATATGTAGGATTTAATTCAAAGAACAAGTTTGTTTAAGTGTAATCTACACACGAGACAAGTTTCTAAACCTTATCTTGTTACATTGAACAAGTTTTCTAACTCTACATTTAGGTTGAGCAAGTTTCTTACCCTAAACTTTCGTTGAGCAATTTTCCTAACCTTACTTGTTATCGTTATATAAATTGATTAATTCCTCTTTCGATATTGAGCAAGTTCTCATTATTATTGATCAAGCTTGTCTTGGATATTAAAGTTTATTAATCTTCAAGCATGATGTTGTTATACAATAATTATTCTATTGTATACCTTTTGAGATGTTATTCAAGATAAATATTCATTTACTGTTAAAAATTATTAGACTAGCGAACCCTTATTTATTCGACTAGTCCATAGTTGATGAGCGTTCAAAATTTTAGAATCCCTTGATGAATTATCCAAACCAAACTTCCTTTGGTGCGGACTTGAATGTCAAACTGAGATGAACAACCCTGTATAGGGGATTATTTACGCTTTAGCGTTAAGATATTGTGCACAGTATGGTACTAAGGGCTGATCCCCCTAAGTACGAGAAGAAGAGTCCATAGTCTTATGATTGTTAAAGGTTTCAAGTAAAAACACTTGACAACCTAGGACATAGTTCAAGTCTTATGACCCTCGAAATTTCTTTTGATTCTTGTTATCCATTCTTGATTCAAAAGTTGAGCTTTATATCGAAGTTATTATTTCTCTCGCATGTTATTATTCATTGTTATATTGTTATATACTTGTGGGCAATCGTGCTCACTCTTGCGTAATAATAACATTGCGATTAAAACGAAAAAGCGAGCGAACCTTCCACTAGTAAGGGCAAGGGCAAAATGCTTAGCAAGTAATGAAGACTTGTTTTATTATTGTGGTTATGTGATGTAATTAGAATTGATGTTACTAAGACTTATTTGTTTATGTTTTCCATACGATGATGTTTTAAGGTTAGAGTAACTTTGGATTTATTATTATTCGATTGATGTAACCCCATAAGGGGAGAGATTTTATTATTATTTCTATATATTGTATGGTTTGCATTTTTTATTTATGGGTAGATAGATAGATGATGTTTGTCTGATGAACACCAAATCTGTGGAAATGGAAATGCCGGGATTTGGGGTGTCACTGAGTTAGTATCAAAGTGTAAGGTTATGAACCTTAGGTGGGGGAACAACCTTAGGTAGTAGCCTTGTAGGAGATCGAGAACATAGTAGTGGTAAACTCTTATCGAGTTCTAAGAAATGAATTTCTAAATTCATTGAAGATAATAAAAGACTTTATGTTCTTATGTGTTAATCTATGTGTTATTAGTATGAATTAAACTAAAACTTAAAATTTTGTTGTCGGGGATGTCGGATGTTGGAGGAGCTAGTCGAGTGGGAGGAGGAACCCGATTACCTATAGAGGAGGAGCCGAGAGACATTCATGTCGTCGTCGAGGAACAACTTATCTGAGAGAGAACCGTCTCCGTTGATCCTTTGTTGTTGGTCGGGAGCATGAGCGGAGGCAGATCGGAGGAGGATCTTGAGGAAGAGGAGAGAGAGAGAGAGTTCCTACCAGAACTCCATTGATCTTGAGATGTGTATGATGCACTCTATGATCGTAACGTAGAGTTGCGAGGATCTTGTTCGGGATCTGGCCCGAAGCGGTGGTTAGTTAGCGATTACTATTGAGCGAGAGGGATAGAGAGATTGTGACTCTTCACACGTTTAGGAAGCGTGGAGTGGGATCTGGTTCACGAGAAGGGTCGAATGAGGATAAGTCCGCGAAATAGAAAGTTAAAGAAGGATCTGAAGGAGAGCTCAAGAGAGGCTTGCCATAGTGAGAGGAGAATTTTGATGCGAGAGTCACGTCGTCTTGATCGTCTGCGAAGATGATCATCGTCGTCGAAGAAGGCTAAACTTGAGGAGGCGTACTCTACACTACAAAATCTGATGGATCACGGTCCAAGATCGAGTTAGGAAGTATCGAATCCGGTTTGAGGATCTACCATCATATATGCTAGATCGCGAGCGATGTCTACGCATCATGGAGGAGGAGCGTAGCAAGGCCATCCAGTAGCATATGAGACGGTGATAGTATTAGTTTAAATATGTGAAAACTATTTGATAGTTAATGATGTAAATTAGATATGTTCATAAATAAAGGAATATTGTGATGTTTTAAATCATGTAGATTCTTTATCTCGGGATAGTTGATGTAAATAGCGGTGATCTTTATCTTATGATGTAAAGACTTTTGAATTAAATGAAATGTCAAAGTTTATTTGAAGTAATGTGTTAAGTGAGTTATGATTAAATGTTTTGTTAAGTCTTAAATGTTTTAGAGATTGAGTAAAGATCTAATAAGCGTATATTCTTAATGAAATATGCCGCTAGAAGACAAAATCGTCAATGAAGCCGGGAAGGGTCAACAAACAATAACAACGACCTTGATGCTAACTCCGATTCGACAATTGGTAAACCTTTTAAATTGGAGCACTTAATAATCAACCCCAAGCTCCACCAAATACTTTGTTTAAGGACTTGGCGGTGGGACCTTGAGAGTTTAAGGTTCCATAAACCCAATTGAAGCTCGAGACACAGGTAATGGAGATGGAGAAGGTGTTCGATGTTGCTAGGGTAAGGAAGATCGAAGGCTGCTTATCTGACGTTTATCTTTGAAGTCAAAACCGACTATTGGTGGCGAAGATAAACAAAGTGAGAGGAGGTGAAGGTGTAATATCTTGGGAAAGATTCAAAGAGATGTTCTTGAGATGTATTTCCCGGCTAGTTCACAAAATCGGATGGAGGTTCGGTTTCTAGAGTTAAAACAAGGGAATATGTCGATGGTGATTATCGCGAGGGTTTAATGAGTTGGCTAGGTTACCATTGCATACCAAGTACATCTGGAGATGAGAGGAAGGCGAGACGATTTGAGCGGGGGACTGAAGCCACGGTTGTATAGAAAAGTGTCGATGTTCGATTGAACACTTTTCTTTGGAGTGTTAGAGAAGGCCATACTTCGTTGAGGGTGGAAGTGATCACGATAACGAAGTATAATCGGGGAAGCGAAGAAGAAGAAGAAGAGTGAGAAGGAAGGTAATAACAAGACTGGTGGGAGTAGCACTGGGGGTAATCACAGTCAGAAGAGGAAGTGGTCTGATAATTCATCGGCTGGAAGTCAACAGGGGGACAGAAGAAGAAGAAGATTGAACCGTGCCCAACCTGTGGAAAAAATCATATGAGAGCTTGCTTAAAAGGGAAAAAGTGTGTGCTACAATTGTGGTCAGGAAGGCCACATAGCACCAAACTGTCCGAACCCAAAGAAGGGTGCTTGTTTCACATGTAGCTCAAAGGACCATCTTGTAAGAGATTGTCCTAAGAAGGGATCGGGAGGGGCGAGTTCGGGAGGAAATAGAGAAATCTTGGTGGAAGCACTCGACAATCGCAACACCAACCGCAACCATCCGAAATAGACGCCGGAACATTCAACATGCGATCTGAGGGGCTTGATGCTGGTCTCGCGATGTGGTGTCGGTATCATTCAGATCAATAAAGTTAATGCTTATGTGTTATTTGATTAAGGTGCTACTTATTCATTTATATCAGATGACTTTGCTAAGAACTTAGAATTGTTTAAGGACGAGTTAGAATACCCATGAACATAGAAATTGCGAATAGAGAAATTATCCTGTTAAGTATGTGCACAAGAAGCTGTAGAGTAGATATTAAGGGTAATATCATGAGCGTAGACCTTATCCTATATTAAACTTGGAGAATTTGATGTTATTTTGGGTATGGATTGGTTATCCAATTATGGGGCGATAATTGTTTGCCGGAAGAAGCGTATTAACCTTATGACTCAAATCGAAAGGTTGTGTTTTATAGTAGCAAATCGCTTAAACAAGCGAAGTTGTCGACGATGATGCGAGCGGAGAGATTGTTAAAACAAGGTACGTGTAGGATATCTAGCTTACATAGTCGATAGTCGTAAAGAAGAATCAAAATTTGATGAGATTCGGTGGTGAGAGATTTAAATGAGCGTATTTTTCGGATGATTTGCGGGACTTCCTCCGAGATAGAGCGATTGAATTAGTTATCGATTTGGCTCGAGGAATGGCCCCAATATCGAAGGCACCGTCTTAGAATAGCGCACCGTGAGAGATGAAAGAATTGATGGTCCAACTACAAGAATTATTGGACAAAAGTATATTCAACCAAGCGTATCACCTTGGGGAGGCACGATTTTATTTGTGAAAAAGAAGGATGGAACGATGCGACTCTGCATCGACTATAGAAAACTGAATAAGGTCACGATTAAGAATAGGTATCCATTACCATGAATCGACGACTTGTTCGATCGAGTTAAAGGGAGCAAAATATTTTTTCAAAGATAGATTTGAGAAGTGGTTATCATCAATGAAGGTGAGACGGAGGATGTCTGCCAAAGGCGGCGTTTAGAACACGATCACGGTCCTACTGAATTTACGGTAATGTCATTTGGTCTAACGAATGCTCCTGCTGCATTTATGGGCTTAATGAATGGAGTGTTCAAGCCGTTTTGGACAAATTAAGTAGTAGTATTTATAGATGACATTTTGGTATATTCAAAAACCAAGGAAGAACACGAAGAACATTTGAGGTTGACATTAGAGACATTGAGAAGAGAGAAGTTGTATGCTAAGTTTTTGAAATGTGAATTCTGGATTGAAAGAGTACAATTTCTTGGACATGTGATTGATAGAGGCGAATTTGATGGATCCTCAAAGTCGAAAGGCTGTGATTAATTGGGATCAATAGAAGGCGTTAATCGTCGAAGTAGAAGTTTTCTTGGATTGGCGGGTTATTATAGAAGATTTATTCAGGATTTTTCCAAGATCGCAACTCCGCTGACGAATTTGACTAGGAAATCGGTGAAATTTGTTTGGACGGAGAAGTGTGAGGAAAGCTTTCAAGAATTAAAGAGGAGGTTGAGTTCAGCACCTGTGTTATCTCTTCCAGATGACACAGGAAATTTTGTGGTTTATAGTGATGCATCGCATAAAGGACTTGGTTGTGTGCTTATGCAAAATGGCGAGTCATTGCGTGTCGTCGTCACGACAATGAAAGATTATGAGAAGGGTATCAGACCCATGACTTGGAGTTAGGCTGCGATGGTTTTTGCTTTGAAAATTTGGAGCACTATCTACTATGGGGAGAAGTGTGAAATATATCTGAGATCATAAGAGTTTGAAATATATTTTTACACAAAAAGACTTGAACATCGTCGAAGAAGGTGGTTGGAGTTAATTAAGGACTACGATTGTGAGATTCTATACCATCAAGGGGTAAGGCAAATGTGGTGGTAGGCGCCCTAAGTAGAAAAGGTCGGGAGAAATTGATGATGTTGACCGCTCGGGAGGAGCTAATTTTAGCAATGGAGAAGCTAGAATTGGAAGTGAAGTATCCTATGGAGATTGACGAGAAAGTTGTTCGGATCTGCAAGTAGGTACAACCTTCTTGGATAAAGTTAAGGAGGCTCGACTTGAGGACGAAGAATGTGAGAAAGTGAAGAAGAAGATATCTGAAGGGACTGACCTAGATTCAAAATGAGCGGTGAGGGACTACTAAGATTTGAGGCGAAATTTGGAGTCTGCTTGATGCGAGAGATTAAGGAAGAAATTTTGAGTGAGGCTCACAACTCAAGATATTCGATTCACCTGGTAGCACCAAGATGTACCAAGATCTTGACAACACTTTTGGTGGCCAAATTTAAAATGAGAGGTTGCGAGAATGTGTTGCCAAATGCGACATGTCGAAAAGTAAAAGCGAACATCGAGACCGAGGTGGATTACTACAACCTTTAGAGATTCCAAAATGGAAATGGGAACATATTACGATGGATTTCGTGGTTGGCCTCTGAACGACTCGAGAAAAGCTACGACCTTGATATGGGTTATTGTTAATGGATTAATGAAATCCATACACTTCCTTCGATCGAAAATCAGTTCAACCTAGATCGGTTAGCAAGGTTATATGTGAAAGAGATTGTTTGAGCACGGAGTTCGGTGTCGATTGTTTACGATAGAGATCCGCGTTTTACGTCGAACTTACGAAAGCGTCTACGAGAATGCATGGGTACACGATTGCGAATGAGCACACATATCACCCTCGAACGGATGGACGAGTGAAAAGAACAATTCGACATTGGAAGATATGTTAAGAGCTTGTATAATGGATTTTAAAGGAAATTGGGATGACCATTTACCGCTTGTAGAGTTGGTTACAACAACGATTACCACGCTAGTATTGGAATGCCACCTTATGAAGCGTTATCTGGTAGAAAGTGCGAGAACTCCACTATATTGGGATGAAGTTGGCGAAAAGACAATTACTAGGACCGAATTGGTACAACAAACAATGAGAGATAGTCAAAGTGATTGAAGCGAGATTGATAGCGACCCAAGATGAGCGAGAAGAAGAAATCACGATGATCCACACCGTAAGAATGTTGAGTCGAACGGTAGTTATGTGTTCTTAAAGGTCTCTCCTTGGAAGGAAAAGATCAGATTAGGAAAGAAAGGAAAATTGAGCCCAAGATTCATTGGACCCTTTGAAGTTTTGAGAAGGGTGGGAGAAGTTGCTTATGAGGTAGCATTACCTCCATCTCTAGAAGAATGTCCACAATGTTTTCCATGTCTCGATCCTACGACCCTACAAACTTCGATTACAAACACGTGATTGAATATGAACCCCTACATTTTTGACAAAGACTTGTCTTACGAAGAAATTCTGTTCAAATTGTCGTAAAGAAAAGAACAAGTTACGAAAAATAAAGTAATACCTTACATTAAGGTAATTTGGAGGAACCACAATATTTGAAAAAGCTACGTGGGAACTCGAAGAGAATATGATGAAGAAATTATCCTCATTTATTTACTTAGATTGTTATATGCGATTACGGGGATAAAATCTTTGTAAGGGGGGAGAATGTAGCAGGACGACTTGTTTGAGTTATGATTACGAGGGGCAGAATCCTTTTAAGAGGGAAAGATGTGACAATAGTAATTTTGTAATTTAATTTTAATATTTATTTGATTGAATAAATATTTTTTGATGAATTAATTATTAGATTAAATAATTAATTGATGAAGTTGTGATAGATTAATTTAATTATATGTGTTACATTTATTAATTTAATGTGGAGAATTTTTATTATTCAAAGTATGTGATTATGTGAGCTTATTGAATTAAAAGAAATATTTAATAAGCTTATGTTATTTTAATTAATTTAATTATTAATTAGAGATTTAATAATTTGACATTATTAATCAAAGAAAATTTGAATTATGTGACTATGTGTATTAATGAGAAATTATTATATTTTATTTAAAATAAATTAAATAAGATATTAGATTTATTTTATATGGATGTGACATTATTTAAACTATATGATAATGATTTATTAAATTAAATGATTTTAAACCCCATTCTTGCTAGCGAAACATGGCACTTAAAGAGAGGTTGGGGAAGATTACCCATGATAGAGTGGCGACCTCCATCATCATCTTGTCGATTTACCTTATGTATTAGTATCGCCTTCTTTTCTTTTCCTTATTATTTCTAAGTCGACAAAGTTTAACGAGAGAGAGTTTTTGAAAGTTTGAGAGAGATTGGGAGAAACTTCTGTGATTGAGGTAGAGAGATTTTGTCATTTTATTTAATCTACGCTTTGGGTAATTCTCTTGACCCAAATTCTTATTTTATGTCTTTTAAGTTTTTCATAAAAATGGCTTTCATACTTACATGAGTCTCGTATTTGGGAAATTCTATTGTTATGAGAATATATGTAATAATTAAGTTGTATGGCATGTTTTATATATATATATATATATATATATATATTATATATATATCATCATCAATTTCATAAGATTACAACGTATGATTATGGCTTGTTATTTCAAAAATTTACATGCGTTGATATGGCCATATGGCCTTATCGTGATTTTTATATGTCAAATATAATTTATTTTGCAAAATTCACACATTGATATGATTATGCATGTTAAAATGAACAAAATGAAACTTGAATGGTTGGATTTGGCTTTATAACGAATCAAGTAGCATTAAAATCCATGTTTTTTGTTCAAGAACTTCAAGAACATCAAGAAAGTCCAATTTGCATGCTTTAATTACGTGATTATGTGTTTTAATGGGTGAAAATCACTCCATAGATGTTAAGTATTGATTATTTATGAATTCTAGCATGTGGGTATGTCTAAATTCGTGTAAAAATAAGTTGATTGGAAATTTTTAGTAATGTTACGCAATTTTTGCAATTATAAATTGAAACTGAGTCTCGTCTCATGCTGCATCGAACTCTTAATTCTTTTCATTCTTACATGTGCCACCTACGTCATAAACACCATGTCATGATTACCTATGCTGCTGCATGACCTTGAAAAGATACTGAAAAGTGCGTATGCATGCCACTTAGCAGATTATCCGAAAATGCAAATTTTAATGTTCAAGTATAGAAATGAGTTAGTGACCTAGTCTAATGAATATAAAACTTGTTAGACATATAATGAGATATTAAAATGAGTTTTTACCAAGTCGAAGAAGACAATTACATGTTATTTGAATGATTGATTATGTAATTAACTTGTTGTTAAATGTAGTATTATATTATGTGAAAACAAGTATGGTAATTTGACTAAGTATAGGTCATGAAGTCGAGATTAGACAAAGAATAACTTATGATGTTTAATACGTTATTATTGGTGGTATTGTGAACGTAATTGATATGTAGGATTTAATTCAAAGAACGAGTTTGTTTAAGTGTAATCTACGCTTGCGAGGCAAGTTTCTAAACCTTATCTTGTTACATTGAGCAAGTTTTCTAACTCTACATTTACGTTGAGCAAGTTTCTTACCCTAAACTTTAGTTGAGCAAGTTTCCTAACCTTACTTGTTATCGTTATATAAATTGATTAATTCCTCTTTCGATATTGAGCAAGTTCTCATTATTATTGATCGAGCTTGTCTTGTATATTAAAGTTTATTAATCTTGAAGCATGATGTTGTTATCTGATAATTATTCTATTGTATACCTTTTGAGATGTTATTCAAGTTAAATATTCATTTCTTGTTAAACCTTATTAGACTAGCGAACCCTTATTAATTCGACTAGTCCATAGTTGATGAACGTTTTAAATTTCAGAATCCCTTGATGAATTATCCAAACCAAACTTCCTTTAGTGCGGACTTGAATGTCAAACCGAGATGAACAACCTGTATAGGGGATTATTTACGCTTTAAGCGTTAAGATATTGTGCGCGATGTAGGTACTAAGGGGCTGATCCCCTAAATGCGAGAAGAAGAGTCCATAGTCTTATGATTGTTAAAGGTTTCAAGTAAAAACACTTGACAACCTGGGACATAGTTCAGTCTTATGACCCTCGAATTTCTTTTGATTCTTGTTATCCATTCTTGATTCAAAAGTTGAGCTTTATATCGAAGTTATTATTTCTCTCTCATGTTATTATTATTCATTGTTATATTGTTATACTTGTGGGCAATCGTGCTCACTCTTGCGTAATAATAACATTGCGATTAAAACGAAAAGAGCGAACTTCCTTCCACTAGTAAGGGCAAGGCGAAACAAGCAAGCTTAGCAAGTAATGAAGACTATTTTATTATTGTGGTTATGTGATGTAATTAGAATTGATGTTACTAAGACTTATTTGTTTATGTTTTCGTTTTTTTAAGGTTAGAGTAACTTGATTGATGTTTTTAAGGTTAGAGTAACACAGGATTTATTATTATTCACAGTTGATGTAACCCCATAAGGAGATTTCCCTTGATTTTTTATTATTTATCTATTATTTTCTATGGTTTTACTATTGCATTTATTTGTGGGTAGATAGATAGATGATGTTTATCATGGAGGAAAGTCTCTTCATAATTTCCATTTTCAATTACTTGTAAAAAAATTTACTTGTAATTTTATTCCATGTTCATCCATATGTAATGAAAAATATGAAGAATATCTATGTATGCATAACATGTTATCAATTAACAACCAGTTTTGCAGGAAAAAATTTCCTAAAACGAACATGTTATGATAACATTCACATTACCCTAAGACTAAACTACATAAGTCTTTTGTAGGGAAAAAATTGGGCCTGTTACCCGCTCAAAATCCAAAAAGGCCACGAGCCTACAGCCAATCCTGTTTCCCGAGAAGAATTTGACGGATTGAGTAAACAAATCACTGACTTGGTTGTTCTACTGAAAGAATTGCATCAGTCCACTCAGGGTACGAAGATACCTATACATACAGAATCCTCTACACAAGGAGGAGTTCAAGGTCTGGAAAAAACAATTCCAAAACCTCAGTTGGATACGACCAACAAAGACCCTGAAAACACCCATCTCAAAAGAGATCCAGACACCGGTGATATCAGGAAGAAGGTCCTTCAAATGGAGGAAACTATCTATGTTCTCAAAGGGATTGGAACACATGGTAGTGTTTCATATACATACCTTTGCATATTTCTTGGTATTCATTATCCAAAGAAATTCAAAACCCTTAATTTTGAAAAATATGACGGATTAGGGGATCCTTATACCCATTTAAAGGTATTCATTGGAGAACTTGGATCTTACGCAGAAAATGAAAAGCTCAGAATACAGCTATTCCAGAAAAGTCTGACTAGAGAAGCCCGTTCATGGTATACCAGATTAGACAACTCAAAGATTAATAGTTGGGAAGAATTGGCTCACGCCTTCCTCACTCAATACAGTTTTCAATCTCAGATGGCTCCTGACCGGTACCAAATTACCAAGGTCAAGAAAAAGTCTAATGAGTCATTTAGAGAGTATGCTCAAAGGTGGAGGCGCCTTGCTGCTCAAGTTATTCCTTCCATGACAGAATCAGAAATGGTCATGACTTTCATAGATGTACAGGAAGCTCCTTTCTATGAAAGAGTTTTAGCTGGTATTGGCAAACCATTCTCCGAAATGATCAAACATAGAGAAATGGTTGAAATGGGATTGAATTCTGGGATGATTCAAGACCTAGCCGCTCTCAAAGCTGTTGCTGAACACATCCAGTACGGATCTTATGGAAACAACCCCCGAAGGGTCCATAAAAAGAAAGAGGAGGATGTTTCCTTGATACTACAAGGACAGAAAGGCAATCAAAGCATGCCTATACAAAGGAGAAACTATTCCCCTTTTTAAGCACAATCTTCAAACCCTCCACTGCCTAAAAGTGGAGAAGTAAAGCGACCTTGGACGTTCACACCCTTAGGGGACTCGCTCTAGAATATTCTTGCTCTTCTGACTACTCAGAAGAAAATTACACGTCTTCTTCCACCAGCCAACCTTAATGGGAGGAGTTTTAATGCTACTCGGAAGTGTGCTTATCATGTCGGAGCACCTGGACATGATACTCAAGATTGTTGGGCCTTGAAACACAAGATCCAAGACTTGATAGACAATGGTGAGATTGTAGTCACCAAACCAGATCAACCTCATGTGCAAGACAACCCTCTTCCTCAACACAAAAAAGAAGAGGTTAACATGATCAGTTGGAGCACTGGGCAAAATTCCAATTTTAATGGCGAGCCATCTCAGACCATCAAAGACAGTGATGACAGATGGGATTATGCAAAGTTTCAGTTTACTATGGAATGAAAGATGAAAGCTCTTTGCAAACAAATTGAAGCAATTAAGCGAAACGGTGACCCATCAACATCAAGTCACACGCCAATTAATTAGACAGGAGCATGCCTATCTCTTTCCATTTGCTATGAATGCTCCACCATCACCTTCAGAAAGCAAAGCTATGGAGGATAAAGTTGCAAAGAGAGCAAATGCCAAAGCCCGTCGGGATTTTGCTAATCAAAGGGAATTTACCTATCTCGGCCAATCTATGGAGGAGATATTACAAATGTTGATCAACGAAGGAAGAATTACCTTCCTTCTACCTCTAATCAATCCCCGCTCTGGATGGTTCAATTCTGATGACGTGTGTCAATATCACTCACACTCTCGCGGTCACAACATAGAAGAATGTTGGGCACTCCGCCATCTCATTCAGAATCTTATTGATAGCGGTGTCATGCAAATTACAGATGATTACACTGTGCAACTCAAGGGTGGGAATACATGTCCTACACAACATAGAAGAATGTTGGGCACTCCACCATCTCATTCAGAATCTTATTGATAGCGGTGTCTTGCAAATTACAGATGATTACACTGTGCAACTCAAGGGTGGGAATGCATGTCCTACCAAATGGAAGGAATCAATAGCAGTTATATCCGAAGTGGATAATGAGACTGTCAAAGTATTTCCTATACAACTAATTCAACTCAAAGGAGCTAACAATCCTTTGAAAGTGGTCGCACCTGAGCCAATTCCTTTACTATTCAGACCACAACATCATGTTGTCAGCTTGCACTAAGTTCCATGGAATTATGGAGAGGCTGAAGGATCTACGTCTCATACTACTACTACAGTGTCGAAGGATAATCCACTGTATCTTCCTCAATGGGTTATGATGCCTACTTGCAAAGCAAAGGGGAAGATTCCCATGGAGAAGATTGAAAAATTCCTCCGCACTATGGGCCACAACGAAGCCAATGTGGTTTTAAGCTTACGACAAGCTCCACACCAAATATCCATACTAGATTTGGTTTTCTCTTCTGAAGATCTATTGCAGGTTTTGGAAGAAGCCTATCTGCAAAAATTAGTGGATGTGGAAAAATTTCAACATCTAGTTGATCACATTTTCAACAATAATGTGATATCCTTCACTGATGACGACATACCTCCCGAAGGGACCAGTCATTGCAAGCCACTGCACATCGCAGTGGTATCTTCCGGGTACATGCTAGCTAGAGTTCTGATAGATGGAGGGTCATCTCTAAATATCTGTCTTTATGCCACCTTGGTAAAGATGAATGTCAATCTCAAGCGAATCCAAAGAAGCCATACGATTATCAGAGCTTTTGATGGATCCCGATGAAATGCAGTCAGAAAGATTGAATTGCCAATTGAGATTGGCCCAAATACATTTAATGTATCCTTCCATGTCCTAAAGATAGATTCAGGATACAACCTGCCACTGGGGAGACCGTGGATATATATGGCTGGAGCTGTTCCCTCCACACTACATCAACAGCTCAAGTACATTATCAATAACAGTTTAGTCACTGTTAATGCTGAACCGGAGTATCCTGAACAAGGAGATCTGCCCATTATCAGTTTCAACTCTGAAGTTGAGCCGGCCATTTTTCATACCTTGGAAGTGAGTAATACTCAATATCAACTTATTGAAGCACCACTTCCCGTACCCAAGATTTCTGCCGAGGTTATGTCGGCTACTCAAGAAATGATGTCACTGGGTTATTAGCCTGGACAAGGGCTTGGTAAAGATAAGTAGGGTATTAAGCACCCTATTCAAATGTCCAATCAAATTGGGACAGCCAGGCTAGGCTATTCTGCCAGTTCCAGTCATAGGAATCCGCATAAACACCGGTCGATTCCTCAAGCTTCCGCCACACGGTGATGTTTTCAATCTGCACCTCATGAGCTGATGCAGTCTCCAGTTAAGGTGCCAGCACATATTATGACTATGCTGTTTCCCAAGCCAGTACCCTTCAAAGCAAAAGAGGTGCGGATTTCTGATCCTGAAGTGGAAGAAAAGGAGCGGAAACGTAAACATGACATTGCCTTGATGATGGCAAGCATATGCGCCATTGTTCATGATGAACATACAAACAGATACACCCCAGACGATGATTGCCTAGATGTCATGGTTATCATTCGGGAGAAGGAGGACAATGACAACCCTTCTATCACTGCAGTCCATCAGGACTTTGCGCTCGACAATTGGAACAACATTCCATGCATTGGTCGACGAGGGTAAAACGGGTAGAAAATCCTTCTGCCCTGTAGATAACTTTAATTGCTTACTTTTCTTTACAGTACTAGCAGTTATTTTATCAAGTACATGCTAACACTTTTGTATGATCGAACAGTTGCATATATTAAGTGAAAGCATACTTTGTTTCAGGACTCTAAATTTAGATGTGCATGTACTTGCTGATGAGGTGCCTTCTCTCCATAAGGGCTGTAACTTTGATGCAAAGTTGGGCTCAGACTTGATGGACATTCAAAATAAATTGAGACACCTCAGGAGATTAAGGAATGGGTCGTAGATAAACCTAAACCCAACCTTGACCAAACCACTCCTTTCAATCTTGGAACCTTAGAAAACCCAAAGCTAATCCAGATTGGTTTAGACCTCACTCCAAACTAACGGAATGACATGGTTGCACTATTAACCCAATTCCAGGATGTGTTTGCATGGTCTCATGAAGACATGGTGGGTTTGTCCACTGACATTGTTCTTCATCACCTTCCAATTAAAGAAGGATTCAAGCCAGTTAGGCAAAAACTCAGGCGATTAAAACCTGAGTGGAGTTTGAAAGTCAAAGAAGAAATTGTGAAATAATTTCAAGCTGGCATTATCATGGTGTCTACATATCCAGAGTGGATATCCAACATTGTTCCCGTGCCTAAACCTGGAGGAAAGGTGCGAGTTTGCATGGATTCTGAGATTTTGAACAAAGCTTGCACTTAAAGATAGCTTTCCGTGCCTTTATCCACATTCTCATTGACAACACCTTTGCTTTCGATCTGACATGTACTCCTTTGCTGATTGCTTTGCGGGGTACCATCAAATTATGGTCGCTGAGGAAGACCGTGAGAAAACTGCTTTCATCATGCCTTGGGGAACCTTTTGCTACAGACGGTTGTCATTCGGCCTCATCAATGTCGGGGCAACCTACCAGCGAGCTATGATGGCTCTTTTCCACGATTTAATGCATAAGGAGATAGAGATCTACGTGGATGACATCATTGTCAAGTCCCAAAAGAAGAAGGACCACCTAGACCATCTCAAGAAGTTATTCAACAGGTTGCATAAGTACAACTTGAAGTTGAATCCAGCCAAGTGCGCCTTTGGTGTCAAATCAGGCAAGTTGCTAGGTTTCCTAGTCAGCCACAAAGGGATTGAACTGGATCCTACCAAAATCTAGGCCATCAAGGAAATCCCCATTCCTCGAGACAGAGAAGGAAATATGGCGATTTTTGGGAAGAATCAACTTTATTAGCCGGTTCATTTCTCAACTCACAGCAACCTGTGAGCCCATCTTCAAGCTGTTAAGGAAGAACTCCTCCATGAAATGGAACGATGAGTGTCAAAAAGCCTTCCTTACCATTAAAGAGCAGCTGATTAATGCTCCTATTTTGGTACCTCCCAGGGATGATGTTCCACTGTTCATGTACCTGTCCATTAATGACAACACCACGGGCTGCATGCTGGGGCAAAAAGATGATAGAGGCCAAGAACAAGCTATTTATTACCTCAGTAAAAGATTCAGCACCAGTGAACACAAGTACACTCTGATTGAGAAGACTTGTTGTGCTTTAGTATGGGCTTCCATGAGATTATAGCATTATCTCTATGGTCACACAACCCATATCATATCCCGAGTGGATCCTCTCAAGTATGTGTTCAGTAAGCCCATACTGAATTGTCGACTGTCCAGATGGCAGTTGATCCTACAACAATTTGACATCGTCTACATGACGCAAAAGTCTGTCAAAGGTCAAGGAATTGAGAATCAACTGGCCGCCGCACCTGCATGGGACTACAAACCCTTGGAAACATACTTCCCTGATGAAGGGGTAATGACAGTTCAGCAACACCATCAGTACGATACATGTCGTGCGTGGAAAATGTATTTTGATGGAGCTGTTAATGTAGAAGGCTCTGGAGGCTAGGCCGGTTTCTAATATGCGATCTGGGGAGCGATATCCGTCGTAGTCAAATTGCAGTTTGTCAGCACCAACAACACAGCTGAGTATGAAGGCTGTATCATGGGGCTAAAACTTGCTCGTTCAATGGGCGTCAAACGGTTAACTATCTTTGGGGATTCTGAATTGGTAATCAAATAATCCACGGGAACCTATCAAACCAAAGAATTATATTTGTTGCCTTACCATTGGCAAGTTTTACAGATGGCTTTAGAGTTTGAAGAAATCTTCTTTCTACACATTCCTCATAATAGGAATGATTTTGCGGATGCACTAGCAATGTTGGCCTCCTTGGTTCACATACCTGACAAGGAAAACATGTCAAGCATCACATTTGCTATGCAAAAAGCCCCAGTCTATGGGAATTACGTTGGAGAAGTATCGGATGAACTACCTCCCGTCCATCACCCTTGGTATCACCATATCAAGGAGTATCTGCGAGATGAATCTACACCCGCTGAGGCGAGCGTAACTAAGAAGAGGCGGATCCATTGACTTGCTGTGAAATTCTACCTGAGCGGAGATGGACTCTACAAGAGAGATGTTGGACTAGGTCTCCTCAGATATCTAGACAAAGACCAAGCTCAAAGGCTCATGGATGAAATCCATGGTGGAGTATGTGGCCCACACATGAGCGGCCCCTTACTTGTTAAGAAAATTCTCAGAACGGGACATTATTGTCTTACACTCAAAGCTAACTGTGATGATCACGTCAAGAGGTGCTATCAATGCCAAGTCCATGAGAATGTTATCCACGCCCCTCCATGGGAGCTCCACAATATGAGTTCATCATGGCCCTTCTCAATGTGGGGTATGGACGTGATCTGGCCCATCGAGCCCAAAGCCAGTAATGGATATCGATTCATATTCACCATGATTGACTATTTCACCAAATGGGTAGAAGCAGCCTCCTTCCCCAAGGTTACTAAAGAAGTTATCATTGCTTTCATCAGAAACAATGTCGTCTGTCGATATGGACAACCAGAGGCCATTGTGTCAGACAATGTTAAGAACCTCAACAACAAAATGATGGAGGAGTTATGCAGTAAATTCCACATCAAACACCTTAAATCTGTCATCTATCGTCCAAAGATGAATGGTGCTGTTGAAGCGGCTAATAAAAATATCAAGAAGAGCATGCAGAAAATGTCCGCCAATCACAAAGGATGGCCAGACCTCTTGCCTCTGACTTTATTAGCCTACAAAACTTCTATGCAAACTTCCACTGGGGCAACCCCCTACTCATTAGACTATGGAATGGAAGTAGTGCTCCCCATAGAGGTGGAAATGGAATTCCTCAGAGTATTGATGGATGCTCAGTTGGATGAGGACCAATGGGTACAATACAGGTATCACCAATTATCTCTAATAGATGAAAGGAGAACCGCGGTAATCCTCTATTGTCAATTATATCAACAAAGGATCGCACGATCCTACAACAGAAAAGTCTGACTACGACAATTCAAACAACATGACTTGGTTTTGAAAAAAATCATTGACAACCAAGATCAATCTAAGGGAAAATTCGCTCCTAACTGGGAAGGCCCATTTGTTGTCAAGGAGGTATTGACAGGAGGTGCTCTCAGATTGCAGGAAATAGATGGCGATGAATTTCCACAGCTTATCAACTCGGACACCGTGAAACGGTACTATGTCTGAAGTTATCATCAAACAAACATCCTGATTTTGATCATCCAATTACCAGTAATTCTAGTTTTGAACCCTTTCTTTCTACATACTCTTCTGCCCCTCGAAACATACACTTCAAACCAGCAGCCTGGTTTCACTTCAAATCTTTCATACAATTTTTGGTTATCCTGAAGACGGGATTGAACCTTTCATACCTGCAGTTTATACTGAAGATGGGATTAAACTTTTCTACGCCTGCAGTTTATCTTGAAGACGAGATTAAACTTTTCTACGCTTAGAATTTATCCTGAAGACGGGATCAAACTTTTTCCACAGCTGCAGTTTATCCCCATTATGGGATTAAACTTTCTACTCCCCGCAATATAGCCTGCACATGGGATTCACATTTCTCTTTGGTTGTGATTCGTCCTGAGGGGCAAACAACGTCGACCTGATCTCCTCTTCAATACGAGTACGTAGGCAACCATATTCTATATGGCCCGGTCACAATAAAAAAAACAAAAAAAACATTTCTGCCCTTTCTCTACAAAAACAAAAACAACAAAAACATTTCTACACCTCTCTGCCTTTCACATTCAGCGTTGAACCTCTTACACCAGGTTCGAACTACGCAGAATTGATCTCCTCTTCAGTAGGAGTACGTAGGCAGCCATTCATGGTTCAGTATAACCCCTACCAGAAAAAAAATATTTGTCACACAGTACTGGGATCAACCTTCAATCCACCATGTTTCATTGGTTTCAGATCAAAGGGATGGAATTACCCAACCTCTTCTCACAAATAGAAGATTCGGTGACCATCTAAGCTGCCATCATGCCTCAAAGAGCAATACCAACCCATAAGAGATGGAATTAACTAGGCTTCTCACAAAATAGAAATACTGGCGACCATCTGTGGTGCGGTCAATCTCAGAGAGGAAGAAACCACCCTCCTCTCCACTTTTCCGTACAGATACCAGTCCCAAAACACCAAAGATGGTAGGGATTCATACAGATCAATGATCCATTCTGAGAGACCTTGCGACGTCTTAATGTCAACCTATCAAGGATAAGTTCAGAATGCATCAAGATCATAAGGTCCTGAAGAAACAGGCAAATATCAAGAAAGTATCAAGGCATAACTAAAAGGGAAGTGAATCAAAATATATTTCCCTACCATACATAATACTGTTTGATATATACATATGTGTTGCACATGATAAAATGGCTAAGCTAGTCTGTGCAGGAAAATACAAAGCTATCTATAGATATGTATACAGCCGGACTATCAGATCTAACATGGAATCCCTCTCTGAAGACGGAGGTAACGCTACAAGCTCTTGCCCAAGGGTATCTACACGAGCTAGCAGATCAGAGGCTAACTTCATGGTGGCATATTGCTCATCAATGTAAGCACTCATGTCGGCAAGACTGACAGTCATCTAGGATCTCACTGAAGTACTATCTGCGATGGCCACATCCCTAGAAGATAAGGCGGTATCCCGCTCCACTATTAATGCATTCCTGGCTGATATAGCCTCATCCCTCTCTAACAGAGTGATGTCTCTCCCATCAAGAACTGTCAACATCTCCGCCCTAGCCTGATCTCCCTTATAGGTCATCAGATATAAGCTCTGCTCCAAATGTTGTGCTGAATACTGAGTAACAGTGGAACTCGGGGTGGGAGAATCCATCACAAATGCTGGCAGCCCAATAGCCAAATCATCGATGGGAATATCAGCCTCTTCTATAGGCTCCTCATCGTCAGAATCAGTCTCCTGCACTGTGGATACTACTGCAGCCAATGCAGTCTCTATCTCCATCCATGCGGAATACTCTGCAGAACAACTTTGGATGGTGACGAAAAACTTCAACCCGACTCGGCGTGATCCCAACAGGCATACAACCCGGATCATCCTCTGTGATAAGCGATTGTGAGAAGTGAAGCTGACTCACTGCCCCCTTATAAGGATGAAAATCCTAAAACTGGTCAAACTGACGCATCACGGCCAGTGGGTGGTAAGTAATCATGCCCCTCAATCCAGCTAGAGGGAGGTAATCCATGCCCGGAGTATGAGTAATGAAGTTGTAGGGTGAGCTAAGCCCTGAACACGGTAGTATAGCAAACGGGTCCCTAATCCCTGCCAGGAAAGCTGACCACGATGCAGCGTTGGTACACTCCGCAGGAAGAAAGGAGTATGACATGGCTATATCATGGGTGAAACAAAACCCCTACCATCTGAATGTGCGAACCGATCTCAAGTGTGACATAAACCACATATACAGCATGACCGAGCTACCTGTGAACACTCCTGACAGATAAGTGCAGTAGTATGTAGTTGACCTCAGTGTCTCTGCGACAATCATCGGTATAATGGTACGACCCTCCCTGAGAGCTCTCACTACCTTAATGATGCTGATATCCATCTCATCCATATATCGTGGCATGAAGACGTATGACAATACGCACAATAACAGGACATCCACTATGGCCAAACGCCACTGATCCTCCGGTATGGTGAAATCCCCGGAATGCCGTGCATAACTATCATCAAAGCCAAATCTGTCAAAGAGAAAACGCTGGGATATCACATGGTCGGATGTAATCTCGTCCTCTACCACTCTACGTCTCAATCCGGTGAGGGTTATGAACTGTCTACTCATGTCTCCGATAGCCATATATACTTAAGAGAATACATCCAATGGCGGCATCATCAACCGTGCATACTCCTCCAAAGTAGGAATCAACTCCTGGGTCCCAAATCAGAAAACCTACCTCTCCGATACCCAGTGCTCTAACATACCCTCTACAAATCTTGTAGGAACCTGAAACATCAACAGTGTCATAGTATGCTGCAGCAAATCATCTATGATCACCATGTCTGATGGTGATATACTATCATACCATGAGCGCATACCAGATACCACCAAAAATGGTGGGGTATGATTAATACGGCTAACTGTCGAAGAAGACATCTGTGCGGGCCGTGTCATAAGACCATCCAGGGGTCAATGCTAAATATCTCTGGATATACATACATATGCATAACATAATAACATGCATAATACAATAGATGGCAATATGATATAGGGAATGAAAACTTACATACATTCCTAAGTATATCATCATCTAATACATCTCTGTACAGCTAAAATATAGGGATATGGGGCAAAGCTACCCAGCAACTCAATAGAGGCCTATCAAAAGATATAGCGAGAATGGGGCGAAGCTACCCAGCAGCTAACAGAGGCCTATCAAAAGAGATAACGAGAAATACATCAGAAAAAGTTAATGGTGTCAATGTCTACATCATCGATACTATCCACCTAATGTAACTCCTCCTGAGTCACTGGATCTCTATCTACAGGGATGTCAGGACTATACAAGGGAGGATCTGCAGCGACAAAGCCATATGTCCTGAGGGGCCAGCGCCAGAGCTGGAAGGATCAAAAGTATCTACTTCTGAATGATCTCTGCCCAAATACCGGATGAAGAAATGTGCCCGGTCTAACTGTCGGGTCAATCTATCAATCTGTGTCACATAAGTCAGATCTCTGACATAGGCTAGCCAATCCATCATCATCACGGATCCTGGAACCATATCCCCCATAAACTGTGTGGTGCGAGTCTGAGCTCTAATGGTACGAGGGGTCCACCAATGCTGGAATATCTCCTGAGTGCAGGGGCCCTCTGACAAAGTAAAATCATCAATCCCCAACAATGGGATATCAATGATGGGTGACTGTGAAACAGGCCAATAACGCCTGGCAGGAGGCAAGATCGGCATACGAATCTCTCCTGTAGTGCTCCTGATAGCACGCTCTCCTAAGTAGAGCTCTCATCCTCCATCTGTGAAGAGAGGAATCCTGTGGGTGGAAATGACGTACTCAACTCCAGTCAGGTACCCATCTTCAAATCCAACTCCCAAATGCTCCCTAGAGTAGGGAACCTATGTGATGACACCCACTGTCAATAACTCCAGCTGTAGGCGAAAATGAGTGAAACCCTCACCAACAGGGACCTCCGCTAGTATGGAATGATGCCATCTTCGTCCTCGTGGATAAGTATCTAAACCTAACATGCTCACAGGATGCAAACATGAAAACCTCTCATAGGCCCAAAATTGCCAACACAAAGGCAAACATCTGCTGTCAGTCAACACTCTTAACCTATACACGAGAAAAGAAAAGAAACACTCACCAGCAGAAACGGATAAAATCCTAACCACGCCTCGGTCAAACCCTACGATCGCATGCGCATTCCCCTGAGGAAGTAGGCAAAGGTGTAGGAACCCCAATCATAGCCTCCTATACGGTCCACGTGTCGAGTGGCGCTGATCAAAGAGAAGGACACCGTAGAGGAATTATCTGCTATAAAGCGACCCTAAATGATCATCAAGAACAATCGTAGAAAGAATGCGGTCCACGACTCTCACATCATCGGGTATAGGCTCACTCAACAGCCCGCTCATAGCATCTACGCTCAAAGGACCGTCTGCGGATAGTCCTTGCCTTGGCGCCTCACGTGGAACTCCCAACAAGGATCGGCGGCGGTGGGGTAATATCCACCGTCTGAGGCACTAGATCACCTCAAACTCCATACACATGATAAACCGCCAATCCATCCAAGTCGTCATCATCACCTCATAGTCCAACAAATAGAGTGGTAGAGTGCAGGTGAAACCACCGCTCGAACAATGCCACAGAGGTAACCCGGGGACAATGACGACGGAAGAATGGGAAAGAACATTCCAAATCCCCAGCCATGTACAATCGCTCTGTAGTCATCATGCAAGGTCTGATACATAGAGTGGATGTTAAACTAGTTCCCTTGAGGCTGTGTGAAGCCGGAAACTTACATCAAATGCAGATCAACATCAGGATCCTTTACTCCTCATCAATAGGAAACAAGGAAGATTAAGATCTAACTTCATACCTCATTTACGTGCAGGTATACTGAAGGATGCCGACTCAAGTCACCCAGAAGATCTGGGTTCGTCACTTGAATTCCTGGAAACTCCCTACGGGGAACACGTACAGCAAGAGCAGGAACCTCAACTGGTACATCCTCCTCCTCGTCCTCGACATTCGGCACTTCAACCCAGATAGGACGTATCACTGCCTCCACCAAATGATGAGGCTGTCTTTCAAATCGGCATTGAGGCTCTTCAGAAGCCCTCCTCCTTACACCTGAAGTGGTCCTACGGGAACTACTCGGCTGATCTGGATCCATAATATCTGGATAGCAAGTCTCCAAGTCACCTCAGAAAGGGTGTGGTAAATTCTTACCTGGAGCTTTTCAAAATGCATCTTATGACTACATGCATGCTTGCATTATTTTAACATACATCTACAGTAGAGTTAAAAATGCATAGCTATCTCAATACCTATATTTTGGAAAAATTTTGCCATAGCCCCTTTTGTAATTGGGACTATCCACATGCATATAGGCATGACTAGGTGGCCATTCAATAGCACACCTATACACAGTCATATACATCCTATATACATTTAATACATTGTATTAAAAAATCCGTAAGTGTAGTCTAATTACCAGGATTATTTTGTTTGTCTACCTTTACTCATTTGTCCTCATATAGGATAAGAAATGATAGTAAAAGGTACCAATTTGACTGTTTCAAAAGTCAAATTTTTTTACATCATTATGTTCAGCATAGTTTAATACTAACATTTGCTATGTTGAATATTTTTTATCAAGTCATATCAGCATGCATATTCACTACTATGTGTCAAAATGCATTTCATGTGATAAGTCATTTTCCAACGGATAGAAACTGGAAAAGAATACATGCATACGTTACCAGGATAGTGAAGAACGCTTGTACGGTAGCATATTATGTAGAAAGTTGCCCAAACTCAACAAGTCTGATGAGAAGCTCTCAAATTTCCTTCGTCGTGCAGCTTGAAAATGACTTATGAAAGCAACCTTTGGGCTTAACATAGCCACGGTTGGCCGCAGGTCCACCTGCGGCTACTGCAGGTGTACCTACGGCACTCCTACATGGGTCCCACACCTTCGACTCACTCCAGTTAGAGTTGCAAAGGAGGTCTCACAAGCTGAAAAGGCCAAATCAGGAATAAAAATGCTACGCGATTAAGCGGGATAGCCTCGAATCCTGGTTTTGCACGGGTTAGAATTGAACTCCCGTCATCTCATTGGTATTCGCCTGAATACAGGGTATACTATACTAATGAGCTCAGCTTTCACCAATCATGCCCGATAATACCCCACAAAGGTCTGATGTCACCATTGCATGGTTACTCATCAAACGTATCCCTGGCGGGGGTTATAACACCGAAGTTACAAATTAAATACGTATCCCCGACGGGGATTACAATGCTGAAGTTTCAAACATCTACGCATCCCCGGCGGGGGTCACAACACACATCTTTCAAACATCTATGTATCCCCAGCAGGGGTTACACCGCATTCAACCATTGATACACACATCAATGAGGGTCAAGCAGCCTTGACGTCATTTCAGCCGATGGCAGGTAAACCCATCAAAGCAACTCATCAACTTTTTCCAGGCGGGGGGTTACAACGCAATGCGACCATTGACACATACATCAATAAAGGTCAAGAAACCATGACAATGCACCCAGTAGGGATCTATCCGGTGATACACACATCAATGAAAGTCAGGCAACCCTGACAACAACAGGCTATTGGCATTAACCTCGACAGGATGAGGGAATATGTTATACACATCCTCAAGCAGACAAAGCTTTATCCCCATAGATCTCTTACACACAAGAGGTACCTCTATGGAGTATAAGCCAGTGTCTAGGATTCAAGACTTTGGTGATAGCCCCAAACGTCAACATCCTTAAAGACTTAGATCGCGTATCCACGAGCCATCATTTGATTGTCATCCCAGCGAGGATTACCGACGCAATCATGCATCATACATTTGCATCATGTTGCTGCACATAGCATCATGTTTATTTCACTTGCATTTCAAGTGTCTAGGATTCTTTATCCTATCCATGCCTTACATTGCATGAATATGATAAAGAGGGGCATCTGTAGACACTCGAAATTTTTTCTGCACAACTGTTACTAATATTATAGGAGGGGAGAATCGTCTTTCAGAGATAACCCTGGAAGACAGCTCACATCCATTCCGGATACCACCGGAAGTTCAATTTCAACCCCGGACCACACATCGGGAGTATCAGTTCATAACCTGGACCAAACACCGGGAACATCATTTCCAACCCGAAACGCACACCGAAAGGATCATTTCCAACCTCGGAGATAACCCCAGTTTCGAACTTGGCGATAACCCCAAGGAATGTTGTTGCAGGTGCGGCGATAACCCCGGAAATGTTTGTTTCAAACACATGCTATTAGCTTCAATCTCAGACCTCCTGCCGAGGCACTCCTTTCTCAAACCCGGAGATAACCCCGGGCATATAGGCATTTACAAGATGATATTGCGGCATTCAACACTTGCAGCAGTCTAATCTCAGATGTAACCCTGAGCAATGTCTGCTTTAAACTTAGACCGGCGATAACCCCAGCGAAGAGTCAAATGTCATCTTGCCACATCAACACCTGCGCGTCGTCCCAACACTTCATACATACATACATACAAATATTTAAGAACCAGGATATCCAATCCCGAGTGACTATTACGCACGGTAGTACACCGGATAGAATTTGAAGCTTGAAGACCATGGGCATAGTCCCCTCTTCCTGACTTCGTACAACCTCTAATCCATGTCATTGCGTAACTCTAGACACAAGCAGTCCGAAGAAGGTCACATATACCTCGTTTGGATGCTCGAATTGAAGTTCTGCAAGTTTGAGCGGACATTACGATTGCATAAATACGTGCTTGAGACGGCGATGGGACCCGTGAGCTTCGGGCCCTACGACCAAACCACATGTGTAGCTGCGGGTACGCCATAGGTACACTATGACCATCAGTTTATAAATATAGGCTAAGGGTCAGCCATTTTGAGAGAGAGAAGAGAGAGAAAAGGCGAGGAAGCCCTGTCCACCTTACTTTGTACACACTCATATTGAGTGTTTTCCTCACTTTAAACATCTGTTAGCTCACATATAGCTATACTTTCATCTGGCGAGAGCTGAGTGTTTATCCGAATAGAGTCATAGAAGTCTACATTGGCAGCCCACTGTAAGCCTTCTTATATTCTATAAAGCTTTCTTCTCATAATAGCACACACTATTGTACACATTGAGAGTCGTGTAAGTGTGTTTGCCCGGACTTTGGTCTGTGGTTTTCATTTCTGTTTGTATATATATACTTATCTATATATGTATATATTTTTATACATTATCGAGTTATGCCTCGATTGAGCCTAGACTTCGGTCTGGAGCGTTTAATTGCTTATATATATAAATTATGGTCAGACTCTGTTTGATGAGCCTGAATTTTACATCCGATGTGTTTACTTGCTTTATATATATATATATATATATAAAATTATTATCGGACATATCCGATGAGCCCGGATTTCATATCTGGAGCATTTACTACTTTTATGTATATATATGTATGTATGTATGTATGTATATATATATATATATATATCTGCGTCTCCTGCCGGTGGTGGAGGGTGATGTTGATCATCTTCTCAGATGGATCACCATCCCTATACTATTAAATAATGATTAGATTATCTAGTAAAAGTAATGAAAATTTTTATCTTTTCTGATATCATCTTTTCACTATTAATAATCAGTTTTCTGATTATTTTAACATTAAATGGTGAAAGGAAAATCTTGGATAAAAATTTTGAAATTTGAATAAAGTATAGGGATGGTGATCCATCCGAGAAGATGATCAACAATTCTCCGACACCGGCAGAGAGATTTGACCAATCGATCAACAGAGATGGCCCCGATCGTCATCGACTTTCGAAAAGCGAAGCGATCGACAACAAACATCATTGTTGTCCCCGATAATCGACTTTTACTTTAAGTAAAATGCTTTTACTTTTACCTTAGTAAATGTAAATGTAAAATGTTTTAACTTTTACTTTTACTTTAGTAAATTACTTTTACTTTGTACTTTTACTTGATAAATGTAATAGTGAATCTGCGTGATTGATAGTAATTTACTTTTCGATTTTCTATTTAAGTAACTTTCGAAGTGTTTAGAGTTACTCGGGCTTTTCTTTTTATAAGAAAACCTCACCGAGGTCCACTTTCTGCCTTCTATCTAGGAAACGAAGAAGAAGCTTGTTGCTTCCTTCTTCTAGTAAGATGAAGAAGAAGTTCTTTATACTTCTCTCTTCCATTTACAGTTTATCTAGGTTATACGTAATCCTTTCCTCAACTGCTTATAAATAAAAGAAAGAGATTACTTTACCGATTCACCGGTCATCTTCTTTAAGTTTCTTCTTTCTGTTTAAATTTCGTTAAGAAACTTATTTTGCTGATAAATGGTATCAGAGCCACATGGTTGGTTCTTGGTTCTGTTGGGGGTTCCCGGTCCAAAACAGTTAGCCTAGCTTCTAAATGTTTATTCAAACCTTTGCATCTTTTGCTCCATCCTTAAATCACATAGCTTACTGTAAAACTCCTGAGATCGCCATAAGTCCCGTTATGCCGTTGTAAGTCTCCAGCGTGGGAGCAGTTTAGGCAAAGGGAATCCTTAGATCTAAAGGTATATGTTTACATAAGGTAAGAGGGATTGAGTTAAGCGGAATGCCAAAAGAACAAATTTTTGATTACTCAACTAAAATGAAGTAAACTGTTTAGACCGAGTTCATTGATAAATCAAGGCCAATCGAGTGATCCTTTGTGTCAAACGCAGTCTGATTTGTTTGTAAACAAAATTTTTACAAAATTTATGAAATTATGAAGATGTTGACCAATTGTTCGATGAAAAAATTTTCTCCTCTCTTTATAAACTTAATTTTTCTGGGTGAAAGGGAAAATCCTGGATAAAAATTTTGGGGTTGAATAGTATAGGGATGGTGATCCATCTGAGAAGATGATCAACAAAGACACCCTCCGGCACCGACGAAAGAGACGGACGATCGGTCAGCGAGAGATGGCCCCGATCATCATCGACTTTCGACAAAAGCGAAGCGATCGACAACAACATCATTCTTGTCCCCGATCATCGACTTTAACTTTAAGTAAAATGCTTTTGCTTTTACCTTAGTAAATGTAAATGTAAAATGTTTTACTTTTACTTTTACTTTAGTAAATTACTTTTACTTTGTACTTTTACTTGATAAATGTAATAGTGAATCTGCGTGATTCAATAGTAATTTACTCTTGATTTTCTATTTAAGTAACTTTCGAAGTGTTTAGAGTTACCGGGCTTTTCTTTGTAAGAAAACCTCACGAGTCCTCTCTTTCTCTCTAGGAAGCGAAGAAGAAGCTTTTGCTTCCTTCTTCAGTAAGATGAAGAATAAGTTCTTCATACTTCTCTCTTCCATTTATAGTTTATCTAGGTTATACGTAATCCTTTCCTCAACTATTTATAAATAAAAGAATGAGATTACTTAACCGATTCACTGGTCATCTTCTTTAAGTTTCTTCTTTCTGTTTAAATTTCGTTAAGAAACTTATCCGTTGTTAAATGGTTTACTTTACCGGTGAATCGGTAAAGTAATCTCTTTCTTTTATTTATAAACAGTTGAGGAAAGAATTACGTATAACCTAGATAAACTGTAAATGGAAGAGAGAAGTATGAAGAACTTCTTCTTCATCTTACTAGAAAAAGGAAGAAATAAGCTTCTTCTTCGTTTCCTAGAAAGAAGGCAGAAAGAGGACCTCAGGTGAGGTTTACTTATAAAAGAAAAGCCTGAGTAACTCTAAACACTTCGAGTTACTTAAATAGAAAACTAAAAAGTAAACCATTTAACAGCGGATAAGTTTCTTAATGAAATTTAAACAGAAAGAAGAAACTTAAAGAAGATGACCGGTGAATCGGTAAAGTAATCTCTTTCTTTTATTTATAAACAGTTGAGGAAGGGATTACGTATAACCTAGATAAACTGTAAATGGAAGAGAGAAGTATGAAGAACTTCTTCTTCATCTTACTAGAAGAAGGAAGCAACAAGCTTCTTCTTCGTTTCCTAGAGATAAGGCAGAGAGAGGACCTCAGGTGAGATTTTCTTAAAAAAGAAAAACCTGAGTAACTCTAAACACTTCGAGTTACTTAAATAGAAAACTGAAAAGTAAATTACTATTGAATCACGCATGATTTACTATTACATTTACTGAAGTAAAAGTACAAAGTAAAAGTAATTTACTAAAGTAAAAGTAAAGGTAAAAACATTTTACATTTATATTTACTAAGGTAAAAGTAAAAGCATTTTACTTAAAGTAAAAGCTGATTTACTAGGGGACAGCAATGATGCTGTTGTTGACTGCTTTCTGCTTTTGCCAAAAGCTGATGATGACTAGGGCCATCTCTCGCTGACAGATCGGTCCGTCTCTACTGATGCCCGGAGGGTGCTGTTGATCATCTTCTCAGATGGATCACCATCCCTATACTATTCAGCCCCAAAATTTTTATCCAGGATTTTCCCTTTCACCCCGAAAAATTAGGTTTATAAAGAGAGGAGAAATTTTTCACCGAACAATTGGTCAACATCTTCAAAATTTCATAAATTTTGTAAAAATTTTGTTTACAAACAAATCAGACTGCGTCTGACACAAAGGATCACTCGATTGGCCTTGATTTATCAGTGAACTTGATCTAAACAGTCTACTTCATTTTAACTGAGTAATCAAAAATTTGTTCTTTTGGCATTCCGCTTAACTCAAACCTTTCTTACCTTAAGTAAACTCATACCTTTAGATCTAATGATTCCCTTAGCCTAAACTGCTCCCACACTGGAGACTTACAACGGCATAATGGGACTTATGGCGATCTCAGGTGTTTTACAGTAGGCTAGGTGATTTAAGGATGGAGCAAAAGAAGCAAAGGTTTGAATAAAAATTTAGAAGCTAGGCTAACTTTTTTGAACCGGGAACCACGAACAGAACCAAGAACCAACCGTGTGGCTTTGATACCATTTAACAACGGTAGAAATCAAAGATTCATCTGAGAAGGAACTTAGAGTCTTTCTAAGTTTCGAAGTCTGATTTGCTAACTAAGTTCGGTTTCCTTTTATAGAATAAGGAAAGGAACTATTACAAATTGAATTATTACAGACAAACAACTATATATGAATAGTGCTAACTTTTGACTAAATACATATGCTTTTGGCTACTTTAGACAAAGAGGCCGACAACTTTTTACTCAGCTGATGCTTTCGGTGGAAAAGAGAGAGAATCTTTTGACTTTAATGGCTGCTGGAGTAGGTGTGCGTGACTGGAGTTGCTTTTGGTGAAAAGAAGATTCTCTTAATTGATTGGCTTTCGGGGCAGGTGCTCATGACTGGGATGTCAGGCAAATGGGTCCTAAGCATCCTATAGATCGATGGTGCCATATGGATCATACTGACCATCATCGTCTGTAAACTGGCTGACTGAAGCAGAGGAAGAAGAATGAACAGAAGCTTCCTCATGTAACTCATCAATCCTTTTATTGAGTGCTTGGGCAATCAATTTCAATTCTTTACTGGAACAATCTTTGAAATCAAAGAATCCACGGGAATAAGTTGAACCAGTAGGACTGACTCTAGGTTCTTTTAACTTAGACTCTTTAGGTTTTGATTCTTTTATATGACCGGAAGGTTCTTTAGACGAAATTGGAAGAACCTTAAGGGGGACTGACAGAAATTCTAACTGAACTTGACTAAGAATCCTATTAACATCAAACTTATCCCACCACTTAATGAAAAAACGACGGGAAAGAAGAGGAAAATGATCAAAAGTGGGGGTGACTATAAACTGAGGATCGGTAACTTTAGGTGGAGTATTAATGTCATCTTGCCATCTAAGAATCCGAGGATTTTATATTTTTACTTATGAAAGAGGCGTTGGATGCGCCTTCATACTTTGGATTAGGCTTCTTTGTAGATGTACGTAAAATGGTTAAATTGAACCTTTAGGAGTTCGGAAGGAGATCATAAGTGGAACCAAATGCATGCCACCAATGAGCGAACCAATATGGGAATTGACTTTTAAATTTATGGTGAATTGAATAAACCATGAATTACTATTTGACTCATTTTGGTGAATGAAGACCTTATGCCATGCTTGATATAATCATAATAATAATAAGAGTTATTTTGAATAGAAAGTTGCATGAGATCGGAGGGTGATTTCCCCGATCCACAAGTGAAATAAAGCATTTAATATACTGAAAAGAATGATAAAGCATTTTAGTCTTATCATTATTAGCATAAATTAGTTTAATGAAGATTGACTCGGTTTGATAAGGATATCCTTATAATACACAAGGGATTTATAAGGAGCAAGGGTTGGAAATGCCATCCAGGGGAAAAAATCTGGCCCAAATTATTGGGTCGATTCTATTTTTCATATGGGGTTTAATGTGAAATAGGTGAGTGGTCCATTTGTGTATGTACTCAGAAGGATGATGGTAGGATTTATAACGAGGTTTTTGGTGATCGAAAATGGGTCAATGGGATGGGGTTACTACTTTAAAGCGACTATCTGACTTAGGCATTGTCCCAAGGACTGTGAATTTGTTACTGGTTTGAAAGACTGGGTTGACTGGATGAGGAACCAAGGTTCCTTTGGGTTGATTACTTGGGCCAGTAGGGCGACTCGGACCACGAGAGGATGATGCTCCTCGAGAACTCATGATGAACGGATAGTACCTGTATTAATAAATTCCCGAGTGAGAAAATCAGGAATTGAATTGTTACTGCCTTTAATGTATTCAATCTCAAAATCAAAAATGCTTAAAATGGCTTGCCATCTAGCAAAGGAATGTTAGAGGCTATGTTTTCAACATCTTTTTCTAAAGCATATTTTGCTGATTTGCAATCAATACGAACTAAAAACTTTTGATTTAATAAGTCACTTTGAAATTTGTTAATACATAATAATAAAGAAAGTATTTCCTTTTTAATAGTATTGTAATTTAACTGTGTAGTATTCCATGCACCGGAATGGAAACGAACAATTTGCTCTGGGGAATTGATAGTAAGTTTTGTTTGAAAATCCTCAGAATCCAATATCGGAGGCATCGGTTTCAACAATTTTAAATGCGAGTCATTGGAAATTCCAAAGCGAAGCAATGCCTTGACATATTTTTAACTTGTTGGACTGACGAAGTATGAGAATCAGTCCTTGGGGGAGGATTGTCCTGCAAACGCTGAAAAAGTGTTTTGCAAATCTTCCTGAGGTTTTTATACAACTTGCCAATATAATTGAGCGAGCCCAGAAACCTCTATAGTTGGGTTTTATTGGTAATCTTATCTGGGAATCAGTCAGCAAATTGAATAGCTCTGTCAATAGGATGTATGAGTCCGCGATAAATATTTAAACCAAGAAACTGAACTTTAGCTTGAAACAAGCTGCATTTGGAAGGTGAAAGGACAAGTCCATTATCTTTAACTTTTTTGAAGAATGATTTCAAATGCTTAATGTGTTCTTCAATGGAATTGGAGAAAATGAGAATATCATCAATGTAAACGACAATGAAATGACTGAAAGGATTAAAAATGTCATTGAGGATATTTTGAAATTCATTAGGGGCATTCTTTAGGCCAAATGCCTGGACATTCCATTCGTAATGACCAAATGGAGTGGTGAATGCGGTTTTATACCTATCATCGGGATGAATGGCAACTTGCCAGAAACTAGATTTAAGGTCAAATTTACTAAAAATAGTGGCATTACTCAATCGGTTAATGAGGTCATCTTTGTTAGGTAAAGGGTACCTAATCCATTCTAAGACTTTGTTTAATGGCTTGTAATTGATAACTAGGCAGGGAACACACCCTCTCCTTTTACTTTCATTGTTAACATAAAAGGCGGGACATGACCATGAGGATTTACTAGGTTTAATTAATCCTTTACTAAGAAGATCATTAATCTCCTTTTTACATAACTCCATTTGTTAATGATTCATTTGTATAGGTCTTACCTTAGTAGAATTAAGTGTTCCTTGAATTCCTTAGCATAAGGAAGCCTTACTACATGCTTCTTCGATGCCAAAAGGCATTAGGAGAATCGAAACAAAGGTTTTCTCTTAAATATTTTTTAACTCTTGATTTTTTTCTTGAATCTCTTTATTCTGAAGTTGTTCTTCAACACGCTTGTACTTAATTTCTTCCTTTAAGAAATTTAAGTGGGTAGATTTATAATTTAATAAATTCACTGATTTGGAAATAGACTCTTCTTGAATGAATTTTAAATCTCTTTCTTTAGGTTTAATAAGAATTTAAATGTTATTCTTTTTCTAAATGTTTCTGACAATCCTTCATTACTGGTAGTAAAAGGGTATAATAAATATATAAATGGTAACCCTAAAATGATCTTCTCTGTAAGATTGCGGATTAAAACAAATGATGTTTTAAAGCACATGTTATCTTGACAAATATGAACTTTAGGTAATTTATATTTTATTTCCATTTGACTACCATTGGCTGAATTCAATTTTTCATTAGTTTTCTTATAGTATTTAGTTGGGATTAAACCTTCTTGAATACAATTGAGATCTGCACCAATATCAACTAGAGCAGGTAGTTGTATAGAAAAGGTTTTATCAACAACTAGATTAATGGAGATATACCATTTTTGAATGGTGATATCTTTAATTCGTTTAAGAGTGAGACCTTAGATAAAGAGATATTTTTCTTCTTTTGCTCCGATATGACTCGGGCTCATTGTGACTTTCATCACTAGATGAGGAATCATGGATTTGAAGATCGATTTCTTGTCCTCAAATTCTTTTCTTAAAGCGGAGACTTCTAATTTTAAATTAGAAATTTCTCTTTTAGTTTATTAACTTCTTGATTTAATTACGGGAGAGTAACTTCTTTTATCGGTGATTTAAATCTCTCGAGAGTTTTATTAAGACTAAATCTTGGTTTTCTTTACCTTTAATAATCTTATCTTTAACTCTCTGTTATCTTTGGTTAATAAATCTTTTAAGCTGCTTAGTGTATTGAGATTTTAACTTTCGAGTCAAAAATTTTTACTAATTAACTCGATTAACAAAGAATTTTCTTCATCTTCCTTGGTTATTACACTAACTCTTTTATTGCAACACTTCTCATTGTAATTGTCGGCCACAAATAGTGACTTAAATCATTCTCACTATCTGTTTCCTAGTTACTAGTACTGCTATTAGAAGAATAAGGGATATCAGAACCTTCATCCTTACTAGCATCGTTCTCTATCCTCATTAATTATAATAGTTGCTCAGTATCTTCACTTGAAATATTTAATTGAGATAATTTCTTTTTAATTTTACACTCATTTTTATAGTGTCCCTTACGCTTACAAATGTGGCAAACAATTTTACTTTTATCAAATTTCTTTGATGATTTTTATTGTATTTTTATTTGTGGGTTTGGGTTTACTATAATAATCTTCTTGATTTTTATCTTTTCTATATGTGCATCTTTGTTTATGGCGTTTGTTACTTCTATGATGATCGAATATGTTTATGTAGGTGCTTCCTTCTACAGGAAGCAAGCGGTGATAAACTCATATTGTTCACGAAACGATGCCTAACTAAGTATTTAGCTTTTTTCTTATCTTTACTAGCTTGTTTGGCTAATTTAAAATTAATACACATTTTTAAACCAATCTTTTGAATATAACTGATTATGTCACCATAAGTTAGGTTATCATAATCAATATATCCCAAATTTTTGCTTAATTCTTCTCTAACTTTATGAGCGAATAATGAATGTAAACCATTGACGAATTTTTCTTTCCAAAATGGTTTATTGCTATCATTTCGCATCATAACTCTAGAGGTAAATACATCTTTGTACCATCTAAAATCACTTAGAGTTGGACCAGTAAGATTACAAAATTGATCATGAATTCTTTCAGTAATATTACTGGGAGTACCAAGAAAATGTTTGATTATGGTAAATATTAAATTATTGACTCCATCAGGCGGACCAAAACCAACATCTTCATCAAAGATGGGGTTGCCGTCATCATCTAACTGGACAGCATGGATTATAGATAACCTGGTGTCTTTAGTGAGATGTTTTTCCCACCAAGATCTGAGGATACCAGTGAATCCACTAGCTATTAACTCAACAATATCTGGCTGAGTCAGATTGTTGAATTTAGTAATATAGCTATTTACTACCGTGGACATGTGATTTAACTTGTTTAAAATCTCTTGTTCACTAAATCCATCTATATTCCATTCATAAATTTTATTGGAAGAAACCAAAAATTGCTTATCTAGATTTCTCTCTTCAAATTGTAAATCTGGAGGAGTTGGTCTAGAATACCAATTTTTGGTTATACTCGTGTTTTTTACTGTTAATTTGTTTAACTGATCATTAAAGTCTGGTATTGAAACAATATCGAATGATCCGATTGGGAAGCTACTTTCAATATCGGTCTCAACATGATCGATAATAGCGATTGTGCCACTTGAACTAGGTTCGACTTTTAATTTTTAAATAACTTATCGATAGTTTGGACTAGATTGCTGCCATCGATTATTAGGTAAACCTAATTTACTTCTATTTTACGGTAATTTTAATAAGAGGATGTTCAATCTTTGAATCGGGTTTTTAATACCGGTTTCTTAAAACTTTTCTTTGATTCTATCTAACTTGTTTTCCAGCGGTTGCTAGATATTGATTACTAAAGTTTAATTGTTCGATAATTTTTTATCATCTTTATTACCATCTAAAATCTTAAAAGGAATTTGGCGATATGAGGCGTATTCTTAATTAGAAGTAAAAGGTTTCTAGATGGGGATGACTAGAAGAGACATTTGACTTATCTTCTTTAATCTATTTAGTTTTAGTTATAACATTGCATTTGCCTTGATATTGATCATACCAATCATAAAAAGTAATGTTTATCTTTTCACTGTTAATAAATCGTTTCCATCTATTAACAATTTTATCGCGCTCTTTTTCAGTTGAATGATTAGATCTAAATAAATGTCTTTTTTCTTTATTAGATTTGGAATTAAAATCTTTTACAAGATTGTCCCAATCTAATATGAACTCCTTTTTAAGAACTCTTAATTGATTATTAATTGGAATCTCAAAATCTGACTGAGTAGGCAACTTAGAAGGAGTAGGAGAAGAAGAACTTTCTTCATCAACAAAATCCTTATGAGTATAGCAAGGATGACTGGCCTGACCTTGGTAAAGGACACCCTTTAGTTTAATATCTCTAACTGAAGGATTACTAAGTACTTGATATCTCTTGAGTGTGAATCAAGAAGGTCTTTGAAGAACTAGTAAAATCTTCTATTATAACTGGTCTTCTGGTACGTTCAAAACTTATTTTGACTATTCCATCAGAAAATTGTCTAACATTTTCAATATTTAACAGGTTGTTAACTACGGGTTGTTGGGGTATTTCATTGGGTAAAGTACACTGGCTAGGTAACATAATATCCTTCCAGAGGATGGTTCTCGGGATCTGAATATTAGCATCACTAGTTGAACTTTGGATTAATACAGTTTGATCTTTAGGACTTTTATTTAGAGCATGAACATTTAAATTCGTTTTCATGGTCTTATAATAAATCCTATAAATCAAAGTTATGGGCTGCGAACCCTCAATCATATGAGTAATTTCACCAGAGGTTTTAATGTTTAATGTCAAAGCTTTTAATAAATTTTGATCACTTAGGCTCAATGTAAAATCAGGAAAGCAATTAAAATGGATAGGTCCATTATGCAGACTTGATTCCATTGCACCTATCATACTAGGATAATAATTTAAAAACCTAGCATCTACGAGATGAGGTAGATACTTGAATTAATTCCTTTAATGTTTAGGGGTTTCTTATGACTTGAACTAAATCTATGTGAATAAAATTGTAACCCTTTTTCTATGTTTTTAATAACATCGGGAGATAAAAGACTATAATTTTTTTCGTCTCTTTTATTAATTGCATAAACCTTTTTAACAGATTTTACATTATCATCATCTTAAAATTATCTAAAAATATTGGTGATAAACTTTCTTTAGGGAAACTCTAGGTATGTTCCAATTATGTAAGCTTTGGTGATATTTTCAAAAGCTGTGTGATTCTTGGTTAACTATATATACGGAGCGGAGGCAAAGTTGATCGATTACTAGTTGAAGAGTTAGACCTAAATAATCAACTCATCTTTTACTGTTTTCAAAATAAATTTTTATTCATTGTTCTTCCATACATACCCTCTTACCTTAAGTAGACTCATACCTATGTTCTAAACCCGACACTGCTCACCCAAGAGACTTACAAAGGCTTGACACAAACTAGGTGGACTACAGTAAGTTAGGTGACTTTGGAACACGAATAAAAGAGAAATTTTGAAAATAGTAAGGAGATGATCATATAAGAACAGATCTTTACTGACAACTAGAAGAACAGAAACAACTTAGCTCTGATACCATTTGGGGGCGTAAGCAAGAGAAGCAACCAAAGATAACCTAGTTTATATTGTATCAGAAAAAAGTAATGCCTATACTAGTAATCCCTATACTAGTAAGTTAGGTTTATTAACTTCTTGATTTAATTCTGGGAGGGTAACTTCTTTTACTGGTGATTTAAATCTCTCAAGAGTTTTATTAAGACTAAATACTGGTTTTTCTTTAGCTTTAATAATCTTATCTTTAACTCTGTTATCTTTGGTTAATAAATCTTTTAACTGCTTAGTATATTGAGATTTTAACTCTGGGTCAGAAATTTTACTAATTAACTCAATTAACAAAGAACATTTGGGGGCGGAAGCAAGAGAAGCAAGATAATCAGAGTAGTGCATATAAACAACACAATTATTTTACTAAAACATAATAATTTTATTGATAATCGAAAATATTTACAAACAAAACTGAAAATTAAAGTGACTTACAATTTAACTTAGAACATTTGAGAAGAGAGAAGAGAGGGGTTAAGAAGGGCTAAACAGCGGTAGAAACCAAAGATTCATCTGAGAAGGAACTCAGAGCCTTTCTAAGTTTCGAAGTCTGTTTTGCTAACTAAGTTCGGTTTCCTTTTATAGAATAAGGAAAGGAACTATTACAAATTAAATTATTATAGACAAACAACTGTATATGAATAGTGCTAACTTTTGACTAAATACATATACTTTCGGCTACTTTAGACAAAGAGGCCGACAACTTTTGACTCAGCTGATGCTTTCGGTGTAAAAGAGAGAGAATCTTTTGACTTTAATGTTTGCTAGAGCATGTGCGCGTGACTGGAGCTGCTTTCGGTGAAAAGCAGATTCTCTTAATTGATTGGGTGCTGGGGCAGGTGCTCGTGACTGGGATGTCAGGCAAATGGGTCCTGAGCATCTTGTAGATCGATGGTGCCATATGGATTATACTGACCATCATCGTCTGTAAATTGGCTGACTGAAGCAGAGAAAGAAGAATGAACAGAAGCTTCCTCATGTAACTCATCAATCCTTTTATTGAGTGCTTGGGCAATCAATTTCAATTCTTTACTGGAACAATCTTTGAAATCAGAGATTCCACGGGAACAAGTTGAACCAATAGGACTGACTCTAGGTTCTTTTGACTTAGACTCTTTAGGTTTTGACTCTTTTGAATGACCGAAAGGGTCTTTGGACGAAACTGGAAGAACCTTAAGGGGGACTGACGGAAACTTAAAAGAAATGTTTTGAAGTCACTTTATCGATTCAAAAAAAAGTATAGGGATGGTGATCCATCTGAGAAGGTGATCAACAGCACCCTCTGGCACTGGCAAGAGACGGACTAGTCAATCAACGGGGATGGCCCCAGTCATCATCGACTTTTCAAAGCGAAGAAAGCGGTCAACAATGACATCATTCTTTGTCCCCAAGAATCGACTTTTACTTTAAGTAAAATGCTTTTACTTTTATCTTAGTAAATGTAAATGTAAAATGTTTTTACTTTTACTTTTACATTAAGTAAATTACTTTTACTTTGTACTTTTACTTCAGTAAATGTAATAGTGAATCCTGCATGATTCAATAGTAATTTACTTTTCAGTTTTCTATTTAAGTAACTCGAAGTGTTTAGAGTTACTCAGGCTTTTCTTGCAGGCTTTTCTTTTATAAGAAAACCTCACCTGAGGTCCTCTCTCTGCCTTCTCTCTAGAATACGAAGAAGAAGCTTGTTGCTTCTTTCTTCTAGTAAGATGAAGAAGAAGTTCTTTATACTTCTCTCTTCCATTTACAGTTTATCTAGGTTATACGTTATCCCTTTCTCAACTGTTTATAAATAAAAGAAAGAGATTACTCTATTGATTCACCGGTCATCTTCTTTAAGTTTCTTCTTTCTGTTTAAATTTCGTTAAGAAACTTATTCCGCTGTCAAATGGTATCAAAGAAAATGATAATAAACAACTAAAATCACCTAACTAAAAATTAACATCATCTTTGTGATCACATGATTCGTCCTACCTAGAGTTCACTTCGTCGCAGTTGATAGCTTTTTACAGTTTTATTTACATTCAAGTCCCACCTGGAGTTTACTTCGTGGCGTTTGATAGCATTTATTGCTTTATTTACATTTCTGATCCCCCATGGAGTTGCTTCGTGGTGGCTGATCGTGCACATATATATATATATATACCACTTTTATATATATATATAACTGCTTACTTCTTTCCATACAAATTGCAGTATCATGTGAGCCTAGGAATCATGTGATCACAGATTTAGTCTACTGAATCTAGATTCAGTTCCCATGATGGACTTTTTCCAGCTGTAAGCAGCTTGTACATTATTTACAGTGTCTGAATTCCCTTGGATGGCTGTCATGCCCATAAGGAGTTCTAAGATCACTTATATATTATTTTCTACATGCCCTCATCTCGAAAAATAAAAGCAAACAAGCGGAACATTTAATAAAATGGAAGTATCAAAGGCCTCAATTACTATTGAGCACAGGGTTTAAAAAACCTCTTTTTATAAAACCTCATTGCTATATCTGGTTAAAACTGAATTTTCTATAAATTCAAACCCTTTGTATATAGGTGCGAACGAGGTACAACAATACTTCCAAATAATTTCACATTGATCCACACACACACACACACACACACACACACACATTCATATAACAGTTTCTTTGAGAAGTGGCGGTCACCGTGGCAACACGGATGTCGGGGGGTGCCTAACACCTTCCCTCCGCATAACCAAGTCCCCGAACCCTTAATGAATCTCGATTTCACAGACCCGTTTAGCAGTGTCACGTCACTGGGTCAATGTGTAAACCTTTTCAGTTGCGTTGGTGCAACCAGTTAAATACACCAACTGGCGACTCTTAAAGTCAAATCGTCGACATTACACGTGTCGGACCTTTTTCACTTGTTTTTTCAAACAAATCTCACATTAACATGAGAATACCAAAGAACAAGTAACGAAAAGGGACATTAAAAATCCCGACGTCGACAATCGGATTTTGGGGGGTGACAATATCATTGATAAACATTACAAAAAAATTGTCTAAGCATAGTTTAAACACTCGATTCATCAACTCCATAAATGTTGCTGATGCATTTTTCAACCCAAAAGTCATTATAAGAAACTCATAATGTCCATAAGGTGTCCTAAATTCTATTTTCGGTACATCTTCCTTTCTTACCTTTAACTGATGATAAATATTCAAAGGTCAATCTTTGAAAAGTGTTCGGCCCCTTTTAATTGGTCGAACAAATCATCAATCCTTAGTAAAGGATATTTATTCTTAATGGTTAATTTATTTAATTCTCTATAATCTATACATAACCTCATGGTTCCATCCTTTTTCTTTACAAACAACACTGGTACTCCCCAAGGTGAAACACTAGGTTGTATGTACTTTTTATCTAAGAGTTCCTGTAATTGTATAAGTAACTCTTTCAGTTCTACAGGTGCCATTTTGTATGGTGCCTTAGAAACTGGTGCCATTTCCCGGTGTAAGATCAATGACAAACTCAATTTCCCTATCAGGAGGTGTAATGCCCCCAAATTCAGGTACTTAAAACCTAAACTCGGTGCTTTACGATACCATTTCTATGAGCAGAATAATACTAATAATAATAACAATAATAAGAATATCAAACTTAACTTACATATATCAGAGTCTAATCCCAAGTACTCAACCTTTACTGCATTCATTACAATACAAGATAATAATAAATATCATCCTTATCTTAATAACACCAAACTATTACATAATATATAGCATAATACACATTCAACAACTTTCCC
Source organism: Panax quinquefolius (assembly GCA_020205615.1). Lineage (NCBI taxonomy): Eukaryota > Viridiplantae > Streptophyta > Magnoliopsida > Apiales > Araliaceae > Panax > Panax quinquefolius. The sequence continues at coordinate 56,562,352 of CM035161.1, read as the reverse complement.
TATTTCCTTTGTTCTTGGCTGAACCTTCTAGTTGTTCACACTTAGCTGAAAACATTTAAATTAAGCAAGGATGAGCATTTGAGTGCTCATCAAGTAATAGCAACAATAAATATTAGCTGAAAGGATTAAATGTTTTCTTTGAATGACACTTCTGCAACGAATCAACAGTTGTGAAGTAAGTTGAACCAATAATAACAACATATCAATTCTATATCAAATATTTTGAAACTACGTACTGACTATAAATGAAGATCAGTCAACAGACTATGAACATTGTTTTTAATTTTCGCTAAGGTTTAGCAGAACTTCATCCGCAAACTGTCATAACTTACGGGCGCGAGGGTGTACATCCCAGTGCGCCCTGTATTGATCAATACAACATATAAGAATGATATTATAGTTCATTCTATCTGCCTTAGGCGCATAAAAATTTTCACATATTTGGTATGTTCATACTTAGTCAGGAATCCGAACCAAAACAATTTGGTCGGATAATAATAAAGTTCTATCTTGTTCAATAATATTTTTAAGTTTGTGTCTAGCTGGATCAAATAGCTTAGACAGCTTTTAAGTCAACGTATACATAATGGAAATTAATAAGTATGTATCAAAATGTGATTAAATACAATGATTATCCAAGTGAGGACACTTATATAACCATATTTAGAAATTAACGAACAGAATAAATTTCTGAATTATACAATAATATTGTACTGATAAATAATGATCGAATACATAATCGATAATAATAGAATTAATATTCTGGCACAATGATAATTTAATTCTGAAATTTTTTTACTTATGTCCATTGCATAAAGTAAATGTAAAGGTAGGATATTTGCCTGGTCTGCTGCTTACAATTACGCAACTTAATTTATCTTTTATATCAAGCCCTATCATTAATAAGATCATGTATTCGATTAGAATAACATACCATAACACATAGTACTGCTATTTATAGTCAGCACTTAACCTAATTAATCACATTGTCACATACATTTAACAGTCATTGGATCACAAACAAATATGCATACAGACAAATTATATAAGTCCAGATCAATTTCTGAAACATGTCGGTGTACCAACGGCTTTACCAGGTAATTATAGAGTCTAAAACTCTATTCTATAGTTCAATAGATATAAACATCAGTCATATTATTTTTTATAGCCTTATAATAATTTTTAAATAATTATTATAATTTAACATGAATTTTCAAACATTGGAATCATTATAAAATGATATAAATATCAAATAATCCTATTATCATTAATATTTAATTAATATTAAACTATTAATGAAACCATTGCTAAAATATTGAAGTTATTTATAATAACTTAAGATATTTTTAAAGTATTAATATTACCCTTAAATAATTTTTAAAATAATTAAAATCATTTTTAAATAATTATCATTAATACTTAAATATTAATGCACTATTTACCAAAATATTAAAAGTCATGAAAAATAACTTAAAATATTTTTAATTCATTTATATCATTTTTAAATGATTTTCAAATTAATAAAACCATTTTAAACTATTTATTTAATATAATTATTAAATAAACTTAATATCATTAATATTAAATTATTAAATGAAATTATCATTTAAATATTAAAATATTAGTTATATTTTATAACTTAAAATATTCTTAAACACTTTATTTTCATTTAAAATGATTTTATAATATTAAAATCATTTTTAAACTAATTTATTTAATATAAATATTAAATAAATCTAATATTATTAATATTAAAATATTAATATTTTTCATAAAAAATATCAAAAGTTATATTTTATAACTTCAAATATTTTTATAACCTTTAAACCATTTTTTGTATGATTTTTAAATCATTAATTCTAATTTTCATAATTTATTTCATACATTTATTAAATAACTTAATTATCATTAATATTAATTTATTAATGAAATTCATCACAAAATATTAAAAGTCATTAAAAATAACTTAAAATATTTTCTAACACTTTATTCTTATTTAAAATGATTTTTATAACATTAAAATCATTTTTCATTTAATTTATTTAATACACTAATTAAATAATTTACATATCATTAATATTCAAATAATTATAAATATTAATGAAAAATATCCCAAATGGTCAAAAGTTAATTTTCATAATTTAAAATAATGTTTAAAACATTTTTATAATTTTTTAGAATTTATTTTCTATTTTTAATTATTTTTCAGAAATTCAGAAAATAAAAATAATAAAAATCGTCGCTGAAGGCTATAGCGACACTTTCTGTCGTTGTTGGTGTTCTAGAGCTCAAGAACACTGACAGCCGGCTTAGCAAGGGTCAACGTTTGACCGCTTATAATTCTCAGTCCAAAGTGTTTCTAGACAAACTTACACCTTGATCTTGTAGTGTTTATGTAACACTACAAGAATCAACAGCAATATAGGTTATATCACACAACACCATCAAGATTCAAACCCTCAAAGTCATTATCAGAATGTTTATGAGTTTTCTGGGTAACCCAAAAACCCAGGCAGTTCGAGTACCACTTTCTAGCTCGAATTAATCTATGATTTGGTCATTATCTGGTCGATCTCATGAATCTAACATATATTACACATGTTAAACAACACATACACATCAATATATCAGTCCAAACACATCTTATTCTCCAGATCTAGCCTGGTCAAACGCTGTCAGAAGGCGTTTTCTTCTCATTTCTGAAAATTCCAGAAATTTTAAGTCATGGTCGAATGGCCTACTTTGACCACCTGCTACGTTCGATCTGTTGATTATTTACACGATCTAAAGACATAAATATTAAGTACACATGACAGACTACAAAGTGGATACAAACACATCATCAAAACATTTAAACACTGACAGATCAAGGCTTTACAAAACGTTGTCAGACACTGTTTATTGATTTATGGGTTACCCAGAAATCGACTGGTCATGCCCGGTCAACAGGGTTTGACCAACAATATTTTCAAATCTGGACATCCAATTGCTATGATTTCACTTCTAGATCAAAGAACTCATGTCAGGCTATGGATCTAACATATAAAACATCAAAAAGCATGAACATATAAGGATCTAGGGCCACTGACATTGCTTGTTAGACCACTATGAATGCTCAAGAACAGTTTTTGAAAACTTTGATTTTTAAAGCATTTTGATGCTATGGATCTATGTTATAACAACATAGATCACCATAAAACATCTTTTAACACAAAACTAAAAACATAAACACAAACATAGACTTAGCATACAAGATCAAAAGGGGACTTAGGGTTTATACCTTCTCTTTAATATGCTTTGATCTTTCCTTTCCAAATATATTCTTGGTGATCTAAAGGGTGTTCTAGGGACTGATACACTTGTATATTTCAGATGCTTAGAGAGAGAGAGAGTTGGTTGAGGTAAGATAGCAAATGAGCAACTTTGTGGACTTTTTCTCTCTTTAATCTATATAATACATAGGTGCAATACATGTTGCTAAGATAATAGGCTGATTTGCTGGATTTTAAGGTCATGTAAAGTCAAAAGTTAGTGAACAACTAAAGGTCTTGGAAAGATTTGCAAGTTAGCCCATTAAAGAATGTAAAAGGGTATTTTGGTCATTGAACATATAATTTTAATGGCATTCTAGACATTGTCCAAACCCTTAGGGTTTAACCCTAAGGTTCCATAATTTGGTTTTCTAGAATTTTACATTTAGGGCTAAAATGGAAAATTAGGTTTCCTAAATTACAAATTTAGGGTTTCAAAATTAGTTTAAGTTTCTAATTACATAAAACATGATAATTAGGTTTAATTTTTACTAATTATAATTAAGTTTGCTAATTTAGCAATTAGGGCTCCAATTTGACAATTAGGGTTACTAATTTTAGAAATTAGGGCTCTAACAATATAGGGTTTCCAAAAATTAATTAGTGTTTTTCCTAAATAGGATTAAAATTTATAATACTAATCATTAATCACATAACATAGTTATTAAACAGATTTCAAAGTCTCAGTTGACTTCAAAACTAGGGTTTATCAGTAATATTAGGGTTTTGTCATGTTACATTAAAATTGTTCCACACATAACATACATATTTATAGCACTGAAATATACTTAATATAATATTATTATTCTCTTTCCTTATTCTAAATCCAAAATTAGGGTTTGGATTCCATATGTGATTTATCTTTTATATATACCTTTATTAATTAAGTTAAAATAATTAACTTAATTAATATAAATTAAATTCATATAAGAAAATAAAATAATTATTATAATAATTCTAATAATCATTTCATATATTATTTAAATAATATAAAATCATGTTTTCATGGAAAATAATTAATTATAAAGAATATAATTTATAATGATCAATAATTCTAAAATAAAATTATTTGTAATCATTCATGTAATAAATATATTTTATATTCATCACATAAATACATACAGATTACCTTGAACGCATTCTCACCTTTAAAAAAAATAAAAAAAACATTTTATATGTAAAATTTCTGATTTAATTATATAGAAAATATCGGGTTATTACAGGAGGTAAACCTGGTAAGTCGTCCTAAAATACATTGGGAAAATCCTTAACTACAGGTATTTGATCTAGTTTTACTCCTTCCTGTCGAGTATCAACTATATAGGCCAAATATGTTGAACAACCTTTTCTAAGTAACCTTTCTGCCTGAGTTATGGTCAAGCATCGAGATTGCTTAGGTGAACAACTTCCGTTGAACACTACCTTTGACTTTGATGTAGTCAAAAGGTTTATACGTTTTTTATTACAATCAATCATCGCGTTATGGTTAACTAACCAATCCATTCTTAAGATTACATCAAATTCTCTCAGCTAAATTGGTATAAGATCTACCAGAAAATTGTGTCCCTTTATCTCCACACTACAGTTCCTATATATGGTCTTAACCGGAATCTTTTCATTGTTCGCAATTTCTACACAAAATGGTTGGTCTAAATTTTCACATGGTATATTCAGGTTTTTAGAAAAGCTATTAGACACGAAAGAACAAGTAGTGTAACGACCAAAAAATTAGGATCTTATTGTAAAATAATTTTATTGAATTAAATAATAAATAAAATTATATTCTATGTGATATCAAGATGGTTGTCATTCTATAACCTAATAATGTTGGAATGTCGTAGTATTTAAGCTACGTGAAGAAATTAAAGTGTTTGAATTTCCAAGACGAAATTAAAAGTTTTTCGAGAAATTTTCTAAAAAACACTATTCATCGGTATTCTCTCGGGAATTATTTTTGAACTTCCGAGAAATACGTAATGATAGAATATCAAGGTAAGACGGATTATGTAATAATAATCTAAGTATGGAAAATGTAATATTTCGTTTGCGGACTTAATTTGAGAACATTAAGGAAGGCGAAGTATTAATGAGTTAAGTAATAATCGTATGATACGTAAGTATTGTACGAGGTAATGAAAATGAGTATAATACGAAGTATTATATGAGTTTGTATGAATGATGGATTATTGTATATAAAGAATTTGTATACGAGTTAGAATACGAAAATAATATTTAAAACAATATGTTATATGTATTAAGCAATGGTATTGGACTTGTAGGATTTGTTAGGAAATTGTACAAGCCCAAGTAAATAAATGGTAAGGCCCAAAGGTTAATTAATGAACAAATCAATGTTTATTAATACAAGCCCAAAAGTCAAGTAAGTTAATCCAAGCAAGCTAGAATCCAATGAGTGGTAGTGACCCATGGGGCAACCATGTTATTATGGTTAATCTTGGTAATCAAGTATTATATGTGATGACCAAGTATTATGTATGATGACCAAGACTTAGGTGTAATGGTCAAGCAAGAGATAAGTGTTGTGATTAACAAGTAATGAATAGTAAGTAGGTGGCTTAAAGAGGTGGGATGGTGTATTGACTAAACTACCCTAGCTTTGGGAATCCTATAAATAGAAGGAGCTTGCTAATCATTTGCTAATTTTTCAACTCATCCAAACTTATAAAGTGCTTAAGTGTTAGAGAGAATAAGCAAGAAGAAGCTACTTTCAATTAAGAGAAGAAGAAGAAGACTTATTCCAAAGAACTTCAAGGGTAAGACTTCTTGTCCATTAATCTTCTATCTCTACCATGATAGGTTGATAAGAGAAGTAGTGATTAATGAACATGAATGTTAAGAAGTAAGAGTAATGAGTAATCAATGGACTTAAGACGCATAAGCTGGAAACAAGTCATTTGAACTTGCAAAAGTTATGAACTTATAAAGAATCTATATAAACTTATTATAAGTTAATCTTGAGTGTTTGTATGAAAACAAAGAATTTGTATGAATTTGTATCATGAATACATAAATGAAATTATATGTTGAGAACATATAAGAATAATGATTAAAAGACCTTAATTATTATAAGTCATGAATAATAAAGCTATAAGTAGTTTATACCTTAATAAGTTATAAGCTCATATAAGAATAAGTCAAAATCCAACATAAAAATAAGTTGTTGTAATAAGTATGTTAAGATTTTCATATGATGAATTGAATTCATTTGAAGCAATGAACAAATCATAAGTAATGAAGTTATGCCGGAAATTACACGATTGGACGATAATCGTCAAATTCATGAAATTCTCGGAATAGAAGTCAAATTTTGTGTTTGAACTTGAAAACATTGGTTTTCAATGGAGACAAGTCATATTTGGCATTCTAGAGTTGCGGACTCAAAAATGACCGAATTACGACCTATAACAAAGAAACGAGCGTTGAACGTTCACGAACGTTTATCATTTTTGTTAAAAATGAACCAATAGGTGAATATTTAGCAAACGAAGTCAAATAGATAAAATTTTTGTATGAACGCATAGAGTATGTAATTTGTGAACCGTAGGATTTTGAATGAGCCAATTCGGACTTATAACGAAGAAGTTATGATCCTGGGAATTTCGCAAAGTTGCAAAACTGTCAAAACAATCTGGTGCACAGAGCTAGCACCGCGGCGCCAGCCCAAGAGTAATTCATCACGCATGCACATGACCGTGAATAGTTTATGACCCTCTCAAGAGTGGCGTAGCTGCATGTCATGACCACGAGTAAGTAAGGACTCATGCCATGACCAAGTTCGGGACACACCTATCATTAACTCATGTGCACAATGCTGGCCTTAGAGAAGAACAAGTTGCCTTGCGCAATGCACCCTAGATAAAAGATAAAAGATAGTAAAGAATGTTTTTGAATACAAAGTAAGGAAAGGAATTAATTCAAATTAAACTTATCTTAAGGAACTTAAAGTAACATTGTTAAAACATTGTTAAACCTTAAGAATAGTATATAAAGGTTGTTGATAACCTATTCAATTATAAATGTAAGTATAAATGACAAGCCGAAATTAATATTAAACGAACCTAATGTATGATTAGATTAAGAAGAAGGGTAAGATATAATCGTATACATAGTTGATTATATATAACCCAATATGATACGTTATGTGATCATGTATTTTAGAGACTCTAAAGACTTGAACATAAAGTAATTATACCGTAGCAGACGCTGAAGGCAAGTATTCTAACCCTTGTCTCAGTTCAATCTGAACAAGTTTTGAAATTCATGTATCCTTACGCATGAATTGATGTATGATGGAGTTTAAGCCAACTCTTTTGGCTAGACTTAATGTATTTGGTGGATTATTAATAATCTATCCAACTCTTATCAAATGTTTTTATCTTTTGTCAACTACTTGATATGGTTTTCAAAAGAAGACTGAGTATGCTAAACAAATGTTTTATCAAATCAAGCAGCGCGAGCATGTGAGGTTGCCACAACTTAAACGTACATACGTTTAATGAATGTAGTGTTGATCAACATACAGTACTATAGGCTGATCACCTAGAAGTGCTCGTAAGTAATATCGGACTTACGGACTTAGTATCGGGTTGTCCTTTCAAAGAAGAATGAAATGCTCAAGGTCTTGGACCGGAATTAATGTTTTACTGAATATTGATGTTGTAAAACATTTTTAAAGAAGGATGAAGTGCTATTTTGAATCATCAATAGTACCTCATAACTATTGTTCAGTTATTGAAGATATACGATTCTTATGTGTTAAGCATGTTGTTATTAAAATTGTCATACTTGATGAGCTAGTTATGCTCACTCTTGCTTGAACCATATGAATGTAGCTAAGACTGAATGTCCCGAAGGATCAAATAAGGATAAAGGAAAAGCTAAAGTAGATCGTTAAGTTGTCTATGTAATAGTATAGGTTTAATGTTGTAATGTAATTGATATTATGACAAATAACTTTTGTAATGGGTATAAAACTTGGGAAATGTAAATATTACTCTGAATATATATAAGATATATTCGTTCTTTTAAGGCTTTTCAATTGAATGAATGTATGAATGTTAGTACAGTATAGCACCATATGTCGGGTTGGAAGATACCCGGATTTGGTGGCGTTACAGGTTGGTATTAAAGCCTAGGTTATAAAACTTAAGGGGGAATTAGAACCTTAAGTCATAACCTTAAGAAAGGATAAAGAAGTAAAAGATGAAAGATAACCCTATAAAAATGCATTATATTATGTTATGTGTTTTTATTATTCTACTGACGTGTACTAATCAAACTATATTTTTTTGTTGTAGATGTTAGGAGAAAATGAAATGTATAGAGATATATACATGTAGTAAGCGAGGATTCGTGAATCGGTAGAGATATCTACCAAATCCTATAGCGATGAGAACCGAGAAGTGGTGGTAATAGAGTGAGGAGACTCGAGACAACTTAGACTACATATACGTGTTTGATGGCATGTTAGAGGAAGAGGTGGATGTGATGTCTTTTGACCAGGTAGCACCTACAGAAGAGTTGACTTTAGGGGAGTCAATGAAGGCATTATTCATGTCAGTGTTGGATAGAAATGTCCAGTATTGTAAGGAGGTTAAGGAGTTAAAAGAAGAACTCCAAGCTGTCCGGGAGGACAAGACTAGTATGGAAGGGATGTGGGAAGAGGTGTATGATGATCGAGTTTTGCCAGAGACAAGGTCCACGAGCTGAAACAAGAAGTCTTTGAGCTCAAGCAGGAGCTAAAGACTAAACAAAAGAAGGTAGAGAGGATGTCCTATATACATAGGAGTTCTCACACGGATTTCCAGTAAGAAGTAGTTGGGTACCCAATAGAAGCAGGGCAGACTCGACATACTATCAGTCGGGATGTTATTGCCGGTCTGACCAAGAAAGATTTTGAGAATGCCATATGGCAGATGTAATCTAGCAATAGCTAGAATAGTTTAGATATGTAAATATTATGTATCTAGTAGTGACGTAAAACCCTCTTTTGTATATCAGGGGTAGTTGTTTGTAAATCCCAATTTTTGGAAAAGCAATTGCGGGATAGTAATGTAATCAGCTTAGGCTGTGTAAAGTAAGCAATGTAGTGTTATACTACAAGTTATGAATCAATATAAGTCTTTTTATGGAACATATTGAGTAATGAGTATGAGTTATTATTTCATTACGAATAATAACTAAACAACAAGGAGAAAGTAATAATGATGTATTATTTTCTTAAACAGCAAAATGCAGCCAAGAAGGAGACAACGAAATCAAGATTGTAATGATAATCAACCGGAGGGAGGTCCAATTAATCCAATGCAAGAGTTCGTTAATCTTTTAACCGTCGCGTTTAATAGAACTGGGGCTAATGTACCCATAAATCCTGGGGTAGTCCGAGCTACTACTATTAAGGATTTCAAAAGTGTCGGTCCGCCAGAGTTCAAAGGAACAACGGACCCTATAGAAGCCCAAACTTGGGTGAAAGAAATTGAGAAAGCATTTGTTATAGCAAATGTTGACAAATGTCAGAAGGTTTCTTTCGCAACCTATATGATGAAAGGGGAGGCCAACTTTTGGTGGGAGGCAAACAAAGCTAGAGTTGGTATAGAAAATCTAATGTTGGTAAGGTTCAAGGAGATTTTTTTCGAGACCTATTTTCCCACGAGTATGCAGGGGAGGATAGAGATGCGGTTTCTTGATTTGAAACAAGGGGATATGACCGTTCCCCAGTATGCTGCCAAGTTTAATGAACTGAAAAGGTTTGCTCCACACCAAGTGGATCTGAGAGGTAAGAAAAATTTAGACGGTTTGAGCGGGGCTTGAAACCACAGCTCTATAAATTTGAATTACGTGTTCCAAAGTACTTCCTTTGGGACCATATTAGAAAAAGGCAATAATTGCTGGGGTGGGAATGAGGCTCTCGGCCATTGATACCACAAAGATAAGAAAAATAAGGGTAAAGTTGATGGGGAATAAAGATCGAGGGGAGCCAATGGTGGTGGCGGCAGTCCAAAAGAGGAAGGGTTTAACTCAGGGAATACTTTGGAGTAAAACAAGGGGATTCTAAAAGAAGGATGAAGGCTTGTAAAACCTGTGGGAAGACTCATTTAGGAGTCTGTCTCAAGGGGAAGGTAGTATGTTATAACTGTGGACAAGAAGGGCATATTTTGCCTAACTATCCAAATTCGAAGAAAAATCATGGATATTTTATATGTGGATCAACTGACCACATAGCAAAGAATTGCCCGAAGAAGGGGACAAATGGGAATAAGGGCACTAATAGCGGTAAGTTGGCTATTGGTGGTCCAAAGACATAATGGTAGGGTGAGCGATGGCCCACACACCTTTAATATGATGGTCCAAGATGCGGTGGCATCGGGGGATGTAGTTGTGGTATTATCCCGATCAATAACATAAATGCTTATATGTCTTTATTTGATTAGGTGCTACTTGTTTGTTTATAGCATGTGATTTTGCTAGACGATTAGAATTACTTTCCAAAAAGTTTCTTATACCTTTGAATATTAAGGTATAAAACGAAGAGATAATTCCTGTTAAAGATATTCATAGGAGTTGTTGTGTAGATATACGGGGTTGTAAATTATCGGTAGATTTGATACCGATTAAGTTAGGAGAATTTGATGTAATTCTCGGAATGGATTGGTTGATTAACCATTGAGCAATTATAGATTGTCAAAAGAAATGTGTGAGCATTGGGACGTTGAAACAACCTCCTATAGTATTTTACGGTAATAAATCGTCAAGACGCTCGTGTTGTCTTACAATGACACAAACTAGAAAACTTTTAAGAAAGGGATGTGTAGGTTATCTGTGCCATGTTGTTGACACCCAGCGAGTGGGAGCAACCATGGAATAAATACTCGTAATAAACGAATTCATGGATGTGTTTCCAAGTGAATTACCTGGTTTACCACTGGATAAGAGATCGAATTTGTAATAGACATTGTGCGGGAGGCGACACTATCTCGAAGGGCACCGTATCGTATGGCGCTGTGTGAAATGAAAGAGTTAATGGTTCGATTACAGGAACTATTGGATATAAAGTACATTCAACCAAGTGTTTCCCAGTGAGAAACACCGGTATTGTTTGTCAAAAGAAAGATGGATCGTTAAGGCTTTGTATCGATCTATCGAGAGTTGAACAAGTTAACGATAAAGAATAAATACCCATTGCCGGGATCGATGATCTTTTGATCGATTGAAAGGGCAAAAGTATTTTTCTAAGATAGATTTCTGCGGATGGGGTATCACCAATTGAAGGTTAGGAAGGAGGATATACCAAAGACAACATTCGAGGACTCGTTATGGTCATTCTGAGTTTACGGTAATGTCATTTGGGTTGATGAATGCACCAAATTTGCATTTATGGATATGATGAGCAGTGTTCAAACAATATTTGGACAAGTTAGTTGTTGTGTTTATCTATGATATTCTAGTATATTCTAAGACGCTAGAAGATCATGTTGAACACCTAAGATTAATGTTGGAGACACTAAGAAAGGAGAAGTTATATGCGAAATTCAATAAGTGTGAATTTTGGCTAGAGAATGTGCGGTTTTTAGGTCATGTCATTGACCAAGAAAGGATTTCAGTGGATCCAGTGAAGGTGGAAGCAGTGATGAGCTGGGAATAACCGAAAACACCGATAGAGGTACGGAGTTTCCTAGGGTTAGTAGGTTACTATAGAAGATTTATCCAAGATTTTTCGAAGATAGCTACTCCGTTGACTAACTTGTCAAGGAAGACGGTGAAATACGTATGGACGGATAAATGTGAAGACTGTTTTCAAGAACTGAAGAAAAGATTAAGTGAAGCGCTTGTTTTGTCATTACCCGGTGACATAGCAAATTTTGTAGTTTATAGCGATGCTTCTGCATAGAGGACTTGGTTGTGTGCTCATGCAGCATGGCAAGGTCATTGCGTATGCATCACGGTAGTTAAAGGATTATGAGAAAGTTTACCCTACTCGTGATCTGGAACTGGCTGCGGTAGTATTTGCCTTAAAGATATGGAGACATTATCTTTATGGGGAGAAATGTGAGATATATACGGACCATAAGAACCTAAAATATATCTTCACACAGAAGGAGTTGAATATGAGACAAAGAAGATGGCTAGAGTTGATAAAGGATTATGATTGTGAGATCCTGTATATCATCCTGGAAAAGCTAATGTAGTTGTCGATGCCTTAAGTAAGAAGGGTCGGGAAAAGTTATCTATGTTAACGACTTAAGATGAGTTAATAACAGAGATGGCTAGAATGGAAATAGAAATGAAGATTCCAAGTGACTCGGGGCAGATACTTTTTACGTTGGAAATACAATCTACCATCGTAGAGAGAGTCAAGGAGGTACAACTCAAAACTGATGAGTGTAACCAAATGAAGAAGCGGTTAGCCGATGAAAAAGATATTAAGTATAGTCTTGATAATGAGGGATTATTAAGATTTGAAGGAAGAATTTGGTTTTCGAATGAGACAAAATTACAGGAACAAGTGTTATAAGAAGCTTATAGTTCAAGGTACTCGATACATCCTGGTAGCACTAAGATGTATCAAGACCTTCGACAGAGTTTTTGATGGCCGAATATGAATAGAGAAATAGCTGAATATGTGAGTAGATGCTTAACTTGTCAAAAAGTTAAAGCTAAACATCAACGACCAAGTGGCTTGTTACAATCATTGGAAATTCCAGATTGGAAATGGGAGCATATCACGATGGACTTTGTGGTGCTACTTCGACTACGACTAAAAAGGTATGATTCGATTTGGGTAATAGTGGACCTAGGTTAACAAAATCGGCTCACTTTTTTGCCAATTAGGGTCAAGTATAACTTAGACCAGATTAGCTAAACTTTATGTTAAGGAAATTATTTCGGACATGGAGTACCGATGATTATTGTGTCGATCGTGATCCACGATTCACATCGAACTTTTGGAGGAGTTTGCAAGAACGATTGGGAGCATATTTTGAAGTTAAGTATGATGATATCATCTATAAACCGATGGACAAAGTGAAAGAACAATTTAGACGTTGGAAGATATGTTGAGATCTTACATCATGGATTTCAAGGGTAGTTGGTTGATCATCTACCACTAGTACAGTTTGTGTATAAAAATAGTTATCATGCAAGCATAGGCATGCCACCTTACGAAGCTTTGTATGGAAGGAGGTGCAGTACACCATTGTATTGGGATGAGGTGGGAGAACGCTAAATGCTAGGACCAGAATTGGTGCAGCAGACAGCGGATGTAGTGAAGTTAATACGAATGTGTCTTATCACCGCTCAAGACAGACAAAAGAAGTATGCGGACTCGCATAGAATAAATCAAGAGTTTGAAGTAGGCTCGTATGTGTTTCTAAAGGTATCTCCCTGGAAAGGAAAGATACGCTTTGGAAAGAAGGGAAAGTTAAGTCCAAGGTTTATAGGACCTTTTAAAGTATTAAAAAGGGTGGGAGAGGTAGCTTATGTGATTGCATTACCTACAGACCTAGAACGGATACATAACGTGTTTCACGTATCTATGTTACGTCCTTATAAGCCGGATTATAAGCACGTAATGGAGTATGAGCCGATTCATATCGAGAAGGACTTAACATACGAAGAATTACCGATTCAAATTATCGATAGAAAAGAGCAAGTTCTGCGGAACAAAGTTATATCTTTAGTAAAGGTGTTATGGAAGAACAACGATGCCGAAGAAGCAACGTGGGAATTAGAAGAAAAGATGATGAAAAATTTTCCTCAATTATTTGATTAAAGTAAGACGAGATTCTAGGGACAGAATCCTTATAAGGGCGGAAGGATGTAATGACCGAGAAATTCAGATCTTATTGTAAAATAATTTTATTGAATTAAATAATAAATAAAATTATATTCTATGTGATATCAAGATGGTTGTCATTCTATAACCTAATAATGTTGGAATGTCGTAGTATTTAAGCTACGTGAAGAAATTAAAGTGTTTGAATTTCCAAGACGAAAATAAAAGTTTTTCGAGAAATTTTCTAAAAAATACTATTCATCGGTATTCTCTCGGGAATTATTTTTGAACTTCTGAGAAATACGTAATGATAGAATATCAAGGTAAGACGGATTATGTAATAATAATCTAAGTATGGAAAACTTAATACTTCACTTGCGGACTTAATTTGAGAACATTAAGGAAAGCGAAGTATTAATGAGTTAAGTAATAATCGTATGATACGTAAGTATTGTACGAGGTAATGAAAATGAGTATAATACGAAGTATTATACAAGTTTATATGAATGATGGATTATCGTATATAAAGAATTTGTATACGAGTTAGAATACGAAAATAATACGTAAACAATATGTTATATATATTAAAAGCAATAGTATTGGACTTGTAGGATTTGTTAGGAAATTGTACAAGCCCAAGTAAATAAATGGTAAGGCCCCAAAGGTTAATTAATGAACAAATCAATGTTTATTAATACAAGCCCAAAAAGTTAAGTAAGTTAATCCAAGCAAGCTAGGATCCAATGAGTTATGTAGTGACCCATGGGGCAACCATGTTATTATGGTTAATCTTGGTAATCAAGTATTATATGTGATGACCAAGTATTATGTGTGATGACCAAGACATAGGTGTATTGGTCAAGCAAGAGATAAGTGTTGTGATTAACAAGTAATGAATAGTAAGGAGGTGGATTGAGGAGGTGGGATGGTGTATTGACTAAACTACCCTAGCTTTGGGAATCCTATAAATAGAAGGAGCTTGCTAGTCATTTGCTAATTGTTCAACTCATCCAAACCTATAAAGTGCTTAAGTGTTAGAGAGAATAAGCAAGAAGAAGCTACTTTCAATTAAGAGAAAAAGAAGAAGACTTATTCCAAAGAACTTCAAGGGTAAGACTTCTTGTCCATTAATCTTCTATCTCTACCATGATAGGTTGATAAGAGAAGTAGTGATTAATGAACATGAATGTTAAGAAGTAAGAGTAATGAGTAATCAATGGACTTAAGACGCATAAGTTGGAAACAAGTCATTTGAACTTGCAAAAGTTATGAACTTATAAAGAATCTATATAAACTAATTATAAGTTAATCTTGAGTGTTTGTATGAAAATAAAGAATTTGTATGAATTTGTAACATGAATACATAAATGAAATTATATGTTGAGAACATATAAGAATGATGATTAAAAGACCTTAATTATTATAAGTCATGAATAATAAAGCAATAAGTAGTTTATACCTTAATAAGTTATAAGCTCATGTAAGAATAAGTCAAAATCCAACATAAAAATAAGTTATTGTAATAAGTATGTTGAGATTTTCATATGATGAATTGAATTCATTTGAAGAAATGAACAAATCATAAGTAATGAAGTTATGCCGGAAATTACACAATTGGACGATAATCATCAAATTCGTGAAATTCTCGGAATAGAAGTCAAATTTTGTGTTTGAACTTGAAAACATTGGTTTTCAATGGAGACAAGTCATATTTGGCATTCTAGAGTTGCGGACTCAAAAATGACCGAATTATGACCTATAACAAAGAAACGAGCGTTGAACGTTCACGAACGTTTATTATTTTCGTTAAAAATGAACCAATAGGTTAATTTTTAGAAAACGAAGTCAAATAGATAAAACTCTTGCATGAACACATAGAGTATGTAATTTGTGAACCGTGGGCTTTTGAACGAGCCAATTCAGACTTATAACGAAGAAGTTATGAGCAGGAATTTTATGAAAGTTGTAAAACTATCAAAACAATCAGGTGCATAGAAATTTGGTGCATGTGCATGGCGCTTCAACCAAAATAATTCATTGTTCCACAACACCGTGAATAGTTTATGACCTACTGAAGAGTGGCGCCATAGCGCGGACCATTGAGTAAGGACTCGTCTTGCATGACACCAAGTCCGGACACACTACTGTAACTTAACTCACGCCTCGCGTAGGCTTAAGAGAGAACAAGTTGGCGTGCATGATTTCTAGCCCTAGATAAAAGATAGTAAAGAATGTTTTTGAATACAAAGTAAGGAAAGGAATTAATTCAAATTAAACTTATCTTAAGGAACTTAAAGTAACATTGTTATAACATTGTTAAACCTTAAGAATAGTATGTAAAGGTTGTTGATAACCTATTCAATTATGAATGTAAGTATAAATGACAAGGCGGAATTAATATTAAACGAATCTAATGTATAATTAGATTAAGAAGAAGGGTAAGATATAATCGTATACATACTTGATTATATATATCCTAATATGATAAGTTATGTGATCATGTATTGTAGAGACTCTAAAGACTTGAACATAAAAAGTAATTATCTTAGTAGCAGGCCAATTGAAAGTAAGTATTCTAACCCTTGTCTCAGATTCAATCTAAACAAGTTTTGAAATTCATGTATCCTTACGCATGAATTGATGTATGATGGAGTTTAAGCCAACTCTTTTGGCTAGACTTAATGTATTTGGTGGATTATTAATAATCTATCCAACTCTTATCAAATGTTGTTATCTTTTGTCAACTACTTGATATGGTTTTCAAAAGAAGATGAGTATGCTAAACAAATGTTTTGTCGTCAAACAGCGAGTGCACGTGAGGTTGCCACAACTTAAGCGTATATACGTTTAATGAATGTAGTGTTGATCAACATAGAGTACTATAGGTTGATCACCTAGAAGTGCTCGTAAGTAATCTGAACTTCGGACTTAGTGTGTGGTTGTCCTTTTCAAAGAATAATGAAATGCTCAAGGTCTTGGACCCAGGAATTTAATGTTTTACTGAATATTGATATTGTAAAATATTTTTAAAGAAGGATGAAGTGCTATTTTGAATCATCAATAGTACTTCATAACTATTGTTCAATTATTGAAGATATACGATTCTTATGTGTCAAGCATGTTGTTATTGAAATTTTCATACTTGCTGAGCTAGTTATGCTCACTCTTTCTTGAACCATATGAATGCAGCGAAGACTGAACGTCCCGAAGGATCAAATAAGGATAAATGAAAAGCTAAGGCAGATCGTTAAGCTGTCTATGTAATAGTATAGGTTTAATGTTGTAATGTAATTGATATTATGACAAAGAACTTTTGTAATGGGTATAGAACTTGGGAAATGTAAATATTACTTTGAATATATAGAAGATATATTCGTTCTTTTGAGGTTTTTCAATTGAATGAATGTATGAATGTTAGTATAGTATAGCACCATATGTCAGGTTGGAAGATACCTTGGGTTTGGGACAATTCCTTGAGAAATGATCGACAAACCCACAAATAAACATTTATTTTTATTAGGGAGAGGACATTGTGGAGAAAGGTGTCCCAGTTGTCCATAATTGTAGCATTTACTATTAAAACATACCCCCTTATATTTCTTTCCACAGGTAGAACAAGGTTTAATGTTATTATTACTGAAGTTATTGTTGTTCTTACCCATCTTTTTCCCCGGGTTGTTGGAAAAAGTAGTATCCCATTTTCGTTTATTATTAAACCCACTGGAACTGGATTCGGTCTTAAGTTTCTCTTTCTCATTTTGACTCTTCTTTTCCTGATGAAATTTAATGAGACTTTCGTTTTCACTTTCAGCTATAGAATTTTTCTTGAGTATTTTTGAAAAAGTCTTTATTTGAAGTACCAAAAATTTACTTCGTATCTGAGGTTTCAAACCTTCTTGATACCTCCAAGTTTTTCTAAGTTCAGTATTGACTTGGTGAGGAGAAAATCTGGACAGTTTATTGAAATTGGTTGTATACTAAGATACAGTCAGGTCTCCTTATTTTAATTCAAGAAATTTTACTTCCATACGATCCTTCAAGGATTGAGAAAAATAGTTTTAAAGAACAACTCTTTGAATCTATCCCAAGGTACAATTTCAGTTTCTACCCGACCCTTAGTTGATTCCCACCAGTAATTAGCCTCACCTTTCAAGAAAAAGGTTGCAAAAGTCATCTTTTGATTATTATTGACATTGGTTACTAGGAAGAATTTTTCTATTTCAGTAATCCAAATTTGTGCATCGACAGGTTCAGATGTACCTTTGAACTCAGGTGGACCAACTGATTTAAAATCTTTAAAAGAAGTGTTTTGGGTTATAAGTCTATTCATAGCTTCTAACATAAGGTCTACTAACTGTTGGGTAGAATTATCATCATTATTTATCTCTCGTTGGGGTCTTCTGGTTGGTGGCATGATTCTATAACAACAAAAATCCACATAAGAATTTGAATAATACAAACATATCGTTTATTCATATATCACAAGAGTCGTACAAAACAACTTAGTAGTTTACACATATTACTAGCTTACACATACTACTAGCTATATTACAAACTTTAAATGCTCATTTATTCATACTAATATAAAGCATATACACTTCTATACTACCGTCTAAAACTCATTAACATCATCAAAGGAATCCTGGATCATGTGTCATACCACAGATCGTTCTATAAGATAGGCAGTTTTCTTCTCCTCCACCGGATATCGAACTACTCGGTGCTGTAAATCATTGAAAACATCTCGAGTACCCAGAGATGATTTGAGAAACCTTAACTGTATTTCCTTCCCGCCCCTTTGTGCATGGTGGAGTTGTACTTTCAGTCGGTTATTAGTTCCGCTCTCATGTTCTAGCATACCTTCAGCTAAATGTGCCCTAAACTTCATTTTATTATTCTCATATTTTGTTGTCTTCAATAGTGATGCCATTGCTTCATCATGTTCATCAATTCTCATTAATTGCCCTACTACTGGATTTTCCTCTTCCTCAGCATCTAGCAGTTGTTGATCATGAAGCAATTCTTTATCCTCTGCATCACTAGCTATAAATGACTCAATTTGTGGTGGATTGTTTACTATCACCATTGTTAGAGTTTGTGCCCTAGAGGCCAATTATTTGATATAATTTCTTAACATTTTGATATTATATTTGATTGAATAAGTGAATGATTTAATTATAGTTTTATTTACTGCATTATATAAATGTTAACATAATAAAATTCCTTAGAATAGTGATACAAATTATATAGTTTCAAGTATATGACTTGAACATGAGATTATATAATTACAATTAGTATCATTGCTCTTAAATGTCCCTAGTCGAGTATCATTGTTGATAGGACAACAATGATGCATTGAGACTAGTATATGGATTGATTGATGACCAAATCTCATTGGTCATAAATATATGAGATATTGAGTCAATGCATAGGTACATGTTAGAGAACGATGTACTGGACAGACCCACCATGAGAATTCTACGTGGAGCATTATGCAAAGTGTCATTAGTGATTCTCATACTGACAATGATGTAATGATCCTCCGACCTAAAATTATTATATTACTACACGGGAATTTATGTACTTTGATATCATCAAAAGTCACCTTTAATAGGGTGGAAAATAAAGATGATTATTGGGTACATCATGAATCGTTTGAGGAATATGAGTGATCTAGATGGAATTTAACCCTCCTACATATTAGGGGTGATATCAATAGGCCTCTTGATTGAGTAGGACTATGAAATGCATGGCCATGCTCAAATAGTGATTTGTTTTATATAGTCTACTCATTGATCAAGAAAACTCAGAGTAAATTATATAGAGTATGACACATTCCATGACTCGAGTTTAATCTTGGATGTCAAGGTTAAAAGGATTAAATTACATTGAGACATTGGTCACGAAAAGGTTGCATCGAATCATCGATCTTATTATTACTTGGATAGCACTGATGTATTGTGACGCCCCCAAAATAGGTATATAACACCCATTCTGAGTCGCCAAATACATGGTACAGAAAGAAAACTACAACTTCGTTATTACAATTGTCATGCCAAATACGACAACACATACTGTGAGTTTAAATACAAATATTGTCTTCTAGACAATATTCACACTCAGATAAAGTCCTCATTACAATTATTGATACACTATTTTACAAAAATAGTGAGGACTGCAAAAATAACTGTCTAGGACCATCACTCTATACCCCGACTGGTTCGTGCGATATTCATGCTTCCTGAGAAGAAAAATGGAACAAAAAGGAAAAGGGTGAGCTCAACTAGCCCAGTAAAGAATATTATGACTAAGATAATATACAAAAAATTATCCTTAGTCTTCAACAGGGAAAAATCTAATAGAATATAATAGACAACAAGATTTAGATCAACAACTGCAGCGAAAACAACAATTCACTGGAAGAGTTAAGTAGATAATGAAATCTACTATCATCTATGAATTTAAAAGTCCATCATCAATATTTTATCCCTATAACATCAATCAATATACATCTTGCATCAAATATTCATTTTTGCACTACGGGCCAAAGATATTCATTTGTATCACCAGTTGGTCATGTTCATCTCAAAACCTGTTCATCTTTGCACTACGGGCCAAAGATATTCATCAGGTAATCATTCATCTTTGCACTACAGGCCAAAGATATTCATCAAGTATCACCATTAAAGACTGAGGATGATGAAAAATATTTTAGAGAGCGAATCCAGTGAGATAAAAGGACAAAGATTAGAGATTCATACTTTAGATAATTCAAGTTTAAAAATACTCCATAATAAATCATAATAGAGTAAAATTCAATAATGAAGATCAAAACATACAAAGATAGTAACCATATTAGACATCTGGGACGAAAAAGAGAAAATTTTATTTTTCGATGAATAGTGTTGTATTTGTGAATAGTGTCGTATACGTGAATAGTAACCCCGACACAAAAAGGTAAAAATTCAACAATAAAATTCATAACAATATTTCGGTATAATGATATTAAAGAAAATAACATCCCTTACCTCAAAATAACAGTATTTCTGAATGGAATATCGGATGTAATGCGGAAGGAAACTTGCACTGAATAGCAACTCTCAAAGTATCTAAATACTCACAAAAATACACTCGATAATATAGAGAGAAAGAAAACTTGTTTCTGGTGTGATTTTCAATTCTAACCTAAGCGCATATTTATAGGAAAATGCTAGAACGCCATAGAAGACTAAATAATAAAATAATATTAACATTTTTCTTATCTTCTACGCCACCTTTGAATACAATGCAGCCCACCACAATTGAAAGATTAATTCAGCACATGTTTTCTACACCAACCAAAAGTGGGTCCCACCCATAATTTTAATAAAAATATTTAATTTCCGAAACTTCAATAATTCATAATAAATAGACATTTTATCAAAAAAATACAAATTTTATGTCCATTCCATAGGAAATCAAATTCTCTACAACTTTGCAGAAGAAAGTTTTTCCAAATTCCCAACAGAAAATGTCCAAAATCCACATACGGATGCTTTTTAATACCTCCATTCCGACAAAATACTGATATACCACCTCAACATTAATTCCTTCAATTATATCCACATAAAAATAAATATTTCCTTCATTTATATCCACACAAAAAATAAATATTTCCTTATCATGTAAATCAATAAATAATTATTTACAAATAATATTACAGAATCACAATAATGACAACTAGGCCGTTCTTAGGAAAGAGGGGGCTTTCCTATAAGGATTTATCCTTACTGGCGCGTAATTAGGTGACCAAACCTCTCCTTGACAGAACTTTCTAGACATTGCCAATAATGTTATCTAATAATATTATTCAAACAATATGAATTATTGATATGATAATGGAAAATATTGTGCAATGGAAATTATTGAAACAACAATAATATAAAATATCAACGCAGCAATAATTGAATAAATAAAGTAATTAATGTAACAATTATTGAGTAGTGCCTTCTTACGTAAGAATCAATAATTCAAAAATACTGTGCAATATCGTGTGCTACTATGCAACCACGCGTAGACATCAGTATTTTAACCACCGAATAATCCAACGAAGTTAATTGGTAACAATTACATCGCTATTTATAAAAACTCAAACTTGTCATTTTCTTCATCCGACAGTTATTCTGTTATGGGGCCCACAATGGTTGCGTCGTCGTACGAATATTCCCTGACAGCAAGAATATTCCACGACTAAACGAATATTCCCCGATAACAATGAATATTTTATAACCACTTGCTTAATTTGTAAAATTTTCACATTTCACCCATAACCAAAGCATTATATCAAATTAACTCCTTGTTATTTCAAAATAATGAATAGAGGAAATTCAATTTTATTTATAATAAGTTGGGGTCTTACAACCTCCCCTCCTTATGAAATTTCATCCTCGAAATTGACGTACGTACCTGGTGTTTCGAAAAGGTGAGGGTACCTCGCTTTCATTTTCGATTCCAACTCCTAGGTTATTTCCTCCATAGCATGGTTCCTCCACAAAACCTTGACTCGTGGTATAACCTTTGTTCGTAGGATATGCTCTTTCTTATCCAAGATCTTGACAGGTACCTCCTCGTACGTTACATCTTCGGCTATCTCGTCTGGTTCTAACGCAATAATGTGGTTTGGGTCTTTCACATATTTACGAAGCATAAATATATGAAAAATATTATGAACACAAGACATGCTTGAGGGTAATGCGAGTCTATAGGCCACATTTTCTATTCGGTCAAGAATCTCAAATGGACCAACAAATTGTGGATTGAGCTTTCATCTCTTCCCAAATCTTGTAACTCCCTTCCATGGAGCAATAGGTAACAGTACATGATCTCCAATATTAAATTACACGTCCTTTCGATGAAGATCAACATAACTATTTTGTCAATCTTGTGAGGTCTTTATACGTTACCAGATCATTTGAATCTTTTCTGTAGTCATGCGTACTAATTCTGGTCCCAACAACGTTGCTTCACCCACCTCGTCCCAGCATACTGGAGAATAACACTTTCGTCCATAAAACTCCTCAAATGGAGCCATGCCTATACTTGCTTGATAACTATTGTTGTAGGAGAATTCCACCAATGGTAAATACTTATCCCAACTCCCTTTGAAGTCTAGGACACATAGTCTTAATAGATTTTACAAACCATATACCCGGATCATCCTTTATGCACATTTATTAATTAAACGAAAAGATAAAGAATAAGAATCATACCCTTGAAGATTCAAGCTTCCTCAGTTACAAGTTCACCTCCAATCCTTTTCGCGTTCAACTTGAATCCACCGGGTTTGATTCCTTCTTTTGATCAACGTTAGCCACCCAAGTGTTTGGCCTCTAGAGGTGATCCACCAAGGAAGAAGAGAGATTCAAGAAGATGGATGTTTGACAAAACCCTAGTTTTCTATCTCTATAAAAAAGAACATACTCTCCCAACTATTGGAATTACATATTATGTGAAAACGACAACCAACCTCACCCATAATAAGACTCCTCTTATTTATAGATGTGGGCAACCCCTCCTTAACAATTAAGGAATTGGGTTTTATTTTAATTAATTAAATTCATTTAATTAATTAGGCTCCCAATCATATTAGGAATAATTAATTAAACTCTTTTAATTAATTAGCTCCTAATCTTATTAGGATATATGAGAGTACTTTTATTAATTAATTCTCAAACTCCTTTAGGAATTAAATAATAATAATAGTAATAATAATAATAAGACTCCTCTTATTAATTTATATTTAATATTTATAAAATATTAAATAATAAATATTAAGCTATTTAATTTATTCTATCACCATAGATTAAATTAAATATACTTAACTTATTATTACGATTATGCCATTAACTTCTTAAATAATTATTCTTCCTTTTATGGTGTGACCCTTTAGGTTCTTCATATTAAACCTAGGTGTGAATAAATCAATTAGAATAATTCTAATCTTATTTAAATAAACAAATTAAACTATTAATTTATTTAAATAAATAATATTTATTCTACAATAGGGATAAAGTTTCCCTAACGATCAACGACTTTCCGGATAATATAGATTTCAACATTAATCATAAAAGAACCTTTGAGTAAATAGTTACCGTGATAATTCAATCCTTCCACCATACAATGTCCCAATTAAATATAAGACATGGAATTACCGTCAAGTCTTATTTTATTTAATTATATGTATTTCGACTCTTAAATGCACAACTCAAATAATGCAAATTAGAAACTCCTTTCTAATTTCATTCGCCTTAACGCCAAGGACTACTGGGTTGTCATTTATCGAATCACATAGGACATTTCTCTTCTTTTACTAGAAGTGATAGATTCTTTATTGATCATACATTATCTCCATATACAACTTATTATACCGAAGCATACCCTTTGATATACCCTAAGGGTCTTAAGGAATAAGTCAAAGTATAACTCATCATACATAAGATACTATGATTATCTCAAGTCCAAGGATCACTTGTACTACTATTACTACAGGAATTCCTATTGACAGGCAAGTAAAACTCCATTAGGTATTCCTTAGCGAGCCACGTTCAGTGAACTTATTCTCTAATAAGCACCTACATACTTGCTTTAGTGTCTCTACACAAATGATCATGAGATCAATCATCCTCATCCAATGAGCAAGTAACGTATGTACCAATCTATCCCGATTCACTAATCCCCAATTTAGTAATCCAACGATTGGGAACTATTTTAGTTTTAAGCTTTCTAAGAATTTAAATCTCATTAGAATGATCATCATCATTATTCTAAAAGTATTTCTTAAAACTATGGGTTTATCACATATTATAAAACAGCATCATGTAGATAATTAAAAGTCTTTAATAAATTTATACTTTTTATTAATAAATGAATAAGATTGTTACAAAATATATGCTTTATCATCAAACATGATTGACTTGTGTGCATACTACTTTCAATCTCCCACTTGCACTAAAGCCAATCGTCATGGTATCTCATACCCTTCTTCTCTAAGTGACAATTATCCTGCTGTTGGATAAGCTTTAGTTAATGGATATATAATATTGTTCTTCAGAGTTCACTATCTCTATTGTGATTTCCCATCTTTCAATGATTCCTATAATCAAATGAAAGTGCCACAACACATGTTTAGATCCAAGATGAGACTTAGGAACTATTCCTAGTTCTGTAATGAACTTTTCATCAAAATAATCAATTTGCAGCTTCATTTACAGCTATATACTTTGTCTTTATCACTAAACCAACAACTCTTTGCTGTTTGGAACCTTTCCAATTCACTGCACCACTGTTCAAGGTAACGCTTTACCTTAAAGTGGATTCTCTGTCGTCTTGGTCTGTTTGAAAAACTTGAGTCTGTTAAGCCCTCTACTTTTAATTTAGACCCACCATAAATTTTAATCACATCCTTAGTGTCGGTTAAGTACTTTAAGATGTTTTTCACTGACTCATAGTGAACTTCTCCAGAATATGACTGATCAACATCAGGTCTCGTATATTTCATTGCATACATGATAGTTACTCATGTGATCTCTCTTTTATGAGTCTATGGGGACTTTTAAGAGAGATACACTCCATAGCTCATCAACATGAGACAACTCTTGGAGTTTGCCATACTAAACGAATTTAGCATCAAATGAATATACATTTCATGGGTTAAGTTAAGCATCCTCTTGAATCTATCTATATAGATTTGTATCCCCAATAATGATACTCTTCCCAAATCATTCGTGGAGGAATGTTTAGACAACTTTATATTTACTGATTTATAGCATTAGTATGTCAGTACTTATCCGTAATATATCAACATATAATACTAGAAATTTCACGACACTCCCACTAACCCCTTTTGTACACACTAGGTTCATTCTTGTTTTTGATAAAATCAAACTCTTTTGATTATCTCATCAAAACGAATGTTCCATATTTGAGAAGCTTGTTTCAATCCATTTCTCTGAGTGTCTACAACTCTTCCCTCATCGTATGTAACTGGTTCATCATCTTCTATGATGTGTACCTCATCATCATCATCTATGATGAATCCATACCTCCTAAGTATCTTTGGTACTATTCCAGATTTACGATTTGGTTGTGGTACAATAGGTATATCTACAGGTTCCTCTTATTTGACTTATAGTGTTTTGTGGTTCTTGAACTCTTTAAGATTCTATTATCCTCCCACTAGCCCCTTTAATGATAAACACATTTATCTTAAAAGGTTGCGTGTTTCGCAACAAACACCTTTTGCTAAGTAGAATTATAGAATATATACCCTAAACTTACTTTAGGATGTCCCACAAATTTGTACTTGTCAAATCTTATCCCAAACTTATTCCTTTGAAACTTTTTCACATAAGTTGGACAACCCCTTATCTTAACATACTTAAGATTAGGAATCCTCCCTGTCCATAACTTTTATGGAGTTTTGGGTCGGATTTTGAGGTTACCTTTTTCGTAGATATGCATCCATTTCTAGGGCATGACCCCATAAGGATACTGGAATGTCGGTAAAATCATTATGGACCGTACCATGTTCAATAAGGTACTATTTTTCCTTTCAGATACATCAATCAATTATTGCGTATTAGGAGGCGTCCATTATAAGAAAACCATTTGAGATGATCTAGAAAATTATTGCACAAGTATTTATTCATTGATCAGATCAAAGAATCCTAGTACTTTGCCAATTTGTTTCACTTCTGAATTCTTTGAACATTTTAAATAATTCACACTTGTATTTCAGCAAATACACACATTTAACTCTTTGAATAATCATCTCCTTTTCTTATACTAGTTTGTTCAATTTGCAAAATAATTTTTACATAAGTCAAGTACACAAAATCCATTAAGTAATATTTCAGTTCTATACAAAACATTATTATTATAAATAGAACAACAATTGTTCTTAATTATAATACCTAAAATTTTATTGTCCAACAATAAAATAGAAATAATGTTTCTAACAAGAACTGGAATACAATAATAACTTATTGACTTAATAAATTTGCATGTAGGCATTGCTAAACTATAAGTTAAGTTTCTATGGCTAATGTAGCAACCTTTGCTTCATTTTCCACACATAGGATTACTTATCTTTGTTTAGCTTTCTACTTCTGCTTGGTTCCTTCATAAATTTATATTTATGATAACCAAAGCCGGTATCCAATACCCAAGTAGAACCTTGACTTAAAGAAAAAATTATTTTAAATCATGAATAAATTTGTACTTGTAACCAAAACTTCACTAAGCTTCTTTGGCTAGCCTCTGCAAGATGCTTCTTGTAGTTTCTTTCCACTGTCCAGGCTTATTGCAGTGGAAGCAAACTCCTTTGCTATCAGTATCAGTTTTGTTCTTATTATCCTTTCTTTTTGCCTTTCTATTTACCTTCTTTGAATCGGTCTTTTTTCAGAAGATCCTTTGGCCCCTACCAGTAAGACTTGATCTTTCTTGGTTGGAAAGTGACTCTCAATATTTTTTAATATATTAAGCAAATCAGCAAAGCTAATATCTAGCTTGTTCATATGAAAACTTTACAACAATTGTGAAAGGAGTCTGGGAGTAAGTGCAAGATCAAATCTTGGCTCAACTCTCCATCCATGACAAAACCAGTTGTCCTAATTGATCAATAAAATTGATAATTTTAAGGACTTTTATCTATATTGTAGTGTCATCGGTCATTCTAGATCGGAAGAGCTCCTTAGATATCTGATATCTATCAGTCCTACTTTCCTTACCATCAACTTCTTGATGTGCAGGAATATAGTAGGAGCATCCATAATTTCATGCTGACGCTGAAGCTCGTTACTCATGGATGCGAGCATGATGCATTGAGCCAACTGTGCATCATTTTACCACTTTCTAAAAGTAGCAATCTCTTCCTCAGAGGCATTACCTGCAACCATTGTAGGGATATGCATATTAAGGACATAAGATAGCTTTTCAGCTGTGAGAACTATTCTCAATTTCCTTAACCAATTGGTTTAATTCGGCCCGGTTAAATATAGTATCTAATATGCCACGCAGTGATAGTAATTTAGACATTGTAAAATTCTGTAAATTAATTTAAAATTAACAACATTTTAGCATACATTCTTTTATTAATTACCAAAATAAATTAGGTCTTGTTTTAAATTGGTATCTCCCACTATTTTCTTCAAACTATATTACCCTCGCTTATATAGTTCGGCAAAATCTAATTAAAGATTTTCTAGTGAGAATAAGGATCCCATTTCAAATGTATATAGCCTTGTGTGTGCACAACAAACTATATATAAATAAATAGGTAGACAACTCTTGTCAATTACATCAACTAAGTAACTCCTTGTATTTTGCCTCTTAAATCATAATGGTCAAGTGTGTGCACATCCAAACTAAAATGATTTAAGTTAAGTCAGACCCAACATTTCCATATAAGTGAAGAGAAAACTACGTTACTTTGTGTGTGTGTAACAAAAAAAAGAATGTTCAATTCCTTATAGACATCATATTTAATAAAAACAACATCTTAAATATTTAATACTTGCCTTGTGTGTGCACAACAAACTCATATTAAATATTCAATACTCTATTGTTTCTATCATGCTAGAAAGCGACGTTCGATATTCTAAATATCTTTAAACGTTACAACTTAATATAAAATATTTGAGGGGTTTGTTATTAATTTGTCTCATCTTGTTTAGCGTGCATGCACATATATATATATATATATATATATATATATATATATAAAATACACGTCATATTAATCAACATATGAAGCATGTTTGCATAATATATAATATATATATAGTATAAGCATGCACATATGGAATACTATATTCTACCCGGATTGATTATGAACTTTTATTCTAGTTTGGTTCACTAGAGCCACCAAGTGAACCAAAAGGTCAAACCCTAGGGGTGAAAGAATTAATATTTAAATATAACTAT
The DNA here is from genome assembly GCA_020205615.1 of Panax quinquefolius. Lineage (NCBI taxonomy): Eukaryota > Viridiplantae > Streptophyta > Magnoliopsida > Apiales > Araliaceae > Panax > Panax quinquefolius. The sequence continues at coordinate 56,533,288 of CM035161.1, read as the reverse complement.
TACATTTAAACTCGGGCTCCATTACAAACGGGTTTTCAAGCGCTCCTTGCCCTTGATCTCCAATTTTTCAAAATTAATTCTAATTATTCCTATTACAAAACTATTTAAAAAAAATAGAAACCTTGATTAGCAGTCAAGAGGAAGTACATAGGAGGGAGATAGAATTTATATTAAGAAAAAATTAGAAAAGACAAGGTACACAGACCCCATTTAATAAAATCCATACATTCAAGCATCCAACTAAAATAAAATCCAATCACATTGGTCAATAGTCCATAATCAATCCCATTTATTATCATACACATCACCATATGCATCAATAAATAACATTCATCTCATGAATAATAAACATTCAATATATATATTGATATCATTTAATGGGCAAATTTAGTTAGTATAAAATCTAATTTTGAATCAAAATAAACTCCTTTATTTTAATCCAAATTTAAATCAAAATAAACTCTTTTATTTTAATTTATCCAACTTTGAATAAAATAAACTATTTTATTTTAATCAAAATCTTTAATCAAAATAAACTCATTTATTTTAATTAATTATGGAATCTAATTCCATGTAAAAAAACTTTATTAAATGAAACACGGATTCACTACAAAAAAATGGGGCTTTAGCAACAACCGATTTGCGTTGCTAAAGGTGCCAAATTTCGTTCTAAAGGATTTTTTGCAACGACTTTCTTTCGTTCGTTCGTCTTTCGTTTTAATGATGCCGCTTGCTATTTTTCCGCCCATCGAACGTATTTTTTTCGTTGCCAAAAATAATATATTTTGCAACGAAATTTGGTTTTCGTACAGAGACATCGATCCTTTAACAACAAAATGTATTATTGCAGAATAATTAATATTTCGTTGCTAAAAAGCCCATTTCATTGCAAAAGCCTTCTAATTGGCAACAAAATGAACTCTTTTTTTTTTTGCAACGACCATGCATTTTCATTGCAATTGACACCATTTTGCAACAACATTTTTCGTTGCAGTAAATTATGAAAATTATTGCCTAAGCATGCTTTCGTTGCGGAATGTAAATTTTTTAGCAACGATTTCGTTGCTGATTATATTAATTGGAAATGACATTATGTTAAATCAGCAACGAAAATGTTTGTTGCTGGTTATTTTTCAATAGCAACGACATTATATGTTGTCATTTCTTTATATGTGCAATGAAAGTTGATATGATTTGAAACGATTAAAAATGTTGCCTTTTATTTTAGTATTAGCAACAATATCCTCTCCGTTGTTATTAGGTTAATTTTTCGTTGCTAAATATTATATTTTTAATGTCATTAGCAACGAGAATTTGTTGCTAAATGTATAAAAAATTGTTGCTATAATAAAACTTGTTCAATGCTTTGGTAACGAATTATATTGTTGCCAAATCAAAATTTGACATTCTTTTTGTGTACCTAACTGGCTCAATGTCCTCATAACAAATAATGACAAAAATACAAAAAACTAAAATATTATTAACTTAATAAAATCGTCCACTACATAATCATTCATTATCTTTACAATTAACCATCTAAAGCTACCACAGTTCTTCAATCAAAGTATATATCTACATATATAAAGAGAGTACACTTCATAATTTCGTCCCTTGTCTTTCGTAAACGTATCACAGAAATTTAATACCCAATATTGTAAGGCAGGTCGTACAAGCAGTCTTCCTGCACATTTAAAAATAATAGCGAGTCAGGAAAATGAAGCAAATAGGTCACCAGAGGCATTTAATGCCAAAATTAATACACAAAGACAATAGAGTTGCTACATGGTACTAACGATTATTGCTAGATACAAACATATAGCTTCCAAAGCACACATACCAACTCTTGTTCCACATCCAGGTAGGTAATTGTCTTCATATCTTCAGAAAGCACCTAACATTTTAATAAATATTTAAGCCATGCTGGACATAGCATTTCAACCTTTACAACTACAAATTTCTGTACCTTCTGACGCAGCTCTTCTAGTCGTATTATTTCATCTGCAAGACATCTTTGCCAAACAAAATAAGGCACAAGTAACTCGACCATGCATCCATACAACTATTCCCCCACCCACACTCAAAAAAAAGCGTATAAATATTCGATTGCCTCGCTAACATGTGTGTTCACATGAGCAATCGAAACAGAAGCACGGATGTTTATGCATGCACATATATTTTAGGCTTCTGCTCTGAAGACTTTGACACATTTTTCTTTTGACTAAACCATATAATATTCTAGTTGATTTCTCATCAAAGAAATTGTTCTTATTATGATCACTACTCCTAGTCCTCTACCAATAGACTCAACTCTTATTCCTTGTGTTCCTCAATGATTGATGTGAAAAAAAGACTATTGTTTACACGAGCTAAAAGGTATTTTTCGTAAGTATACCTGGTCAATAATAGCAAGTACTCCACCACTGACAACTGGAATATATTTCTTGTCTATCTGTTGAAGAACTTTGGCACCCTTGAGACAGGTCCTTCATCGATGGATTTAGGAACTAATGAATCACCTAAGAAGGTGCAATATCCCAGAGGAAATGTCAAGTATATTTGCTCCTTTATTGTAAAGATTGTTCGACTTCTCTCCACTCTAATTAATCAGTTAAGAACTCATAATTATCAGAGTCAAAATGTAATGAAACCAATCATATAGTGAACCAGCACATTAAAATGTAATAAATAAATTCTTAGGCTACTCAATCATAATGATCATACAATTTGCTTTCCCATTTTATCCCAGAAGCTAATGAATCTCGACTATATAGAGCAAAAAGAATGGGCAAATCAGTGATATGTCTCATCAGTGCAAGTAGAGAAAAATTTTCCCACAACCTGCCTATGCCAAACATTTCAGAAAAAGAGAAGTGAATTAGAAGTTTGAACATGACAGAATTTAATCTCACCTGCAGGAGCAGGCAGATGTTGAGGGGCTTGAGGCACATTTCTCACTGTAACTGAATCAAAGAAGGGTAAAAACTTAGAACTGAATACTACACAAATATAACAACCTTGTATATTGTATGTGGTTCTCCAGTTTAATGATTCTGCAATGATCCTATTTTATAGGGATTATTTCTGTATGTGAAGCAAAACAATGAAGGCTGAGTGGGGGACTTGGATTTTACCTTCCAGATAAGAATACTGATATCATATTGGGAATTTCTAACCGCAAAAACTGGGGAGATGCTTGCACCCATTGCTATTTCACTATTGATTTGAATGAAGCGTAGGTTGTAGCAACCAGTTGCCTGATAAGCATATCTCTGCAAATTTTATAGAGGAACGGACCATTAAAGTTTTTGAAAAGCTAGCTTTAAAGAAGTTCAAAAAAAATGTAAGTGGCCAGAATTGATTTTGGAGCAATACCCTTGACCACTGAAGCTAACTTCCAGGCAAGATTATACATGTCTTGAATCCCGGTATTCATTCCTGCATAAATCATGTGGGTTTTGCTAAGTTGATCTATCTCCCTTCAGAAAGGAACATCACTTCAGTATCAACTGACCCAAATACATGGAGGTCATAAATCAGGCTGTGAACCCACCATTGTGTCCCAGACCAAAACCTTTCATATGCGAAAAGTAATCCATACTTGGTGGTTGAAGAACTGAAGTAAGAAATATTCTATATGGGAATTTGACAAACTGTGGCTTTGACAAATAATGGCTTGTTAAAAGAATAGTTAGGCATTATCTAATCTGACATGATATCTGACTGTACATGTTGCAGTCCCTTGCTACTTAATAATTTGTAATGTGAGAGAAAACAATAACAACATCTTAGATCACTCAACAAAGCCTTGATCGAATAGTTGATTAGCTAACAATGAATACCTCAATGTGAAGGGGAAAAGTGGCATGGGAGAACAACTTTATGATAGATTCTGATTTTGTTTACCCTTTCCATGTAACTTATAGGCTAATTAATCCACAAAGCTTCAGCATGAACATGTGAAACAAATTTTTATCACTTGAACCAAAAGAAATACTGTATTATTTCCTTGAAAATACGAAAACTACTTTTAGTGGCTGTAGTAAAGAATTTACATACCAAAACCACCAGCAGGAGGAAACCAGTGAGCAGCATCACCAGCGAGTATTATGCAGTTGTCATGTAACAGATATTTCTCGGAAACTTCAGCGTGCATCACCCATGGCTTAATGTCTACCACACGTATATCTTCCAGCTCTCGCCCAACCAATTTGAAGATTAAACTCTCACATATCTACAAGAAATTAAACCTTCAAAAGAACAACTACAGTGGAGATTATACCAATCCGTCAAAACATAGGATATAATAAATCCTTCAAAAATTTTACTTTTCAGCAAGACATAAATGCAGAGTATCAAATTTATGCAAAGTGTCATTTTTTTCTCAATCACTCAACCTAACTCTACCACTCATCTCAGCACTTGAGCAGTTTGAAACCTAGCATCTTACGCAAGAACTATTCAGCAAAGAAAATTACTTTAGAGCTGAAGTCTTCGAGCTTCTGCTGAGGCGGATAAAAAGGCATCTGCATGGTAGTAATCAACCATCATATTGTAGGTTTACTGTTCATCTTGTAACAATATCATGCAACAAATGGAACATTCTATTATACCAGAATTACCTGCAATACAAACTCCCCTACCATCAAATCATGAGCAACAAGAACCCCTATAGCTTCAGTATTGAAAATAAAAAATAGCATGACAGGTCTCTTATTTATCAAGTACAGCCCAATTTCTTTGCTCATAACTATAATGATAGTTTGCAGTCCCTTCCCTAGATTAATATAGGTCAACTATTCAATAATTTTCAATAAGATTTTTTTTGGATTATATAGATGAGTATAATTTATCAAAAAGTTTATTCTCAAAAAGTGATTTATGGAATATATATTAGGTACCTATAATCATTAATCCACCAGGTATGCTATGCACTTAGTTGTATTTTGAGTCATCTAGCAATAGAATATACTATTGTTACTGTAGCAATAGTAGTTTTTCCTGTCAGGTATTGCTACAGTAACAATAGTATATAGAACTTTGTTTAAACCATTAATTTTATTCTTTTACTAATTAAAGTTTTAAGTCTATAGTAAGAAAAAGGCCATGGTTGCCTACTCGGGAGATATTTGCACTCTGCCTAGCCTTTCTCGAAATGTACACAAATAAAAGAAACAAAAATTGGAAAACCAACTAAAATTCACATGTAGACTGGTGTTAAAACACAATTGGCTCCAATAATATAGTAAAAAGATGAGTATATGGACTCACCTGATTGAGTAAAGAAAATGCTCTTCGAACTGGGTAATAATTGTGTTAACGACAGGATCTTTCTCCACGTCCCAATCACCAAGACGGGTCCGATATCCTGCACAGTTCAACAAGTCAACACCAAAAGCTTGACGGCTTGACCGTCGAGGATAAATTCAAGTGAGAGTCGATGTCGGCGATCACAAGGTTAACAATGGAGGGAAAATAATATCTAATGCCTGAGAGAGAATAATCATATGATTGTGTGTGTAATATTTTGTTACTTACTTCCTTTGTGATCCTAGCCCCATACGTACTCCAATCCCGGTTTACCGTGCCACCTATCACCTCCTGACACCTTTTCCCCACTCCCTATTATTTCAAATTAAAAGTATGTAGCCTACTTCCTCACTGCTACTACTCTTTTGCCACCACGGCCATCCGAAGTCTCATCCTCATTAATGCCATGCGAAAAGGTGGCATATAGTAGTAATCAACTATTATTGGGCATAATGATTACTTATCAAAGTTGGGTTAAGTGGCATCATCAGATAATGGGCCAATTCAATGACTAAGCCCAAATAACGGAAATGACCCAAACGATTGGATCCAACCGAAAAAGGACCCAACGAAATAATCAAGTAATTGGGCCCAAATCATTCGGACCAATCAGACAAGAGTAACATAATCCAAGGAGAGGAGCCCATTAAGTCCAGCCCAATAAGGAAAAGGATTATGGCCCAACATTTGCTTCTAGTCTTTTATTAAACAGGTGTTTAATGAAAGACTATAAACAGTATAGGCCCATGATATAACGAATTATGATAAGTCACAAGAGGTCCAAAGTGAAACTCACCAAAGCCCAACAAAATCGGTCCCAAATTGATATCGTAAATGTAAATGGGAGGCCCAATAGACATAAGTCCACTCCTGTTAAGATATTTAGACCCAAAACCGGACGACACCTCTTCCAATTCACCATCATTGCTGTGAATTAATTGTGCCGCCCTCGATTACCGTGTAACCGTCAATATAAAAGGTAAACTTTACCAATTTTGGCAGCTTTTACTGCCCAATTTGAATTTTAGACTTTCAAACTTTCTTTCTATCTCTCGAACCCTCTTTGTATTCTCTCGCAAATCGTTAACAATGGCTTCTAAAGATTCTCGAGCAAGGTCGTCCCCTGCTAGTGACACCAATCTGCTCTGTTCCTCCAAGCCCAAACTCTACCAAAATGTTTCAAGTTCGATCGGACCGCATCACGAACTACTAAGAAGAAACCAATAATGAAATCTTCTCCCGGTCCTTCCGCATTCTACGAATAAAGAACAATACCTCCATGCCAACACTCCTCGAAAGTTACAGAGAGGTTGACTAGGAGAGGCTTCAACTCGTTGCCACATTCAATACCCATTTGGTGAGAGCTCCAGTGCGGAGAGAACTATGTACCAACGCTCAAGGATGGATGGTCATTATGACGACCATCCTAGAAAGGGATCTGATTCCCCCTTCACGCTTTCGTAGTAACTTTATTAGGGTTCCTGGGTGTTGGGTTCGCCCAATTAATGCCGAACTCTTATATTCATATTTTAGCATTCGTAGCTTTATGCCACGAACTTGGTGTCGAACTCAAGCTCGACTTCTTCTTTCTTTATGTATACAAGGCTCGGCCACCCGGAGAGAAAGGATTTAAGACTATAAGCAAGCATTCTTCAAAAACAGGAGAGAGGTTCGAGAGACGCTCGTTAGTGAATACTCCTTCAAGCAACAAAGGATGGCATGAAAGATGGTTTTTCATCAAAGGACCGAAAATCATCTCTTTACCGGACTGGGCCACTGATGAGAAGATTTCTACGGACTTCGGAGACGTCTCTGAAGAACGTGAGGCCGAGATGATAGAGCTTTTGGACAATTTCCCGAGGGAGGAATGGAACTATAGACTTCTTTCCAATCAAGCGTGGTTGTACGACCACAAACGTAAGTACAAATTCATTTTATGAATATTTGAAAATTTTGTGATATGGATTCTGATGTAGAACTGTTAATCTTCTATAGTAACTTTGATCACACCGTCGCCTTCGAAGATGAAAGACTTAGAGGATTTGTTAGCTGGAAAACTGGTAGAAGCCACCATCGATTCTTCACAACATGAAGTCCCATCCGAAGACAATGCAGTCGGAAAATCTACAGATGTCGATGCTGAACCTTCACAACCGGAAGCCTCCTCCAAATTCAACCCACCTACTGAAGCACCAACTAATGAACCTCCAACCCATGCACCCATAGATGACGAACCCCTTCTCTCGAAAAGAGTCCTCCAACTTCGACGAAAGAAAAGAGCCATCCGAAGGCCTCAACTAATTTCCATCCCGTCAGACTCTGAAGCTCTTTCTGAATCTGAACCAACTGTTGATCCGATACCCCCAACTATCGATCCAACACCACCAACCGCCGACCCAATACCGCCAACTGTTGATCCAACACCACCAGACGCCAATCCAGTATTAGTTCGAACAAGTTTATTAGATCTACCTGTAAATGATCGTAGGCGACTTCTTCGAATCAAAAAGTTGAGAACCAAAGTCATTCCCTTAACTCCCGATGAGCTTAGAGTAACTTCTTCAACTGTTCATCCTCCAACAAACCCTGTGGAGATTTTAACTGTAAATGAAGAAGAAAGAACTGAACCTGCTGCAGTACCATCTCGAAAGAGAAAACAACCATCCGACAGCCACCCCAGTTCAACGCCTGTAATTCTACCAGTTCGAGATCCTACTCCAGCTCAATCTTCTTCCCCCGAAAATATCTATATGGATCCTTCTCCCATTCACGACCAACCGATGCCTTCCCCCCCAAGGCCCTCATCACAGAAATTCCATGATGAGGCCACTGGGGCGCCGACTTTGTGGCCTCGGTACAACGTTAACTTTCCCTTCCATCTCTTTGATGCCTTCGTTCAGGAAAATGATGATCGCCGATTTGATAATCATACGAACGGGAATTTTCTTGATGAAGGCATGAGTTATCTGGCAAAGGTAAGTGAGGGTTTTATCAATTAAACATTTCTTTACTTGCCTAAATATTTGAAATTGACCGGATCTTTGTCGAATATGCGAGTAAACGCAGCTTCTAGCGTTTACATCCCGTATATAAAATTTCGAGTTCGATGAGGAGACTCGAGGAGGAGAACAATACGTTAAAGGCTACATTGGCTCGAGAGAGAGGAACGTGAATCGCTTCTCCATGCCAATGAAAGTCTTCGTGAGGAATTAGCCCAAACCAAGGAGGATATGAAGGAAACTTATGACGTCTTGAGCTTCGGTTAGAGAAGAACCAAGACGACAAAAGCCAAATAACAAAAATTAGCTACCATGATTGTCCGCTTTGTTGCGAGAGACCAAGCTTTGAAGACTACCAAAGAGGGCTTGTTGTGAGCCAATCAAAACTTATCAACACAACTCAATGAGTTCTGGACGAAGGCTCGGCCCGATAGGAAAGTCCATAAGGCCAAGCGTCGTAAGCTTCAAGTGGCAAGATAAAGGTACTTCAAGAACGGGACCCTCTCCCCGATCAAGAATTGGTCAAGGATCTAAGCGGATTATCGTACATCCGGCGAGCTTGGTGCGAAATTTTGAAAGTATACTATAAAGGGTACGAAGATTGCCAAGTCGGGCAAGGAAAAGCTAGTGGCGGCCCAACTGGATCCGTCCTTGCTAGACTCCGGAGATGAAGTCAGCCGTCAAGATAATTTTACTTTCTTTAATTTATAGGACTTGTAAAAAGTTCTCGATTTTGTAATCAAATTCAACTTGAAAAATGTACAAACTCTTTCAAGGATTCAACTCGAACTGTTAATTAACAACTAAGCATGTCATATAACAGATAAGGTGAAGTTAAAGAATGAGGCATTCCGAACTCGACACTTAGAAAAAATTTAGGTAATAAAGTAAAGGGATACTTATTAGTTACCGAAGTGTGAGACAGATCTGCTTCATTAGGAATTTGTTTACCCCGAAAGGACTAACAAAACCAAGAGATGACATTTGCCTACCACGAAGGGCCTGACAAAGTCTAAAGAACAATGCTTGCCTACCACGAAGGGCCTGACAAGGTCTAAGTGTCGACAATTGCCTACCACGCAGGGCCTGACAACGTCTTAAGGATGACACTTGCCTACCACAAAGGGCCTAACAAGGTCTAAGTGTCGACAATTGCCTACCACGCAGGGCCTGACAACGTCTTAAGGATGACACTTGCCTACCACGAAGGGCTTGACAAGGTCTAAGTGTCGACAATTGCCTACCATGCAGGGCCTGACAACATCTTAAGGATGACACTTGCCTACCACGAAGGGCCTGACAAGGTCTGAATGTCGACAATTGCCTACCACGCAGGGCCTGACAACGTCTTAAGGATGACACTTGCCTACCACGAAGGATCTGAATGTCGACAATTGCCTACCACGCAGGGCCTGACAACGTCTTAAGGATGACACTTGCCTACCACGAAGGGCCTGACAAGGTCTGAATGTCGACAATTGCCTACCACGCAGGACCTGACAACGTCTTAAGGATAACACTTGCCTACCACGAAGGGCTTGACAAGGTCATAAGGACCACCTGCCGAAAAGGCTACCATCGAATGGCCAGCGAGTCCACCCGAACCTCCTAACACCGAGGTGGCATCTGCCCGTGCATGTCAGACTATGGATGAGCTACCGAGGTCCCTCATGAATGCTTCAAACTTCGATTTCCACGGTCAAGCGCTCATTAACATGATCCCTAGGCAATGGACCCGATGTGACTACCCCCAGATGTGAGAAGAGGTATATGAGATAAAATCGAATATAGCCTTTTGTGGTGATGTGGATCGAACTATTTAAATTACACAAATACCCACACGAACCCTCCAAGAACATCATCTGCAGCCTTCGATTTACACCCAAAATTCCTCAATAGTGGGAGATGAGTCCAAAGTAGAATACCCATCCGCAAAAAACGCCCACGAATTCTGATTCTACCGAAGCACTGCAACGGTTTTGTCGGACTCTTCAGATTCTCCATAACTATCGTCATCTTATTTCTTCATCCCTAAGGACACGGCTTACATAGCAAACTCGGGTGCTTCTTACCCCAACTTCACACCAAAATCGCTTCCCATCAAGTTGACTAACTAGTCGCGATAAAAATAATATATCTCAAAGGAGCAGTGCTTCACCAACAAAGGCACCAATAAAGATAG
>CM035161.1:52086790-52420239 GCA_020205615.1 Panax quinquefolius | reverse complement strand
AACAATTAGGGTTCAAAAATTGGAAATTAGGGTTTGTTAATTAATTAAGCTTTACCCTAATTAATATTACAATTAATAGCACATATGCATTATAATTATCTTTTAACTTCCCAGATTAGGGTTTCAAATTTCTGAATTAGGGTTTCAGATTCCCGAAACTAAAATTACAATTTCCAGAACCGGTTTCTAGGGTTTCTTATCAAACGTTAGGGTTTTCTAACATAACGCTGTCGTTCTTAATATATACTTAGGGTTTGACACTAATAAAATTTATCTGGTCAACCCTTGACACTTAACCACATTCTGAACACATACATAACCATAAACACAGAACATATTCCCATTTACACTTAATCTTTAAAAATTCACCTAAATTCTTCACAGAATTTTGAAACCCTCAAAATTCCTTCCCAAAAGCATTAAATGCATACACTTATTTACTGTCTAGGTCTAGTATTTGACCTTAAATCATTCATTTAAGATTTTAATAAATTGACTAATTTCTCGGGTTGTCACAATAAGAAGTGATAATGGCAGAGAATTCGACTTCTGTGAGATGGACCAGTTCTGCACAAACAATGGCATCAGTCACAACTTCTAAGCTCCACGAACCCCTCAGCAAAATGGAGTAGCTGAGAGAAAGAATAGGACATTGATAGAGGTAGGAAGAACTCTACTAGAAGCAGCCCATCTGCCTGAATACTTTTGGGCAAAAGCTGTCAACACTGCATGCTACACTCAGAACAGATATCTTATACACTCTACGTTAAAGAAGACTCTCTACGAACTGTGGAGAGGGAGAAAGCCAAGTGTCAGCTACTTTCATGTGTTTGGCTGTGCATGCTATATACTCAACAATGGAAAACAATATATGACAAAGTTCCAACCCAAGTCTGACGAAAGAATCTTTCTAGGATATGCCACAGACAGTAAAACTTATAGAGTGTTCAACAAGAAGACACTAAGCGTTGAAGTCTCAATTCACATCATCTTTGATGAAATAGACTTTGATAAAACAAAGTCTCAAGACACTACGAATGAGGTCGTCGAGCTCAACACTACGATCGTAGTTCCAAAAAATGAAATCGTTGAGCAAGAAGAGGAGATCGTAGAGAGAACTATGCAAGACAACGAACCTCCATATCAAGAAGCTAAAATTGTTCTTGAAGGTCTCAGACAAGAAGGCATTGACTACGATGAGACCTTTGCACCTATTGCCAGATTGGAAGCCATCAGAATATTTCTTGCCTTTGTCGCTCATATGAAATTCAAAGTCTTTCAGATGGATGTCAAAAGTGCATTCCTGAATAGTGAACTTCAAGAAGAAGTATATGTGGAACAACCTCCAGGTTTCATCAATCCAACTCTCTCTTATTATGTCTATAGATTAGACAAAGCCTTATATGGTCTTAAACAAGCTCCTAGAGCATGGTATGAAACATTAACTAACTTTCTTATTGAAAATAGGTTCACAAGAGGAAGAGTAGATACCACATTATTTCTTAAAAAACATAAAGACAAAATCTTATTAGTTCAAATATATGTTGATGACATTATCTTTGGCTCTACTGATGAAAAATTATGTAAGAGATTTGCCAAGCTTATGCAGAGCAAGTTTGAAATGAGCATGGTGAGTGAGCTGAACTTCTTCCTTGGACTGCAAGTAAAGCAGACTGATGAAGGAATCTTCATAAACCAAGCCAAGTACATTAAAGACTTACTTAAAAAGTATGGCATGAAATTAGCCTCTCCCATGAAAACCCCAATTGCTCCAGCAACCAAGCTTGACAAAGATGAAAAAGGTAAAAGTATTGATATAACTCAATACAGAGGTATGATAGGCTCTCTTCTATATCTAACTGCAAGTAGACCAGACATAATGTTTGCAACATGTATATGTGCTAGATTTCAAGCTAATCCTAAGGAATCACACTTAACTGCTATAAAAAGGATTTCCAGGTACCTCAAAGGCACACCACACTTGGGGCTTTGGTATCCCAATGAGTCCTCTTTTGAACTGATAGGATATATAGATGCTGATTTTGCAGGCTGCAAAATAGACAGAAAAAGTACTAGTGGCATCTGTCAGCTGCTGGGAAACAGACTTGTGTCCTGGTTTAGCAAGAAGCAAAACTCAGTATCTACATCAACAACATAAGCTGAATATATTGCTGCTGGCAGCTTGTGCTCAAATCTTATGGATGAAAAATCAACTGGCAGATTATGGGTTTGATTTCAAATCTATACATGTTCATTGTGATAACACAAGTGCCATAGCAATAACACACAATCCTGTTATGCATTCTAGGACTAAGCATATAGAGATAAGATATCATTTTATTAGGGATTATGTTCAAAATGGAACCATATCTTTATAATACATTCCTACTAAAAATTAACTTGTTGATGTCTTTAAAAAGCCTCTAGATGAATCCAGATTTAACAAATTAATAAGTGAGCTAGGTATGCTAAATCTACAACCATAAAATCTATGCTCTAGTCTATGCTAACCATGAAGATATAAAGGCTATGTTCAAAATCGTAGACAGGACCAAAGAAAGTCCACGATTGTAGAGTTTCAATAACATGAAAGACCATGATCGTAGAGTCTCATCAACATGACAAAGAAGCATCCTGTGATGACAAAATTTCCAACAAATCCAAGCAATCTCTCTATCAAGCGCCTCAGGGACAAACCTAATCCTTAGTTCATTCTAAGAGGTTGGCCCTTCTTGAGCTTCCTTGACTCGAAAGAAATGCTAAGTCCAAAGTTCATCACATGGAATAGAGTAGATAATGTTCATAGAGCAGACTCAGCAGTGGACTCAACGATCACTATAACAACCTCAATGACCGTAGTACTACCTCGACGATTGTAGTCCTCCCAAAGACTACACCAGCTCAGGAGGAGCTAAGGGCAAATCAGTATTTTTCCACACAAGTTAAAATCGTGGAGCCAATCAGAACTCGACACATGCCCCTCTGAGCAAATCAAGTGGAGGGAAGTTACAAGTATAGTTTAAAAAGGCCTTTTTGAAAACTCAGAAGTTCAAAAAGCTTATCTCTCTCTCTCTCTCTCTCTACCACCAGAAACCTTAGCCTTCAAAATCGCTAAATCATCCTCAGTGCAAAGAAATCAATGGCGGATTCAAATGTCATCTCTGGTTACTGACTCTGTTTCGATGAGTTCAAGATAGCTGATCCCAAATTTCATAAAACATTATCTCTGATAAAGAAAGCTGGTCTTAAAGAAGCTCTGGGTACAAGCACATGGATCTACCCAAAGCTGATAAAAGAGTTCTACAGGAATGGAACGTTTGAGAATGATGTCATCACCACAAGGGTCAAGGATGTGGAAATTAAACTCAAAGCTGAGGATATAAACCTAGCCCTAGGTTTCAAATCGAAAGGATTTCCATTAATTCAAGGCATCGATTTTCATGAAAGATTAAAGAAGATGCACCACAAAAAGTTTTCGACTGTCAGAGGGTACAAAAAGAAAGAGTTCCCCCAAAGGTATGAATTTTTGGCTGACATTGTTGGGAAATGCATATGCTACAAGAGCTCTGGCCATGACTCTGTGAATGAAGTGCAACTTAAGCTTATGACATCAATCAGTTATCGGATTCAACTCAACTATGGAGCCCTACTACTTGACTGGATTGGGAAATGGATACTCAGTTCGAAGAAGTCAAAGAGCTCTAGAAAGATGCTCTACGAGAGATTTATAAGAATCATCCTACAGTCAAAATTGGGAGATAAGATTGGGGATGATGAAGGAGAATCCATCAATCCAAACAGAAGAATGACCCAACAACTATTTGAAAACTGGAAAAGAAATCCAGCAGAAAATGTAAGGATGATTTCTGAGTCCAGTGGAAGAACTGGTGATGCAAAGGAGTCGGGAATTCCTGGAAACATGTCAGTTGTAAAGGAGATTCAAGAAAAATAAGAAGAAATCAACAAAGAAAAACCCATTACTTTAATCAGAAAAAGCAAGGGTAAAAGAAAAGGGAAGGCTTAAATGGTAGAGGAGCCTCAAGGTTCAACTACCGATATACCTCAAGAGTGTTCTGGTACTGAAACTTTGAGGAATTTGAAAAGGAAAGAACAACAGTCTGATGAAGATAAAGACAGAGCTACCATCTCTCAGCTGCTTAAGAATAGAAAACACAGCTCAACCAGTCACAAGTCAAAGAAGCCATATGTCTCCTCGATCGTAGAGTCTTTACTAATCGTAGAGACCAGACTGGACACCACTCCCAAAGAAGATGCTACAATAGCTTCTCTAGCTGATCAACCATTCAGAGCTGAAGCTAAAAAAAGTGCTGAGGCTGTAGCTCAGCCTAGGAAGTCAAAAAGAAAACTTGTCAAGAAATACATTCTTATCAATAAAAAAGCTTTAAAGGAGGAAGATAAAAGGATAGCTGCAGAAAATGGGCTATTCAAAGCAAATCAGAAGAACATAGCTCAAATTGAGGGGGAGCTGCCTGAAGTTCCTACTCAATGCTCCAGCTGAGGGGGATCCATTTGAAATACAAATAAATGATCTAACTGAGGGGGAGCATCATGAAGTCCTCATGACAGAAGAAGCTGCTCTTGAGGAAGAACTGCCAAGAAATCATCAGGAATCTCCCTCAGTTACTCAAGAAATTCTAGCTTCAGAAACTGCAGAAATGGAGATAAGTGAAGCTATGGAGGGTGAGAGAGAAGAAAAGCAAGGAAGTGCAGTGGAGGTAATTATTGAAGTGGAATCTTCACGAGAAGACAAAGAAGAAGAAGAGGATGATGAGGTGGAGATTATAGTTATGGGATGTGATGGTTAGAGGAGAGCCAACTACAATCAACTGTTCTCCTATCTACCTATGATGCCCTTTCACAGAGCCCAAATGCTCAACTCCTGGGATAACATGTTCTAGACCTTCAAAACCTATCCAGCAATTTCGGTGCTAGCTCATGGATTCCCAAGAAAACTCAACTTTGCTCGAAAGCTGATCACCAACAACCCCTCTTCAAGACATTGATATGAGGTACAAACTATTCCCATCTCTTTTAGAGTAAATCATTGTCCACCATCATTTTTCAATTAATTCTATAAACTACCAAGATGGTTGGAAGTGATACTTCATTCACTTAATCAATTTCTAGTTACAGAATCCCAACATTCTATAACTGATGAACCAAATGTGCCAAACTTTGTGCTGATTCAATCCCCTATCATCCCTCCCTCTACGATCATTGAGCCACATTAAATCATAGAGTCACCTGCACAAGTCGTTGAGTCACCTGGCAAGATCGTAGACTCAATCCCTTTTGAAGCTCAACCTCATATACCTGCCCCTCCATCGGACATGCCATCTTCCTCAACAAACAATTATTTCAATCTTGATCTTGCTCTCTACCAAATGCAAGGTCAACATACAAGAGCATCTCCTCCAAATAATCTGCAACTCCTTGAGCTTATATCTGATCTCCCCACCAAAATGGAGTTGTCAGAAGCAACTAAGAAAGTGACCAAGGACATACAAGAAGCTCTTAAAGTTCACTCCGAACTTGTTCATATAAGGCTGACTCAGTTGATTGATGCTGCCAATACTCTCCCAAGCACCCTAAGTTCTAAACTAACAAAGAAGCTTAGGGAGATAATAAAAGAGATGATCCAGAGTATAAATGAAAAGGATCAAATCCACTTTTTGGCTGCCAAGAAGCATAGAGATGCTGTTTTATTTTACAAAATACCCAAGAATCCAAAAATCAACTTATGATGGAAAATCTCACGAGTCTAAAGACCCAAATAAAAGAATTCCAAGCCTTCTCCATGGGTCAAATGAAACAAACAAAAGCTATCTTGGACATTCTGCAAAGGCAAAAAGCTCATACTGACTCTCTAATCGAGGAAAATCATGCAGATATAGTTCAATCCCAGACTCAACTCAATGAACTTGTATAAGGCATGAATCACCTTTTTGAAGATATTCGAACCCTTGATGATGACATAAAGGGGGAGAATAAAGGGGAAGGAGACAAAGGAAGGGGAAAAGGAGGCAACGGCAAAATTACTGCTTTCTCAAGAAGTTCTCCTACAAGTCAGTCTCGCCATCAGACTCCACGACCTGAACATCAGCAAATTCTCATGGCACAACCAATAAGGAGTCAAAGGGCTTCTCCCAGCTCACAAGAGGTGACCACCACAGGCCTAAGAATGCCAATTGGAGATCCTGCATTCATGAATAGGCATGATCATCATGAAAGACTAAGTTAAAGCGAGCTGGAAGATATAACATGGAGAGACGAAGTGAGCAGAGAAGAAGAGCTCAAGAGTATGCAAATCCTCTAAGGAACAAAAGGTAGAAGAAATAGAGATAAGTTGAAACTCATTTCTTATTGATGTAACTAAGCTTAATTGTAATATCCGTCTTTACAAACATCAATAAATTCATGCTTATTCTCTAGAGGTTTCAGCTGCTCACTGAAACACTAAGTCATATTTACTTTCTAGCAACTGTATCTAAAAATTAATAATCATGATACAAATGTCCTTGGTTATGTCAACATCAAATAGGGGGAGATTATTGGGAGATTGCATATTTAAAATTTGATGTTGAAAGTTAATAGTCATGATTATATGTAAAGTCCTTCTAAGGAACACATGTACAAGGACTTAGTGATAGATCAAATTTATTAGGTTGATCTAAACTTTAATGTTTATCATTCTGTAAATGAATGTATAGAAGAAGAAATCAAAGCTGTTAGGTTGATCTATATCTTGAAATATAATAAATAGGCTTCAACTGAATCGTAGTCTATCAAGATGATCAAGAGATTATAGAAGACAAGGCAGAATCATAGAGCATTGAAGATCGTAGTGTATCTGCTTTGAAGGGCCTCTCCGAAATCGTAGAGTAGTCCTAACGCTTGTCGAGCCAAGTCAGAGTTCGTAGAGTGCTCTTAAAAGCATAGAGTCTGCAAGTCAAGCAACTGAAGATCGTAGTGTACCAGTACTTAAGAGAAATCATAGTGTTCTCATCTTTCAGCACCAGACCAAGTACCAAGGTGGCATGACACCATGATCAGAATAGTAGAGCTTCATCTGTCTGTGTCAGAAGCATCGAGCCTCGTCCACTTGTTTAAAGATTAATCACAATAAATATATAATGAGCTATAGACATTGAAGACATCGGGAGTCCCAATGACACAATAATCATCCTTAGTATATAACAAAGAAACGTATTGAAGAAGCTAAGAAAAGTACTATAGGTCAGCAGAAAACACCTTTTCAGGTGTTAGGTGAGATAGCAGTCTGCTGTGTCAGTGGGCCAGTCTGCTAATTAGAAGTTATGCAGAAAGTCTCCATCAAAGCTCAGAAATGTTAAATACATTTAATGCTTCAACGGATGTCTTCAACTGATACATTTCAAAGGCATCATATATACAAAACATCAACAGATGAAAGAATCAAGCAAGCACTAAACAAAAAGCTGAAGAACACTCAACGATCAAACTCTACAATTTGAAAAAGGAAAGCTTGCTCAGCTACTCAGTTATTTCGAACACAAGCTTAACGACAACTAAGCAGCACCATTCAAGAACTCAACTATTATATAGCGAAGGAAGAAGTTCCAAGTCAAAAAGACTTAAAGAGTTCTAAGTGAACTGAGAAGTACCAAGTCTGCTGGACTTGAAAAGTTCAATAGTGAACTAAGAAGTTCCAAGACTGCTGGTCTTGAAGGAATCTGTGAGATTCAGAAATTGTAAAGATATCCTTAGTGGATTTCCTACTCGAGGAGTAGAAGAGTGGACTAGGAGCTTTGAATGCTCTGAACCACTTAAAATTACCGTGTCCCTTATATTCTTGCCATAACTGCTATAACTGTCATAACTACTTTACTCCTATTTATTCATTATATCTTGAATGGAAAACAAACAAATCTTAATTCCACTGTGCTTAAATCATTATAAAAAACTAACAAGTATTTCAAAAAGAAAGAATTTAAAATATCTATTCAACCCCCCCCCCCTTCTAGATAACTATTGTGCCTCTGGGAACTAACAAACATTCTTTTGGGCCATGAATTAAAGTATCCTTGGGCCTCCTAACATTTCCTATTGGGCTTCTTAAAGTCAAAGCTCAATGGCTTAAGAGTCAATCTTGACTTTTGTTAACTTTAAATTTTTGTATTCTTACCATATAATTTTTGTATCATGCGCGTATTATACTTTATATTATTTTGTTATACATTGTATTATTCTTCATATTATACTTGTATAATAATTCGTATTATACTCGTATTCTTCTCGTATACTCCTAGTATAATATTTTATATTATACTTGGTTATCTTTTAAATTTCATTACATAGTCTAAAAATTACGCTTTTTATTTTCAAATTTTATTGGATATTCCGTCTTTCCTCATGAAATTAACATTTATTAGTTCTACGAAAAATCAGAAAATGCAAAAGCGTTTTTGGGTGAATAGTGTTTTTATGGTTTTTTTCTCAATTTTTTTTATTTTCTCATACGATCTCAAATTCGTAAACCCTAACAATCAAACATATTCTAGGTCATAGAATAAATCTTTAAACACATAAAACAAAATAAAATTCATTTAATCTCATTTTATTCAATAAAATCAAATAAAACTTGTTTACATTCTAAATACGATTTCTCGGTCGTGACAGTACATGCCAGAAACGTCAACAATGGAGGTATGTAAATTGCTCTAGTGTGTAAAAGTGAATAATATGTAAGGTACCTGGTACCTAAATTATGGTCGTGTATTTATAATTGATCACACATTCTTAATTTAATACGTCATTCCCCGAGTAAGAATAAGAGTGTTTATGTAAAGTCATATTATAGCCGTAATCCATCATGATTGGATTGGATTTGGTTTCCTTAGAAGTAGTAAGTTAAATTAGGTATGATAAATACAAGTCAATTAGGACTGTGAATCCCTCCAAAGTCAAGCTTCCTTACTAGAATATTCTGCGATGTGATGTGGCCCAGTGATTTATTCAGGCCCACAAAATCATACACCAACATTGCCCCCTGATGAGTGAGTTTTGTACCTATAAATCAAATCTTATTAGAGTTGGATTATTGTTAATCTATATTTTTTTGTGTGAATTTCATACATTCTATGTTATTTTATAGGCTATGATATGACATTAGCATGAAAAAGTAAGGAAAAGGAATCCAGACATCTTTTGGAGTACAATAGATAAGCAAATATAAGAAGGAGAGATTGCAGGGCTTTTAATGCTAAGTTGGATGCATTTTCTTGGCTTAAAGCTTGAATTTTATTGTAAATCTCACCGAGACCTTTAATTTGATATGTGTCACATCCCATAACTCTTCCTAGATCAAAAGTTATGACTTTTTTATCAACGAACGTTGAACCTTAAAGTTTGGAGTTACCATTTACATAGCAGCCACTTGAAGCTTGATTTTGACCTTGATCTAGCCAAAATCTCTCAATTCCTAAATTATGAAAGGTTTAGATCTACTTCTTATCTTTTCGAAACATCTTGAATCATCCCAATCAGAGTTTGGATAAGAGAGTTATGGTCATTTTACCAAAGGACGTCAGAGAGCAGAAAATTCCAGCAGATTATCTGGCTCGACAACGCCATCCAATCAGGGAATTTTGGTGCGGTAGTGCCCAAAATATGAACAAAATTAGTGCTATAGTGCCCGGGTTGCGGCCAGACTTAGTTTTGACATGTTTTTGCATGTTTTTACTCCAAATTGGATTGGGCTTCCTCCTAAACAAGGATTTGACTTGTAACCTATAAATACATTATGTGAGGCATATAATAGGGGGAATTTTAGAGACTTTTGGACATCAAGTAATTGACATCTATTTTAGGAGAATTGAAGAAGGATTGGAGGCTTGAAGCAAGATATTGTCACGAAGGAAGGTCAAGATAGAAGGCTAAAGAATATATCAAAGATTGCTTCAAATATTTTTTTCCTTTCTTCTTTTATCTTTTTATTTTTTAATTCTTGGATGATGGTTAACTTGTGGATTATGGTTTTAAACTCAATTATGAACTGACTTTTATTTAAGATTGCATTGGAAATTGATGAATAGCTTTGATTGACTTACTTCTTGTTGATTATTATTGATTAAGATTGGGTTGCCTATTATATCTTACGTTCAATTGATTAATTGCTTGGGAAGTAATTAATGTGATAATCTATATAAAATTGGTAAATGAAATATAGATTTAGATATGGATATAATGGCATAAGATTATGATTTCTGTATGAGATGGAATTTGTAATTTGTGTATAGGATAGAAATATACCTATATGTCTTATGTGATCTAAAAAAGAACCTGTGCATAAAATTCTTGTTAATTCTAATTCACATAGAGATATAGTGAGTTGATTTAGCTAGGGTGTTCTTTCTAATTGATGAGTGGGTTTTATACTTATGAATCAGTTATATTTTAAGTTTGATTCGATGTTACTTTGAGCATATTTAGGATTATTTTATGCATTTTCTTTTTTATGTGTTGTTGGAACAAGTTGTGTTTATGAAAACATGAAAAATGGAGGTTAAAGGGAAACTTTGCAGCTGCTTAGCCAGAGCACCCACCGGGGTAGGCTTTAGAGAACAAAAACCCCGTCGGGGCGGAGTTCTATTAGACACTTGCCGGGGCAAACTTATCCAAGGGAAAAACCCCACTGGGGTGGGCTAGTCGGAAAATAGATTTGAGTTTCCATGTCTGAAAAGGACTCTGGGGTTGATTCATCAAGTGATTCGGGACGCTATTAGGAAACCATAAAAAGGCTATTTGAAGGGTAGAGAAGAAATTATTACATCAATTAGAAAAACCCTAGTTTGAGATCAACTATTGGAGATTGAAGCAATGAGGCAATCAAGGAGAATTGAAGGCAAGAGTGGAGAAGAGCAAAGGATTCCAACAAAGTTTTATTCAATATCTTCATCTTTTGTTCCTTTATTCAGAATGCTAAATAACTTGTGGATGTTGGATTTTATTTTAATAATGTTGAACTAATTTTCTATTTAAGGTTATGATGGATCTTTTTGTGTATCGAAGATTAATACGCTTCCTAATTAAGTTATAAGTAATTATTTTTGGTTTGTATATTGTGATTTGGACGTGAATGTTTAATTGCTTGGCTAGTGATTACTATGTTAGCTTATATGAACTCGAGAGAAAAATTATAGGTTGAGATCTGATCATTATAGCATGTGTTTGTGATTTCTGCATGGCGTTAAAATTCATGATTTATACTTAGGATAAAGATATACCTATGCATCGCATGTAATTTGATAGAGAACTTCGGTTATAAATCCTTTTTAATTATAATTCACATAGAGATATAGTGGATTAGTTAATTAGGGTGTTCATCTTAATTATGTCAATTATGGATTTAAGTTTATATAGGTTTGATGCATGGAGAGATGGTCATATCTACCTTTGTGTTCTTGATTAACAATCCGAGATAACAAATTTGACTTAATAGGAAGTATGTTTGATATAAGTGAAGCATTAAGTGAAATTTTAGTCTTAAATCTCTTTTATCTGAATAAAATCTCGTGGTAGTTAGTTTTAGTTAAATTTAATTATTTTCATAATTTTTATCACATTGATCACTCGTTTACAGAAACTAAAATAATTCTAAATGTCGACGTCGAGATTTTTACTGTCCCTTTTTTGTTCTTGTCTTTTGGTGTTCTCATGTTAGGTGAGATTTGTTTGAAAAAACAAGTTGTAAAAAGGTCCGACATGTATATGCCGACGATTGGACTGTAAGAGTCGTCAGTTGGTATTTTTAAATGGTTGCACCAACTCAACCGAGAAAAGGTTTGCATATTAACCTAGTGATGTAACACTTCTTAACTGGTCTGTGAAACCGAGATTCGTTATGGTCTGGGGGCTTGATTATGCGGAGGGAAGGTGTTAGGCACCCCTCGACATCCGTGTTACCCCGATGACCTCCACTTTTCAAATTAAACTGTTATATGAATGTGTGTGTGTGTGGATCAATGTTCAATTATCTGGAAGTAGTGCTATGCCTCATTGCACCTATATACAAAGGGTTTGAATTTTGTATAAAAGTACAGTTTTAAGAAGATATAGCAGTGATGATTTGTAAAAGAGGTTTTTCAAAGCCTTATGCTCAATAGTAATTAAGGCCTTTGATACTTCCATTTTATTATGTGTTCGGCTTGATTGCTTTTATTTTCGAGATGCGAGGCATCTTCGAGAAAATAATATACATAGCAATGCCGAACTCGTTCTGGGCATGAGAGCCATCTAAGAAAATTAAAACACCATGAATAATTTACAAGCTGGTTACAGCTGAAAATGTCCATCACGGGAACCGAATCTAGATTCAGGAGACTGAATCTGTGATCACATAATTCCTAGGCTCACGTGATGTTGAAGTTTGTATTAAAGCTATAAGTAGTTAAATATATATAAATATATATATATATATATATATATATATATATATATATATATATATATATATATATATATATATATGAACGATCAACCACCACTTAAGTAAACTCCATGGGGATTGGAAATGTAAATATATAAAAGCTATAAATATGTATATAGAGGCGATCAACCGCCACAAAGCAAACTCCAAAGGGACTAAATGACTAAATATAAAAATATATAAATATATATATATATATATATATATATATATATATATATATATATATATAGAGAGAGAGAGAGAGAGAGAGAGAGAGAGAGAGATTTATCAATGCCTACGTAAGTAAACTCCAAAGGGACTAAATGTAAATAAAAAATAAAAGGCCATGTAAGTAAACTCCGTGGCTGATAGAAATGTGTATATATATATATATATATATATATATATATATATATATATATATATATATAAGCAATAAAGGCTCCATGTGTGAATCCAGGCTCAATCGAGGCATAACTCGATGATGTTAGTACAAAAGAAATAAAAAGCCACGGATTGAAGTTCGGGCATACGCACACAACACGACTCTCAACGTGAATAACTGTGTGTGCAAAAAGTGGAGAAAGGCTTTAAGAAATATAAGAAGTCTTACAATGGGTTGCCAAAAAGACTTTAAATGGTTTTAATTGAATGAAAACACGATTTTCATCGGTAAAATATAGGAAAGTACAAGCTCACAAGTGTTTAAAATGAGAAAGCACTCAGTTTATAGTGTGTACAGAGCAAAATAGACAGGGCTTCCTCGCCTTTTCTCTTCTCAAAATGGCCACCCCAAGCCCTCTATTTATAAAAGGGGAGCCGCAAGCCTCTGGTTTATCTGCGACTGCCCGAGCTGCCCCGGGTAGTGTGGGGCCCGCCGTCTCAAAGTATGTTCACTCGAACAACGCGTTGTTCGCTCGAACCTTCATAACTTTTAATCCGGGAGTCCGATGGAAGCGTGCCATACCATTTTGAAAAAGCTCTTTCTGAGAGCTATGCAATGACATAGGATTTGCCCTTTTTCAACTCCGAAAAGATTGTTCCATGACCAAAATGGCATTTTTGGGTTTCCATCAGGCAGTCTGTTGAGCTATTTTGCGTAATTTCCACTCGAAAGTTAAGATATGGTTCTTGTGGAACTTCTTTTGAAGCAATTTGAGTTGAAGTTGAGTTGGAAAATGACCATTTTGCCCTTCCTGGGGTTATCTCCGATTTTGGCGCAGTTGTAGCAGTCCTTTCTCAGGGTTATCTCTGACATTGTCATGCTTTTGACTCTGAATGTCCTCAAGGTTATCTCTGAGGTTGTCTTGACCTCCCGGGGTTGACTTCGGGCATTGCACTTGATCTCCCAGGGGTTACAACTGATTTTCCTGGGGTTAACTCCGGGGTTAGAAATTGGATCTCCCGGGGTTATCTCTGGGGTTGGGATTAACTCTCTCGGGGTTGGATTTGATGTTTTGGTCTTCCAAGGTTATCTATAGAGTGTGAAAAAGACGCTTTTTCCCTCCTGCATAGTTAGTAATAGGAAAACAAAATTTTGAGTGTCTATAGATGCCCCTCTTTATCATGTTCATGTTATGCAATGGAATGAACATGATAAAGATTACTAGACACTTGAAATATGACAAGGAATTTTTAATGATGCAAATCGCAATGTAATAAATGCTATGATGTATTTTAAAATGTTTTTACAAATTGCAGTTCGCAAATTGCACCTCGCATTTTGCACTTCGCATTTCGCTTTTGGCCAATCGCACTTCATAACTCTCACATCGCATTTCGTATATCACAAATCTCAAATCGCACTTCGCACATCGCTTTACCATTACCGGTTACTGCTGATGCCTATGCTGGTGTTGACTCCAATGGTTTGGCTCTTTATCGGTGTTGCTGATGATTGTTTGATGAAGATAAGTAGAGATGTTTTCTACATATCTACTAGGGATGATGTTCTGAAATCACTGGACCTTCCCGATGTATATGCTGGTAGTTTGCAATGGTGCCTATCTTGCTGGTAGTTTGATAACAGTGCCTACCCTGCTGTTACTTTGACAACTGATCCTACCTTGCTGGTAGTTGACTATGCTGACATCGCCAAACTGTTTCGATTCCCACTCAATTGGTGGTGTATAAAGCTTTCATCGCTGAACTGTCTTGACGTCATTCTGAATTGATGCTAATGGTTTAGAATATCGGATCTTCCGATACCTTCGCTGAAGTAATATTTAACGATTTCCTTCACCAGACTTTGATTGATGTTACGCTGGATTGATGACAACCAATTGATGTCTACAATGGAATTTTTCTCTAACATAGACATTTAATGTGCACGCATATTAAATATACTAGAGATACATGCTAAATCTTGATGAAGATGTACGCTGATGTAGCACATTTTCACATGTGCAGATCATGCATGATGTGATGACCTAGATTTATCCTTAGGAGTCTATTGTCCTAGGTTGATGCACTTTTTAAAGTGCCTGGAGTAGAAACTTACCTCACCCTTTGTGAGGCGATTTGGAGTTTCTTTTCGCTGTTGGGTGCTTGTGCCCCATTTCCTTTAGCTTTGATTCACAACTCGGCTGAACTAATAATCTTAATGCCGCTGACATCCCTAGAGGGTGCATCCCATTCTTTTGCTGTCCACCTTTCAACTTTGGTGTAGAGGCCTTAACTTGTGAGGGCTTGACGCAAGTTAACTTATTTGATGGTGTAGATTTCATTCGCAAGACCTTTTATCATTGGGCTTCTTCTATTGAGTTAAAGACTTTTTTGAGAATTTTCCCCTTCTTTTGTAGGGGAAAGCCTATGTTGCCATGATTTCTTTCAAGAGTTCTCTCCTTTCTTTTGATGAGAGGATTGATCCCACCTTAAACTTATTCCATTTCTTGGAATTGGAAGATGCCCCAGTCCTTTCACATGTCATTGCTGGAGATTCATATGAAAACCTCTCTTTGTTGACCAAATCACGGGTGAGTAATATCCTGCACATCAAACGAGCAAAATACACTAAAAGCTCGATGGCTTGGACGTCAGGATTAGTATACTCTTGTGAATAAGGCATTTAAAGTAGAAGTTATGCAATTGAATAAGTTATGAAATCGCAAGGAAAAGTTATGAATAAGTTATTATTACGTGTTGATAAGATGAATGTCGTTCTATAACCTAGAAACGTCGGAATGTCGTGGTATTTTAACTACGTGAATGAATTAAAGTGTTTGAATTTCTAATACGAAAATAAAAGCTTTCCGAGAAATTTTCTGAAAAACACTATTCATTGATTTCCGCTCAGGAATTATTTTTGAACTTCCGAGAAATACGTAACGTTATAATATCAATGTGAGGAGGATTATGTAATAATAATCTAAGTATGGAAAACGTAATATTTCACATACAGACTTAATTTGAGAACGTTAGAAATATTATACGTTAAGAAAAGAAGTATTAATCGTATGATGCGTATGCATTGTGCGAGGTATTGAACGTAAGTATAATACGACATATTATACTATTATGTATGGAGAATGGAATATCGTATATTACAATTTAGTATACGAGCTAGCATACAAGAATTATACGTATAGTATATATGCTAAGGTGTTTAATTAAATGGAATGGACTTATAGGATTATTAGCATATTGGTAGAAGTCCAATAGTAAGTGATATGCAAGCCCAAGTGTTTGTTAATCATGAGTCCAAACTATAGTAATATAAGCCCAATAAGAATTATCTAAATTAATTAAGCAAGCCCAATGTATTAATTAAGCCATGATCCATGGAGCAAACCAAGAGTAATGTGGGTAGTCTTGATGGGCAAGCACTTTAAGTGGTGAGCAAGTGTTGTAATGGCCAAGTAATAGAAGTGGCTAGTAAGTAGACTTGGTTGATAAGCTATGAATAGTAAGGAGGTGGAATTAAGGAGGTTAGTTGAGGAGGTGAAATGTCTAAAAGACCATTATGCCCTAACTTTGAGAGCTCTATAAAAAGAGAGCTCTCAATTCATTTGATTACTTGATTAAAATTCCTCTCAACTCCTCTCAAGTTAAGTGCTTAAGTGTTAGAGAGAATAAGCTCACATAAGTCAAGAATAAGTCAAAAGTTCTTTGCTAGTTTTCAAAGAGAAGAGAAGTACAAGTGCTTCTAGGGTAAGACTCTTGTCTAATATATATTCATCTCTATCATTGTAGGGTGATAAGAGAAGTATGATTGTATGCTAAAAACAAAAGGAGTAAGTAATGAATGAACTTAAGCCGAATAAGCAACTTGAACTTGAATTTAAATAAGTTGATAAACTTGTGAAGAACTTATCATATAATTGTCATATGATGTTTGTATGTTCAATATGGTATGAAAACATTGATTGATGGACTTAAGTCCATAGTAAGTCTTAAACAAGGAAATTTGTAATTAATAAGTTGATTAAGTCATTAACTTATGAGTATAAGTCAAAACCTACTTTGATAATAAGTTGGTGTAATAAGTAACTTGAAATGTTCATATGTTGATTAAAATCCATTTAGAATGATTAGTAATGAGGTTTTCATTTAATTCACACGATCGACGATAATCGTCGAATTCGTGAAATTTCTCGGAATGGAAGTCGATTTTGTGTTTGAAGTCGAAAACATTGGTTTTCGATGGAGACAAGTCATATTTGGCATTATAGAGTTCATGGACTCAAAAATGACCGAATTCGACTTAGAACGAAGAAACGAAGCGTTGAACGCTCATTTAACGTTTATCGCTTTTCGTTAAAAATGAACTAATAGGTGAAATTTTAGCAAACGGAGTCAAATAGATAAAATTCTTGCATGAACACATAGATTATGGAATTTATGAACCGTAGGCTTTTGAACGAGCCAATTCGGACTTATAACAAGAAGTTATGCGTCCGGAAGTTTCGCAAAATTTTCAAAATCTACAAATTATCTGAGGCACAGAGTCTGCAAGCATGGCAACGCCATGACCGACTCACAGCTTAAAAAGAACAACAGCAAGCAATCACGAGGTCGAAATCGAGCACATCGCTAATCGCGCCGCCAAGGTGAGACTGAAGAGTAAGGACTCGTGCCGCAGCCGCCGAAGTCCGGTCCTCATGCATATACGTTAACTCATGCACGCAATGACTTGACTTAGAAAGCAAAGGGTGGCGGCGCCACAACGCCAACCCTAGGATTTTGACAAAGAAAGAATGAATATTTATAAGTATAACATAAATAGTAACTCGGTAATAATAAATGGAGGAACTTAATAAGGTATGATAAGGTATTGTTGAACCTTATTTATGTTGTCTAAAGGTTGAAAATAAGTAATCAATCATGAATGTAATGAGAACGACGTAATGAAAAGCTGGAACCAATAATAACAAATCTAAGTCAGGATTTAGATTGAGATGAAGGGTAAGATATAATAGTATACATACTTGATTATATGTGACCTAATGTGGTATGTTGTATGATCATGTATTGTAGAGACTTAGAGACTTAAAGTGTACGTGTGATAATCAGTAAGCAGACGCTAAAGGCAAGTATTCTGACCCTTGTTCCAGTTTGTTTGGACAAGCTTTGTAATTCATGTATTCTTTTGCATGAAGTCTTGAATGATGAAGTCAAAGCCAATTCTTTCGGCTAGACTTATATTATGAATCTATCAAGCATGATTAATGTTTACCGAGTTATATTGGTGTGATTTTCAAACGAATACTGAGTATGCTAAAATGTTTTTGTTGATTAACGACAGGCACGTGAGGTTGCCACAACTTAAACGTATACACGTTTAATGAATGTAGTGTTGATCAACATAGAGTACTATAGGCTGATCACCTAGACGTGCTCGTAAGTAATGTCGGACTTATGGACATAGTATCGGGATGTCCTTTTCAAAAGAACTTATGAAATGCTCAAGGTCTTGGACCGGAATTGATGTTTTACTGAATATCTTTGTTGTAAAATGTTTTGAATGAAAAGAAGTGCTATTTTGAATTATCGATAGTAGATTCGTAACTATTGTTCGATTATCAAGATATATGAGTTCTATGTTTCAAGCATGTTGTTTATTAGAATTGTAGTACTTTGTTGAGCTAGTCATGCTCACTCTTGCTTTGAACCATATGAACACAACTAAGATCGAGCGGATCAAGGCTCGCAAGGATAAGGGCAAGGCTAAGATTTAACCCTTAGATTACTTATGTAATAGTATAGGTGAATGTTTGTAATATATTGAATATTATGACAAGAACGAATGAATGGGTTATAAAGAACCTCGGGAAATGTAATATTATTTCGAATATATAGAAGACATATTCGTTCTTTTGAGACTTTTTAATTGAATGTATGTATGAATGGTAATACTGCAAAGCACCATCGCGTCGGGTTGGAAGATACCCCGGATTTGGGGGCATCACAAGTTGGTATCAAAGCATTAGGTTATAAATCTTAAGGGGGAAATTAAAAACCTTAAGTTATAACCTTAAGAAAAGTCAAAGAAGTACAAGAAGAAAATAACCTTATAAAAATGCATTATGATTATGTTATATGTTTTTATTATTCTACTGACGTGTACTAATCAACTTAATTATTTTGTGTAGATGTCAGGAGTAAACGGAATGTATGTAGATGGTCAGGCAATTAGTGAAGAGTCGGTGAACCAAGTAGAGGTTATACCGAACCCCATAGCAGCAGATTCGAAGGTAGTGGTTATTGAGTCTGGAGACTCAGATGATGCTGACTACATGTCAGTATTTGATGGGATGATAGAAGACGAAGTGGAGACAGTGTCCTTTAATCCAGTAGCTATAGCAGCAGAGATTGCTCCTGTGGGGTCGATGATGTCTCTGTTCATGTCAGTATTGGATAGAAATATCCATTACTGTCAGGAGGTCAAGGAGCTGAGAGCAGAGCTCCAAGATGTCATAGAGGATAAGACTGACGTTGAGTCCATGTGGGAGCAGAAGCATGGTGAACAGATTTTGGCTAAGGATAGTCCACGAGTTAAAGCATGAGGTCTTTGAGCTCAAGGAGGAGCTAAAGACCAAGATGCAGAAGATAAGGAGAATGTCCTATATTCATAGGAGTTCTCACATGATTTCCAAAGCAGCAGTAGTTGGATATCCCGTAGAGGTGGGGCAAACATATTGCATACTATTTAATGATATCATCATGCTGGATCTTGCCAAGGCAGATTTTGAGAATGCCTTAAGGTAGATGTAGACTAGTAGTAGCTAGAGTAGTTTTCAAGATGTAAATATTTTGTAATTAGTAGTGACGTAAAGCCCCTTTTGTATAGTAAAGGGTAGTCTTTTGTAAATCCTAATTTTGGAAAGCTATATGGAAAGTAATGTAATCACTTTTAGGTCGTGTAATGTAAACCGATGTAGTATTATACTACAAATAATGAATATAAGTCCTTTTATGGAAAATAATGAGTAATGGATGTTGAAGTTATTGTTTAATATTAAATGATAACTAATAAGGAAAGGAATAATAACGAAATGTGTTTATTGTATCAGCAAAATGCTGCCGATAAGAGTGCAACGTAATCAAGGTGCTAACGTGAATCAACCGGAGGGAGGTCCGGTTAATCCAATGTAGGAGTTTGTTAATTTATTAACAGTTGCCTTTAATAGAACATGGGCTAATATCCCCGTAAACCCTGGAGTAGCACGAGTTACTACCTTTAAGGATTTCAAGAGTGTGGGTCCGCCGAAGTTCAAAGGAACTACAGACCTTATTGAAGCCCAAATGTGGGTTAAGGAAATAGAGAAGGCATTTGTGATAACAAATGTCGACGAGGCCCAAAAGGTTGCCTTTGTAACCTATATGATGAAGGGATAGGCCAACTTTTGGTGGGAAGCCAATCAAGATAGGGTCGGTATAACAAATCTGACGTGGGAGAGGTTCAAGGAGATATTCTTCGAGAACTACTTTCCCACGAGCATGCAGGGAAGGATGGAGATGCGGTTTCTGGAGTTGAAATAAGGGGACATGACGGTTCCCCAATACGCCACCAAGTTTAATGAACTGGCGAGGTTCGCTTCCACATCAAGTGGATACCGAGGTTAGGAAGGCGCGATTTGCTCGAAAGGTGGCTTGAAACCCCGGCTCTATAACCATATTTTGGTGTTCCAAAGTACTTCTTTTGGAACCATTTTAGAGAAGGCGATAAATCCGAGGGTGGTAGTGAGGCTCGAGTCAATACCACAAGGACAAGAAGAGCAAAGGGAAAGTGGATGGGGAGTAAAGATCAAGGAGCCAAAGTAGTAGTGGCGAGGGTAAGAGGAAGGTATTTAGCTCGGGAATACCGGAGGAAGCAAGGAGACCCAAAGAGGAGAATGGAGGCTCGCAAGACTGTGGGAAGACTCATTTAGAGTCTGCCTCAAGGGAAGGCCATCTGTTATAATTATGGATAGGAGGGGCACATTGCACCTAACTGTCCGAGTTCGAAGAAGAATCACGAATGCTTTGTGTGTGGGTCAACCGACCACATGGCAAAGAACTTCCCAAAGAAGGGGATGGACGGGAACCTGGGCACTAATAGTGGTAAGTTAGCTATTAGTGGTCCAGCACAGCCGGGTAGGCCGATGGGTCGTACTTTTAACATGACAGTCCAAGATGCGGTTGCATCGGGGACGTCGTCGCAGGTATTATTCTGATCAACGACATAAATGCTTACGTGTTATTTGATTCGGGTGCTACTTGTTCATTTATAGCATGCGATTTTGCTAGACGATTAGGATTACTTCCCAAAAAGTTGCCTATACCTTTAAATATTAAGGTAGCAAACGAAGAAATAATTCCTATTGAAGATGTTCATAGGAGTTGTTGCGTAAATATACAGGGTTGTAAATTATCGGTAGATTTGTTACCGTTAAAGTTAGGAGAATTCGACATAATTCTCGGAATGGATTGGTTAGTTAACCATAGGGCAATTATAGATTGTCAAAAGAAATGTGTGAACATTAAAACGTTAAGACAACCTCAGGTAGTGTTTTACGGGAATAGATCATCGGGACGTTCGTGTTGTCTAACCATGACACAAACTAGGAAATTATTGAGGAAGGGATGTGTAGGTTATCTGTGTCATGTTGTTGATACCAAGAGAGTGGTAGCAACCATGGAACAAATACCTATAGTGAGAGAATTCGCCGATGTATTTTCGAGTGAATTGTTGGGTCTTCCGCCGGATAGGGAGACAGAGTTTGTAATAGACATCGTGCCAGGAGCGGCACCAGTTTCCAGGGCACCGTATCGTATGGCGCCAGTGGAGATGAAGGAGTTGATGGTGCAGTTACAAGAACTGTTGGATAGGAAGTACATTCAACCGAGTGTTTCGCCGTGGGGAGCACCGGTACTATTTGTCAAGAAGAAGGATGGATCGTTAAGACTTTGTATCGACTACCGAGAGTTGAACAAGTTAACGATAAAGAATAAATACCCATTGCCCAGGATCGATGATCTCTTTGATCAGTTGAAAGGGGCTAAGTATTTTTCTAAAATAGATTTAAGAACGGGTATCACCAGTTGAAGGTTAGGAAGGAGGATGTACCAAAGACAACATTCGTGACTCGTTATGGTCATTACGAAGTTTTCTGGTGATGTCATTTGGGTCGATAAATGCACCACCCAGATTTATGGATATGATGAACAGAGTGTTCAAACAATATTTGGACAAGTTCGTCGTGGTGTTTATTGATGATATTCTAGTCTATTCTAAGACGCCGTAAGATCATGTTGAACACCTAAGATTAGTGTGGAGACACTAAGAAAGGAGAAGTTGTATGCTAAATTCACTAAGTGTGAATTTTGGTTGGAGAAGGTACAATTTTTAGGTCATGTCATCGACCATGAGGGAATTTTAGAGATCCAAATAAGGTGGAAGCCGTGATGAATTGGGAACAACCAAAAACGCCGATCGAGGTGCGGAGTTTTCTAGGTTAGCGGGTTACTATCGGAGATTCATCCAGATTTTTGAAGATAGCTACCCATTGACTAACTTGACAAGGAAGATGGTGAAATACGCTTGGACCGACAAGTGTGAGGATAGTTTTCAAGAATCAAGAAGAGGTCGAGTGAAGCTACTGCTTTTTTGTCTTCGCGCCCGATGACACGTGAAATTTTAGTAGTTTATAGTGATGCTTCAGATAGAGGACTTGGTCATGTGCTCATGCAAAGATGGCAAGGTCATCACAGATGCATCTAGGCGCTTGAAGGATTATGAGAAAGTTTACCCTACTCATGATCCGAATCGGTCATAAGTAGTTTTTGCTCTAAAGATATGGAGACATTATCTTTATGGAGAAAAAATGAGATATACACGGACCACAAGAGTCTAAAATATATCTTCACACGTAAGGAGTTGAATATGAGATAGAGGAGATGGCTGGAGTTGATAAAGGATTACGATCGTGAAATCTCAGATCACCCTGGAAAAGCTAATGTAGTTGCCGACGCCTTAAGTAGGAAGGGTCGGAAAAGTTATCTTTGTTAACTACTCAAACCGAAAGTTAATAACAGAGATGGCTAGGATGGAGTTGAAGTGAAGTCGCCAAGTGAAGTAGGACAAAATTGCTTTTATGACGGAGATGCAATCTACCATCGTAGAGAGAGTTAAAGAGGTACAACTCAAAACTGATGAGTGTGACCGGATGAAGGAGCGGCTGGCCAATGAAAAAGATATTAAGTATAGTCTTGATAATGAGGGATTATTAAGATTTGAAGGAAGAATTTGGGTTCCAAATGAGACGGAATTAAAGGAGCAGGTATTACAAGAGGCTCATAGTTCGAGGTTTTCGATTCATCCTGGTAGCACTAAGATGTATCAAGACCTTCGACAGAGTTTTTGGTGGCCGAACATGAAGAGAGAGATAGCAGAGTACGTGAGTAGGTGCTTGACTTGCCAAAAAGTTAAGGCCGAACATCAACGACCAAGTGGCTTGTTACAGTCATTGGAAATTCCGGAGTGGAAGTGGGAGAATATCACGATGGATTTTGTGGTGGGACTTCCGACTACAATAAAGGGGTATGATGCGATTTGGGTAATAGTGTATCGATTGACGAAATTGGCTCACTTTTTGCCAATTAGGGTCAAATATAACTTAGATCAGTTAGCTAGACTCTATATTAAGGAAAAAATTTCCAGACATGGAGTACCAAAGATCGATCAGTGTCGATCATCGATCCACGATTCACATCGAACTTTTGGAGGAGTCTACAAGAGCAAGCTTGGGAACGCAGTTGAAGCCGAGTATAACGATCATCCACAAACGGATGGACAGAGCGAGAGAACAATTCAGACGTTAGAAGATATGCTAAGATTCAAGCGCCATGGATTTCAAGGGTAGTTGGGATGATCATCTACCATTAGTAGAGTTTGCATATAACAATAGTTATCATGAAAGCATAGGTATGCCGCCTTACGAAGCTTTATATGGGACAAAATGCAGAACACCACTGTATTGGGATGAGGTAGGAGAACGCCGAATGCTAGGACCAGAACTGGTGCAGCAAACAATAGACATTGTCAAGATGATTCAAATTCATCTTCTAGCAGCTCAAGACATACAGAAGAAGTTTAAGGATTAGCATAGAGAGAATAGAGAATTTGAAGTAGGTTCGTACGTATTTCTAAAAGTATCTCCCTTGAAAGGAAAGGTACATTTTGGAAAGAATGGAAAGTTAAGTCCGAGGTTTATAGGACCTTTTGAGATATTAAAACGTGTGGGTGAGGTAGCTTATATGATAACATTACCTCCAAACCTAGAACGAATACATAATGCATTTTATGTATCCGTGTTATGTCCCTATAAGCTAGATTATAAGCACGTGATAGAACATGAGCCTATTCATGTCGAGAAAGACTTAACGTACGAAGAAACACCGATTTAAATTATCGATAAAAAAGAATAAGTTCTGCGGAATAAAGTCATACCTTCCGTGAAGGTGATATGGAATAACCACGATGCGAAAGAAGCAACGTGGGAGTTAGAAGAAATGATGAAAAGAATTACCCTCAATTGTTTGTGTAATTTTTTTTTTTATATAGTGAGATTTCGGGGATGTAATCCTTATAAGGGGGAGAGTGTAACGCCCGTAAAATCGAACATTTTGTAAATACTTTTAATAATGAATAAATATAATATTATTTATTATTATTATTACGTGTCGATAAGATGAATGTCGTTCTATAACCTAGAAATGTCAGAATGTCGTGGTATTTTAACTACGTTAATGAATTAAAGTGTTTGAATTTCTAAGACGAAAATAAAAGCTTTCTGAGAAATTTTCCAAAAAACACTATTCATCGATTTCCACTCGGGAATTATTTTTGAACTTCTGAGAAATACGTAACGTATAATATCAATGTGAGGAGGATTATGTAATAATAATCTAAGTATGGAAAACGTAATATTTTGCATACGGACTTAATTTGAGAACGTTAGAAATATTATGCATTAAGAAAAGAAGTATTAATCGTATGATGCGTATGCATTGTGAGAGGTATTGAACATAAGTATAATACGACGTATTATACAATTATGTATGGAGAATGGAATATCGTATATTATAATTTAGTATACGAGCTAGCATACAAGAATTATACGTATAGTATATATGTTAAGGTGTTTAATTAAATGGAATGGACTTATAGGATTATTAACATATTGGTAGAAGTCCAATAGTAGTGATATGCAAGCCCAAGTGTTTGTTAATCATGAGTCCAAACTATAGTAATATAAGCCCAATAAGAATTAGCTAGATTAATTAAGCAAGCCCAATGTGATTAAGCCATGATCCATGGAGCAAACCAAGAGTAATGTGGGTAGTCTTGATGGGCAAGCACTTTAAGTGGTGAGCAAGTGTGTGATGTGTAATGATGCCAAGTAATAGAAGTGGCTAGCAAGTTTACTTAGTTGATAAGCTATGAATAGTAAGGAGTTGGAATTAAGGAGGTTAGTTGAGGAGGTAAAATGTCTAAAAGACCATTATGCCCTAACTTTGAGAGCTCTATAAATAGAGAGCTCTAAATTCATTTGATTGCTTAATTAAAATTCCTCTCAACTCCTCTCAAGTTAAGTGCTTAAGTGTTAGAGAGAATAAGCTCACATAAGTTAAGAATAAGTCAAAAGTTCTTTGCTAGTTTTCAAAGAGAAGAGAAGTACAAGTGCTTCTAGGTAAGACTCTTGTCTAATATATATTCATCTCTATCATCAGTAGGGTGATAAGAGAAGTATGATTGTATGCTAAGAACAAAAGGAGTAAGTAATGAATGAACTTAAGCCAAATAAGTTGAATAAGCAACTTGAACTTGAATTTGAATAAGTTGATAAACTTGTGAAGAACTTATCATATGATTGTCATATGATGTTAGTATATTCAATATGGTATGAAAACATTGATTGATGGACTTAAGTCCATAGTAAGTCTTAAGCAAGGAAATTTGTAGTGAATAAGTTGATTAATTCATTAACTTATGAGTATAAGTCAAAACCTATTTTGATAATAAGTTGGTGTAATAAGTAACTTGAAATGTTCATATGTTGATTAAAATCCATTTAGAATGATTAGTAATGAGGTTTCGCCAGAATTCACACGATTGGACGATAATCGTCGAATTCGTGAAATTCTCGGAATGGAATTCGTATTTTGTGTTTGAAGTTGTAAACCTTGGTTTTCAATGGAGACAAGTCATATTTGGCATTATAGAGTTGCGGACTCGAAAATGATTGAATTTTGACTTAGAACTTAGAACTAAGAAAACGAAAGCGTTGAACGCTCACTTAACATTTATCGCTTTTGTTAAAAATGAACTAATAGGTGAAATTTTAGCAAACGAAGTCAAATAGATAAAATTCTTGCATGAATGCATAGAGTATAGAATTTGTGAACCGTAGGCTTTTGAACGAGCCAATTCAGACTTATAACAAGAAGTTATGCATCACAAAATTTTTAAAATTTCAAAATTAGTAAATTATCGAGGCACAAAAAGTCTGCTCGCCAACGCCGACTCACAACCTACCTTTAAGCCCGCAACGCTAAATGAGGTCGAAAACCAAGGTGTTGAGCACATCGCTAAATCGGCGCCGCGCCAATAAGCAAGATAATGAAGAGTAAGGACTCGCGCACGCATGAAGTGAGTCCGGCCTGTGCATATCGCTTAACTCATGCCGCAGTCACATGACTTTGAAGAGAAAGGGTGGCGGCGCAACGCCAAACCCTAGGATTTCGAAAAAGAATGAATGTTTATAAGTATAACATAAAAAGAGAACTCATTAATAATAAACCGAGGAACTTAATAAGGTATGATAAGGTATTGTTAAACCTAATTTATGTTGATTAAAGGTTGAAAATAAATCAATCAATCATGAACGTAATGAGAACGACGTAATGAAAAGTCGAACCAATAATAACAAATCTAAGTCAGGATTTAGATTGAAATGAAGGGTAAGATATAATAGTATACATACTTGATTATATGTGACCTAATGTGGTATGTTGTATGATCATGTATTGTAGAGACTTAAAGACTTAAAGTGTACGTGTGATAATCAGTAAGCAAACGCTAAAGGCAAGTATTCTGACCCTTGTTCAGTTTCGTTCACCGACAGCTTTTTGTAATTCATGTATTCTTTCGTATGA
Source organism: Panax quinquefolius (assembly GCA_020205615.1). Classification (NCBI taxonomy): domain Eukaryota; kingdom Viridiplantae; phylum Streptophyta; class Magnoliopsida; order Apiales; family Araliaceae; genus Panax; species Panax quinquefolius. Next base: position 52,393,133 of record CM035161.1, on the reverse strand, counting down.
AGTCTTGAATGATGAAGTCAAAGCCAATTCTTTCGGCTAGACTTATATTATGAATCTATCAAGCATGATTAATGTTTACCGAGTTATATTGGTGTGGTTTTCAAACGAAGACTGAGTATGCTAAAATGTTTTTGTCGTTTAACGATAAGCACGTGAGGTTGCCACAACTTAAACGTATACACGTTTAAGGAATGTAGTGTTGATCAACATAGAGTACTATAGGCTGATCACCTAGACGTGCTCGTAAGTAATGTCGGACTTACGAACTTAGTGCCGGGATTTCCTTTTCAAAAGAACTTATGAAATGCTCAAGGTCTTGGACCGAATTGATGTTTTACTGAATATCGTTGTTGTAAAATGTTTTGAGTGAAAAGAAGTGCTATTTTGAATTATCGATAGTACTTCGTAACTATTGTTCAGCTTATGAAGATATACGAGTTCTATGTTTCAAAGCGTTGTTTATTATTAGAATTGTAGTACTTCTTGTTTGAAAGCTAGTCATGCTCACTCTTGCTTGAACCATATGAACACAACCCTAGAGATCGATGTAATAGATCAAGGTTCTAATATATTGAATAATGATAAGAACGAATGAATGGGTTATAAAGACCTGGGAACCCTTAGATTACTTATGTAATAAGATATATTCGTGAACTTTTAAGAATATATTGAATATTATGACAAGGTTGGAAAATGAATGGGTTATAAAGAACCCTGGGAAATGTAATATTATTTTAAATATATAGATATAAGACATGATTCATTCACTTGTTTCTTGAGACTTTTCAATTGAATGTATGTGTGAATAGGGAGGTAGTACTCCCAAAGCACCATCTTTAGGGCACTAGGTTTAAAGATACCTGCAAAGCATTGGATAGATAATAGAATAATAAAGTACAGAATGTAATCACACAAACACCATAATTTTTACGTGGTTCAACTACTACCCTCTAGAATAGTAGCCTAATCCACGTCCAATACCAACTAGTATTGGAGACTCACTTTTATTAAACTCTTTCAATCAAGTTCTAGCAAATTAAACACCTTTGTTCCCTGTACACCTATGCACTCTTAAGCACCTATACTTTTCACAAACTTAACTGTAACGAGTTATCAATTCAAACAGAATTAAGCACAGTATTGATTGAGATATGAAAATATAAGATACACACTAGAGGTCTAATGATCAAGCAATATCTAGTATGAAATGATATGCAAGAAGAATATTACCAGAGTATGTTCTATATGATCTTCTTAATGGAGGCTCTTTGCTTAATGCAATCAGTATTGATCAAAGAGAAAAACAACATTTTTGACTTGTATGCTTTGTGAATCATCAGATATGTTTTTTCGTGTTTTTCGCTTTTTTACAAGATCGGTTCATTTATAGCTTTTTTCGAGCAGTAGTACTGCGTTGTTGTCTATGTGAGATATTAATCGATAGAGACAGCATACACAAATCACGTAATACATAGACTGTCATCTGGATACCATGCCAATGATCAAGATATCCTATATATATATGTCATGATTGAGTGAACAATATAGGCGTATAAGAGTAATGACTAAGGGAATCTTGCTTAATAGATTGTCCATCACATTTAGTCTATATCTTTTCTGATTATTTGTCATCTTATCATATGTCAGCTTTCTTTTTGGCCATTATTATCACGGAGCAGACTTCCTTTATCATTCTAGAAATTTTCCTTGATCTTAGCTTTTACATTACGCACGAGATTAGCTGGTTGCCTTAATTGATTTGTCAGAATTAAGTTCCATGATTCACGAAACATTATTTATAATGTATGATCTATGATGTCATGTTTTGTACTTACCATAAAGTGTTTGCTAGCCGGTGTCCACAATTCTTACCATATATTGGACCTGTGGAGACACCCAATTAGATTCCTTGAATCGTGGGACAATATAATGGTGCATGTCTCCTGCTATTTGCCTTAACCATGAACTAAGGTTGATGCATAACTTATGGTAATTTAATTTAATCAATCTTCTTGCTCTACCGTACAAGATTTGATTCCTTGGTTTATGTTGAGCAATATTGACCATGCATATTATGAGCTAGTTAATTAACATGTGACAACAATTATGAATATGGGCGTATATGCAATGCACATGTCCTAGAGCCTTATTTTGGAAAGTAATAGATGCTAAGATCTTACATATATTCCTAGGACTCAAATTTGCTTTTCTTTCTTCAAGGGTGTCTTGGCTTTATAATTTCCTCGTTGTTGTTTTCTGAAATTTCATGTCTTTCCCTGAAATGTAATATAACATGATTAGAGGAATAATAAAGTCATCATCAAAACATGGAGTGTGACATAAGTCAACATTCTCCCCTTTTTTGATGATGACAACAAAAATAATTATGGCTCCCCCTAAAACCATGCACTTCAAGAGAGTTATAGCTCCCCCTTAATTTATACATGCCCATTAACTATTGATTGCATATATGCAGTGTTTGAGTAACCCTGTAGTTTCTGGTTAGTCCACAACATGTTTAGCAAAGGAATATAATAGACATCCAGAAACTTTTAAGAAAAAATAAATATAATAGCCATTTAAACCACAGTATTTGAATCAGCAGTTATCATGCATGAAAAATAAAAATGAAAAAGATTGTCTTAAAAGATTGTCTGAAGAGCAAGCATAATAGCATAATTCATCTCCCCCTTTGGCATCGATCAAAAAGAGGGGCAGAAAATCAAAAGGGGGCATGGTGTCTAATCATCCTCGTCATCGATGTGAACGTGGTTGGCTGCACGGGTAGTGAAATAAGGCCGGTGAAGCCTGCGGTGTTCAATCTCTTCCAGGGACAGGGTGTTGGCAAATCTGGGAGGCTGAGTGATGAAGGGAAGAGGTGGTAAAGGCAAGTCCAGAAAGTCGCCTTGATATTCGGCCAGCCAGTTACACTATGGCCATTAAGGTATGCGAGCTTGGACTTGGTCTTCTTGCAGCTCTTCACTAAGGTCATTCATGCGGCGCTCGGTAAAGCATCCAAGAGTCCCAATCTGATGGCTGATGAATTTGAGTTCTGTGCTCAATTGACAGGCATTGCGGTTTATCTTCCTTTATAGGGCTTCTACCATAGATCGAGTGTGCAACTGGAATCTAGCTTGAAGGTCAATAAACTCATCTTCCACATTGCAAAACATAGACTGAAGATCATTTTGCCGAATAGGGAGTTTGCCTTTTTCGAGCACAAACAGACGTAGTTGGATGTCTTTGATATCAGCAGTGATGGTGGCTTGATTGTTTGAAATGGTATGAAGAAGAGTGATCATCTCAGGGGAAAGGGGTAGTGAATTAGGAGGAGTGGAGTTTGGGGCATTGGGAATTTCGGGTATGACACGTATGAACCTTCCTTTAAACAGTGTGATATGAGCACTTTTTATATAATTAGAGTTGATGAAATCAGTTAGTTGGATGGAGCCCTCATTATCGAGTGGAATTTGAAAGTGAGTAAATAATTTAGTGAGGAAGCAACTGTAAGGCAAGCACTTTTTTGAATGTTTGATATAGTTAACCATGTGTTTGAGCATCATGAGAGAGAAATTGAATGGTTTTCCTGTCATTATCATGGCTATCAAAACGAAATCCTAGTAAGTGAAGTCGGCTCCACCACCGAGACGAGGGAGAAGGTTGTACCTTAGCAGTTTGTGAAGAACTATTGCAATAGGAGATACTTCGGTGGTTTTTGGAAGGGTGACCGTGGAGATGGTGGGGTCATCCATGACAGTGTGAAGCTGGACAATATGAGACAAAGGGGTATAAACTGGTCCCTTAAGTGTGCAGGGACAGTCCCCTGTGTATGGAATAGAGAGTATGCTCCCTAGATCCGGAGTAGTGAAAAACAGAGATTTGCCTTTAACAAAAGATGTATAACAGTCCCCATTGTTTTCTAGATTAGTATAAAATTGTTGAACCAATTTTGGATATGCCACATAGGGAGGTGCACTTAAGGAAGCTAAACCACATGACTCAAAGAGGTTTTGAAGAGGCGAGTTTTGGTAGTAAAACATGTCAACTGATTTTTCATAAACAAAGGTTTTGTGATATATAGATGACTTAAAGCGAAGTTCGAAGTGGTGAACCCTAAAGAAATCATCAGGAACATCATGTAAGGAAACAGATAGAGGGTTTACCGTCATTAGAGGAGAACTGGGTGAGGATTCCTTGACTGCTCTCCGTTTAGTGATCGTCGATGTTCCAATCGGTGGAAGAGAGGGTAAACTAGCTTCAGATTCGACCGGAGAGGAGTCACCAGAGATGGTTTGGACGAAGGGTTGCTTCGGTTTTAGACGTCGAGTAGCAGTAGGAGGAGGAGGTGGTGAGGGTAGTGATATCTCGTCATCCGATTCATCATGTATTTGTTTGGACCGCCGTGTTTTCATCTTTGCGATTGGGGTTTGAGAGATGTGTAGAGGCGCGGAGAGGGTTGAAGTATGAAGAAGACATAGAGAGAGCTTGGATTAGTAAAGTAGAGTCTGTCTTTTAAAGGTTACGTGGTACCAAGATTTGGAAAGACGTGTCGCTATTTTTGGGAATAAAGATCTTGAGCAGATACAATGAGCGTCATTATAGCACCTAGATATGCCGCGACTGTTTAATTTCCTTAGAGCATGTAGATAATATTTATATTAGATACATCCCTAGTTCTCTTCTTAAGGTACAGAACCGGTCTTCCTCTAAGGGTTTTGTAAATATATCTGCTAATTGATGCTCAGTGGGGATGAATATCAATCTTATTAGTCCTTTGGATGCATTGTCTCTAAGAAAATGGTGGCGAACTTCTATGTGTTTTGTGCGAGAATGGAGCACTGGATTTTTAGAGATGTCTATAGTGCTTGTATTATCGTAGTATATGGGCACATTTTCACACATAATATCAAAGTCGTGTAGTGTTTGTCCCATCCACAAAATTTGAGAGCAGCAACTTCCTGCTGCTAAATATTCACCCTCAGTAGTGGATAGGGCAACTGACGTTTGCTTTTTGCTATGCCATGAAACAAGACTTTATCCTAAAATGTACAAGCACTGCTTGTGCTTTTTCTATCTATTTGACAACCTGCATAGTCAGCATCTGAATAACCAATTAGGTCAAAATTGTCACATTTTGGATAAAATAATCCTAAGTTAGTAGTACCACTTAAGTATTTAAATATTCGTTTAACAGCCTGTAAATGGGATTTTTTGGGTTTGGCCTAAAATCGAGCACATAGACACACACTGTATATTATATCAGGTCTAGAAGAAGTTAGATATAGTAGGGATCCAATCATACCTCTGTATTTTGTTACCTCTATATCCATATCTTTTTCATCTGCTGTGAGTTTTATTGATGTACTCATTGGTGTGGTCTTTGAATTTGAATTATCAAAGCCGAATCTCTTGAGTAGCTCTTTTGTATACTTGGTTTGATGAATGAATATACCTTCATGATTTTGTTTAATTTGAAGGCCCGGAAAGTAGTTGAGTTCACCCATCAAGATCATGTCAAACTCCTTGTGCATGCATTTAGAAAACCACTCACAAAGAAAGTTATTAGTAGCACCAAATATGATATCGTCTACGTATATTTGTATAATAATGTCTTTATTTTGACTTTTAATAAACAACGTAGAGTCGATTTTACCTCGTATGAAACCATTTGACAGGAGGTACTTACTTAATCTCTCGTACCAAGCCCTTGGGGCTTGTTTGAGTCCATAGAGTGCCTTCTTAAGTTTGTATACGTAATGAGGAAACTTGTCATGCTCGAATCCAGGTGGTTATTTTACGTAGACTTCTTCATTTATGTATCCATTGAGAAAGGCGCTTTTGACGTCCATTTGGTATAGCTTGAACTTTCTGAAACAGGCAAATGCTAGTAATATACGAATGGATTCCAAACGAGCTACTTGGGCAAATGTTTCTTCAAAGTCTATTCCTTCTTGCTGGTTGTACCCTTGAGCTACTAGTCTAGCTTTGTTTCTTATAATTGTTTCGAACTCGTCAAGCTTGTTTTTAAAGACCCATTTAGTTCCAATAATGGACACATCTTTTGGGGGAGGAATTAACTCCCACACTTGACATCTTTCAAATTGTTGTAGCTCCTCCTGCATCGCTAGAAGCCAATTTTCATCAAGTATGGCTTCTTTGGCGTTCTTTGGTTCAATTTGGGATAGAAATGCTGAGAAAACACACATATTTTATGTTTTTCTTCTTGTAATAACTTTGTCATTTATGTTCCCAATGATGTTCTCAGGAGGATGATTTTTGATGTATCTTTCTGATTTTGGTAGTTGAATATCATATATTACTTCTTCAGTAGTTTCTGAATTGTGGTCTTGTTGTTCATCCATTTCAACTTGCTGGATATGTTCCTGATTTTCGTATTCAGCTTGCTGGATAGGGTCTTGGTCCTGCTGCTCTTCTAATCCATCTTGCTGGATTGGTTCCATGATCTTGCTGTTTTGCTTTATCTGGTAGGCTAGATTTGCAGCAGTCTCTAAATTTCCTGCATCTTTTTCTCTTTCTTTTGGAATATCATGGTTAGATTCGTTAAATTTGACATGTATAGATTCTTCGATACACATATTTTGCAAATTATACATGCGATATGCTCTACTGTTTTGTGAATAGCCAATAAATATTCCTTCATATGATCTAGCATCAAACTTTCCCAGATTTCCATTAGTGTTAAGAATAAAACATTTAGATCCAAATACTTTAAAATAGCTTATGTTAGGAAGACGATTATTCAATAATTCATATGGTGTTTTCAAAATGATTGGACGAATCAACATTCTATTTAGCACATAACATGCTATGTTTACAGCTTCTGCCCAAAATTTCTTAGGGAGTTTACTTTCCTGAATTAGAGTTCTAGCTGTTTCTTGTAATGTTCGATTTTTCCTTTCTACCACTAAATTTTGTTGTGGAGTTCTAGGTGCTGAAAATTCATGAGTGATTCCTTTTTGATTACAAAATATAATAAAATCCTTTTAAAATTCTGTACCATGGTCACTTCTGATTTTTATAAGATTAAGACTATATTTAGTCTCCAAATTTTTAATCAGTTTTTCAAATTCTTTAAATGCCTCATCTTTTGTTCTAAGAAAGAGTACCCATGTATATCTAGAGAAGTCATCGACTATCACAAAAGCATAGAATTTACCATTTAGACTAGCATGCCTTTCAGGTCCAAATAAATCAAGATGGAGCAATTGTATGGGAGAGGAAGTTGATACCATGTTTTCTGCTGTGAATGATGTTCTTACTTGTTTTCCAAGTTGACAAGGTTCGCATATACCTTTCTTTTCAAAATTCATTTTGGGTAGTCCTCTTACTTAGTTCTTTGATGACAGCTTTTTGATGAGGTCCATATGAACATGTCCCATCCTTTTATGCCATAGATTCGCTTCATCTTGAATGGTTGTGAGACATAATTCTTCCTCCTGTTGCTCAAAGTCAAGAGTATATATATTTCCTTCTCTTTGGGCAACTAAAGCAACATTGTTAGTACCATGTGAAATTGTGCATTTATCTTTTTCAAAATTTACTTGATGTCCATTATCCATTAACTGAATTGAACTCTATACCGTTAACAAGATGAACATTATTAATGTTAACCTTACTGTTACCGATTTTACCTTTCCCAATTATTTCGCATGATTGATTATCACCGAATGTGACAGTTCCATGTTTTTTTTTGACATTTAGTTCTACGAACTTAGATTTGTCACCCGTCATGTGACGTGAACACCCACTGTCAAGAATCCACTTTTGAGAGGATACTTTAGCTTTGAAACACACCTGTATAAGAGAGATACAATTTATCTTTTTGGTACCCATAACTTTTTGGGTCCACTTGTGTTGTTTGAAATCAGATCACTTTTCTTTACCCATGCGACTTTACTTCGATTTTTCTTTCTTGAGCAGTTTATCTCTAGATGTCCTTTAATGCCACAATTTTTACAAGTAATAAAAGGCGTGCAATAATTTAATTTAAATGATGATTTTGATTTGAGCATTTCAACTTCCTTTCTGTATGTTGGGTTGTAACCTATGCCTTGTTTAGCATAACTGGGTCTTTGTTTTCCTAGCATGACATTTAGATTTTCTTCCCCATGAACAAATTTAGCTAAGGAGGTTTTTAAGGACTCTATTTCCTTTTGTAGTTCATTAGTTGGAGGTGTTTTATTAATCGATTCATCGCCAAATGCATCAATGCACACATCTCTCATCTTTATCTCATTTGTTAATTTTTCAACTTCATTATTTAGCTGTTTTACCTTGTTGAATAATATTTTATTGTAATTATCTAAATAATCATTTTTGCCTGCTAGTTCCTTTTCCTCATTTGTGTGTGTTACTTTTTCTAATTCTTTCTTTTCATCTATCAGTGCTTCCACTTCGCCCATTAGAGTGTTTACTAAATCTTTTAAGTACATATTTTTTTCTTTTAATTTTTCATTTTCGTGTTTCAAAGTAATAACATCAGGAAGAGGTACCTCATTGGATTCACCTTCAAGTCCCATAAAGCATATTTGAGCCAGTTCATCGTTTGCATCTATTTCCACTTCGGATTCTTCATCATCACTCCATGTTAGGAATGCTTTATGCTTTTTGAACTCCTTATTGCCTTGCTTTCCTTTGTTTTTGAGTTGGAAGCAATCCTTTTTAAAATGACCTGGTCGTCCACATTCGAAACAAGTTTCTTCGGTTGGCTTGGCTTTGTGTTTGTTGAATGTATTTTTCCTTTGATTCTTTCTTTGGAGTAGTTCCTTAAGTCTTCTAGATATCATGGCTATTTCATCATTCGAGTTGTTTTCAAGTTCTTCTTCAATTCCTGCATTTAGAGCAAACACTTTCTTTCGAGGAACTTCTTCCTCGTCATCATATCTTTTTAATTGATGTTCATATTCTTCTAGTTCACCAAAGAGAGTTAATGTATCCATAGAAGAAATATTGACGGAATCTTGAAGAGTAGTAATTTTGGATGCAAACCTTTTGGGCATAGTCCGAAGTAGCTTACGATTGATTTCGCTTTGTGGAATTGATTTGTCGAGCAGCTTCAAGGAGGGGGGAAATTTGAATAGGTACACTTAGAAGGGGGGTTGAATAAGTGTAGGCACCAACTATGTCCAATTTTTATTTCTTATAAAAATTCCTTTGGATATTTGATGTAACAAGCTGGATAATGAAATCAGGACATTATTTAAGTTAACCAATTTACTGATATAAGTGGATATAGAATGCAGGCTACTGGATAGATAACAGAATAATAAAGTACAAAATATAATCACACAAACACCAGAATTTTTACGCGGTTCAACTACTACCCTCTAGAATAGTAGCCTAATCCACGTCCAATACCAACTAGTATTGGAGACTCACTTTTATTAAACTCTTTCAATCACAATACAAGTTCTAGCAAATTGAACACCTTTGTTCCTTGTGCACCTATGCACTCTTAAGCACCTAAGCTTTTCACAAACTTGACTGTAACGAGTTATCAATTCAAATAGAATTAAGCACAGTATTGATTGAGATATGAAAATATAAGATATACACTAGAGGTCTAATGATCAAGCAATATATCACTTACCAACTTAAGGCTCTAGTATGAAATGATATGGAAGAAGAATATTACCAGAGTATGTTCTATATGATCTTCTTAACGGAGGCTCTTTGCTTAATGAAATTAGTATTGATCAAAGAGAAAAATAACTTATTTGACTTGTATGCTTTGTGAATACTGTTTATGTTTTTCGTGTGTTTTTCGTTTTATAAGATCAGTTCATTTATAAGCTTTTTCTAGTGTAGTACCGTTGTTGTCTATGTGAGATATTAATCGATAGAGACAGCATACACAAATCATGTAATACATAGACTGTCATCCGGATACCATGCCAATGATCAAGATATCCTATATATATATATATATGTCATGATTGAGTGAATAATATAGGCGTATAAAAGTAATAACTGAGGGAATCTTGCTTAATAGATAGTCCATCACGTTTAGTCTATATCTTTTCTGATTATTTGCCATCTTGTCATATGTTAGCTTTCTTTTTGGCCATTATTATCACGGAGCAGACTTCCTTTATCATTCTAGAAATGTTCCTTGATCTTAGCTTTTACATTACGCACGAGATTAGCTGGTTTCCTTAATTGATTTCTCAGAATTAAGTTCCTTGATTCATGAAACATTATTTATAATGCATGATCTATGATGTCATGTTTTGTGCTTACCATAAAGTGTTTGCTAGCCGGTGTCCACAATTCTTACCATATATTGGACTAGTGGAGACACCCAATAAGATTCCTTGAATCGTGGGACAATATAATGGTGCATGTCTCCTGCTATTTGCCTTAACCGTGAACTTAGGTTGATGCATAACTTATGGTAATTTAATTCAATCAATCTTCTTGCTCTACCATACAAGATTTGATTCCTTGGTTTATGTTGAGCAATATTGACCATCTATATTATGAGCTAGTTAATTAACATATGACAACAATTATGAATATGGGCGTATATGCAATGCACATGTCCTAGAGCCTTATTTTGGAAAGTAATAGATGCTAAGATCCTACATATATTCCTAGGACTCAAATTTGCTTTTCTTTCTTCAAGGATGTCTTTGCTTTGTAATTTCTTCCTTGTTGTTTTCTGAAATTTCATGTCTTTCCCTAAAATGTAATATAGTATGATTAGAGGAATAATAAAGTCATCATCAAAACATGGAGTGTGACATAAGTCAACAAGTGTTGGGCTGATGACTCCCAAACTAGATGGCTTTAGGGCACCAGGTGTAAAGACACCCCTCAGGCTTAATAACTCGAACAACATAGGCCACAATTTGAGACATTAGGCTGGCAAATTATCTTTTATCTTCTAATTAATTGCCATTATTTTTTCCATAGATTTATATCCCACAACTAAGAGTCAGGGCAATCGCAAAGTGCAGACATGCATATAAGGTCAAGTCTGTTCCAAAAAGCGCTTTGAACTAGGATGTTGTGCCTAATAAAAATGTTGAATAGTCTTAATTCTCTAAACATTCCCGTGATTCTAGCCCCATGGATGTTTATCAAAATTAATCCCATTCATAACAAGTTAAGAAAAAACCTCTTTTTTAACATGTATATTACCGCTAATATATGCAAATAGAGACTGAAAGCTCATAAAGCGCTGAAAGAGTCATACCTCAGATGTGGATTATTCATCTTGAGAATAGTATGATTGGAAAAGACCAAATGATCATACCGAATCGCTAGTGAGATGATGTGAGGGAAGCTCCAATGATGATGTACCATGCTGATGGTACTAACTGGTGCATTTTCCTCTTTAGGATGGTTGACAAATGCCCTAGTGTTGAGTTATTGCTATTTTCGAGATTGCCCCATTCTTATTGTAAGGGTTCCAATATCGGGTTGTTGCCAATTTTGAAATTTCCCCAGCCTTGCTTTTTGTCTGGGATAGTTGCTTTGATAGATGGTCTGATAAGATGTCGAGATCGCAAGAGGCTTCTACCTCTGTACCATATGGTGAACAGGTAGTGGATTTGGGCTTTGATGCCCTCAATCATTGTTCTTGAAATATTTATTCAATCAACCTTGATGATTTTCTTTTGATTTGATGAAGACTTATGATTGAGGGTTTCAGCTCTTTAAAGGTCCTCGCTATTGGTTGTCTTGGTATATTGTTGTTTTTTCCTTTCTAGGACTTGTGCCAGAATTGATGGAATGACATTGAAATGTGATTGAGTCTTCTCAATATGGGTTGCTGACTTGGAGGGTTGTTCTTTGATGTCTTGGGATTGATGTTTGGGTTTGGATGTTTCTTTTGAGGGTCAAAATGCACCACTAATGGCTGCCTACGTATTCCTGTGTATGTGGGAGATCAGGTCTGCGTAGTTCCTGCTTGATAAGCTGAATGGTTTGATAAGTGTTTGTTTAGGTTTTTTGGATTTTTGTTTATTTTTACCGCACCATATATGGCTGCCTACGTACTCCTATTGATGAGGGGAGATCAGGTCTTTCATAGTTTAGGTTTCATGAGCTGAGACCTAACTGGCTTGATTTTTTTTGATTGTTTGATTTTTTCAATATTTACAAGCATTGAAAATAAAAGGCATACTGCGAAGAAAGTGATACCATCCCAATCTCTCCTGGAACTACTAACTTTATCCTTTGGATCTACATCTTCTTGGCCAACTGAGGCCTGATAGTCCAGTCGTCAGTGGTTATGTTACCTTCAAGGCTCGCGATACAGGTTACCTCTTTGTTCTGAATATCTTCGCTTATGGACATAACTTGATCGCCTCCTGATTCAGTACGTTCCTCAGGGATGCTTGAACTGGACCCATCGCAAAAAGAGATAAACTCTTGATTCTTCAATGGGTTGGCTTCTTCGACAACCTCACCATCTTTTCCTTCATATGATCCTTCACATTTTTCTTGGGCTTGAGAGGATTCGACCATGAAATCTCCCTCAAACTGTTGTTGCATTTCTTGCAAGGAACTTTCCTTTTTGGCTTTTTCTTCCATGGAAAGGATTAGTATTTCCTCCTCATCATCCAAGATGATGAAATTAAGAATGTGGTTGCTATCTTTGGACTACAAGATGTTTGATGTTGGCGGAGGAATCTCCTTTGTCATTCCTTGCATTAGGATCAGTCCACCTTGTGTTCTGTCAGCATTAGCGCTCATAGCCTTCACCTCCTTTGAACTATCGGTCTCGAGTGGACATCTTAAGCTTTTTATTTCCTTTTCACCTTTTCTAGTCATGAGGAATTCTATCATTAGCTCTTCATTTTCAATGAGATCCTGAATTTTATGTCCCAAATACCAGTATTCCTCAGTCGCATGCCAGGTGAGTTAGAATGGTAGAGACATATCTTGGTGGAATCATAACTCTTTATCTTGGGATTTATAGGAGGCAGCAACTCGGTAATCATTCCTTCACTTATTAAAAAGTGTAGTATTTCTTCATTTGATTTGCTCAGAGGGGTGAATTTTTGGCCTCTTGTGGAGGTTGTTTGATCTTTCTTCTTTGAGAATTTGCTTTCCCCTGGGTGATTTTTCCGCTGGCGAGATCTTCTAGCAATTTTATCAATCCCCTTTTCTTGCCCTTTCAGTCTGATTTAATCTTCTTCATTTAGCTGGCTCATCCCGGAGAGATATGGGCTTGCATTAGGGTTAACCTCTTTTTCCTCTTGGCTTTTTGATAGTTGAGTGAAAAACTACCTTGTTTCCTGATGTTGGTGCACTATCAACTTAACTAGCAATTTACTTGATTTTGGATCGTCTCTAACTTTAGAATTATTGTCATACCCTCCTTTGAGTTTTCCCACTCTAGGACATTTGTTGTGTGCCTTTGGGGGTATTCCTCCATCTTTTGTATGTACTTATGATTTGGATACATTTCAGCGCTTCCTGACCTGATCATGTTTACTTCCTCCATATCATGTTGTAAAGGAAGGTTGGTGTTAACATTTTGTTGGTCGGGTCGTTGGACCACAATACTACCACTTTTGATCAGATTTTGAATTTTATGCTTTAGGGACCAACAATCTTGTGTGTCATGTCCTGGAGACCCGGAGTGGTAAGCACATCTTTGGCATGGATTGTATCTTTTGCTCCCTGGTTCCAGAGGTAGAGCTAGTTCGGTAACTTTCTTGTGATCCATTAATATCGCCAATATATTTTCAAGGGAATTGCTTAGTGGAGTGAACACCCGATTTTTTGTTCTTTCAAATTTTCTTTTTCTATCCTAGCATTGGTTGAATACAGCCTGTGGTTGAAATGTCAGATTATCTTGCTTTTTCCAAATGGGGGGATTGTAGGTTGGTCTACTAGCTTGCCCCTGTGAAATGAGGGATACATCTTCATTGCCTTTATCGGGTACCCTCTTGGGATCGCTCGCATACTTGCCAGTTTGTATGTTCTTGGCAACCACTTCCAAGGCAGTGAAGTCTTTAATCTTACCTGCCTTCAGGCTCATCTCTGCCATTTCGCCGTGTTTGATTATCTATGAGAATGGCTTTCCTGTGCCTGCTAGGATTCTCTCATAGTAAGGCGCCTCTTGGATATCAATAAATGTCATTACCATCTCAGTTTCTGTCATTGATGGAATGACTTTACGCGCTGGACATCTCCACCTTTGGGCATATTCACGGAAAGACTTAGTACTTTGCTTTTTTACATTAGTCACTTGGTATCGATCCGATGCCATTTGTAACTGAAAATTGTACTGATTGAGAAATGTGTGAGCCAATTCTTCCCAGTTATGGATTTTGGCATTGTCAAGTCGGGCATACCAGGCTTTAGCCTTTCCAGTGAGACTCTTTCAGAAAAGTTACATTCTGAGGCTTTCATCTTCAGCATAAGACCTTAGCTCGCCAATGTATACTTTTAGGTGCGTATAGGGATCGCCTTCCCCATTATACTTTTCAAACTCTGGGATTTTAAATTTTTTAGGATATTTACCCCCTGGGAATATGAAGAGATCGGAATAGGTGACACTTCCATAATTTCCAGTCCCTTTGATTGATCGGATGGATTCCTCCATTTGTTGAACTTTCTTTCTTATATCCCCAGTTTCTCGATCATCCTTGATTTTTGTGATTTTAGGAGTTTTGTTGGTTCCTTTATTGGAATGAGGTTCAGGTATTTGGGTTTCCATCTTTTTTCCAATACCCTGACTACCCCTGGAGTGAATGACTCTGGTTGAGTAGGCATTGTCTGGCCTAGAGTGTTTTTACTTTGTTCTTTTAAAAAGAAAACCAATTCTAATATCTGATTCCTTAATCCTTCAAACTCTTCTCGAGAGACAGGAGTAGGATCAGGTTGGCCAAATGAAGTCGTGCTTGGTTGTAGGCTTGTTGCCTTTTTGGACTTTAAACGGGTAACATGCCCAATTGTTTCCCTAAAAAAAGACTTATTTACTTTAGTCTTAGGGAATGTAGAAAGGTTACATGCTATGTAATGTGTCCATTTTAGGAGTATTATCCTACAAAACGGATGTCAGTTGTTTATATGACAAAGTAGCATGACAGGTTTTGATATGAAAAGGAATGCATGTACACATATTCCTTTATGCTTTCCATTACATTGAGATTGAAATGGAAATGAAATTACAAGTAATTTACAAGTAATTGAAATGGGAAGGTATGAAGAGACTTCCCTCCGCGTTTGGTTTATCAGAGGCTGACCTATCTTAGGTTACTCTCGCTGCTTTTTGGCATGAAGGTTCCCAGATCATCGCATTTTACTCGACGAAAAGTTAATCCGATCTTTCAACTGGAGCGAATCTGGGTGGTGCCTTTCCTGAGTCTCGTTGGAATTAGTCTCCCTACGAGTCCAGTGATCAAACACCGATAGGATAACCTCCTGGTGGAGGGACCACACAATATACATTCACATACAACGTGTCTCACCGTATGGAAATGATGACATGTGCAAAGCACTTATATCACAGATAGATACAGTGTGAAACACTAAGTGTAGTAAGTAAATACATTTGTACACATCCATCTAAATGTAAATGCAACATTCACACACAAGCATATAACAATTTTAAAAAGCTTGTAATAGCGGCTTAAGCCCTCCTACTGGATGTCCCCAGTAGAGTCGCCACCTGTCGACGTCGGGATTTTTATCGTCCCTTTTCTATTCTTGTCTTTTGGTGTTCTCATGTTAGGTGAGCTTTGTTTGAAAAAACAAGTTCAGAAAAGGTCCGACATTTATATGTCGACGATTGGACTGTAAGAGTCACCAATTGTTATTTTTAAATGGTTGCACTAACTCAACCGAGAAAAGGTTTGCACATTGACCTAGTGATGTAACACTACTTAACTGGTTTGTGAAACGGAGATTCGTTAGGGTTCGAGGGCTTGATTATGCGTAAGGAAGGTGTTAGGCACCCCCCGACATTCGTGTTATCGCCACTTTCAAATTAAATTGTTATATGAATATGTGTGTGTGTGGGTCAATGTGCAATTATCTAGAAGTAGTGGTATGCTTCGTTTGCGCCTATATACAAAGGGTTTAAATTTTGTATAAAAGTTCAGTTTAAGAAGATATAGCAGTGATGATTTTTAAAAGAGGTTTTTCAGAGCCTTATTCTCAATAGTAATTGAGGCCTTTGATACTTCCATTTTATTATGTGTTTGGCTTGATTGTTTTTATTTTCAAGATGCGAGGCATCTCCAAGAAAATAATATACATAGCAATGCTGAACTCCTTGTGGGCATGAGAGCCATCTAAGAAAATTCAAATACCGTGAATAATTTACAAGATGGTTACTATCGAAAATGTCCATCACGGGAACTGAATCTAGATTTAGGAGACTGAATCTGTGATCACATGATTCCTAGGCTCACATGATGTTGCAGTTTGTATGAAAGCTATAAGCAGTTAAATATATATAAAAGATGTAAGTATATATATATATATATATATAATAGCGGTAAATGCACCAGATATTATATCTAGGCTCAATCAAACAGAGTTTGATGGTAATAATATATATGTATTTATATATATATATATATATATATATATATAAAAGCAGTAAACGCACCGGATATTATATCCAGGCTCAATCAAACAGAGTTTGATGGTAATAATATATATATATAAGTATTTATATATATAAAAGCAATAAACGCTCCGGATATAAATCCAGGCTCACCGAACAGAGTTCGATGTATATAAAAGCAATAAATGCTCCGGATGTGAATCCAGGCTCAATCGAGGTATAACTCGGTGATGTTAGTACAAATATATATATATATATATATATATATATATATATATATATATAAAAGAAATAAAAAGCCACGGACCGAAGTCCGGGCATACAAACACAACACGACTCTCAACGTGAATAACTGTGTGTGCAAAAAGTTGAGAAAGGCTTTAAGAAATATAAGAAGTCTTACAGTGGGCTACCAAGAAGACTTCAAATGGATTTAATGGAATGAACACTTGGTTTCCACCGATAAAATATAGCAAAGTACAAGCTTTCAAGTGATTAAAATGAGAAAGCAGTTAGTTTATAGTGTGTACAAAGCAAAATGGACAAGGCTTCCTCACCTTTTCTCTTCTTAAAATGGCCACCCCAATCCCTCTATTTATAGAGCGGGGTGCCTCTGGTTTACCTACGGCTGCCCATCGTCTTGAAGTACGTGCACTCGGATAACGCGTTATTCACTCGAACCTTCATAACTTTAAATACGGGAAGCCGATAGAAGCTTGCCATACCATTCCGGAAAGCTCTTTCAGAGAGCTATGCAATGACATAGGATTTCCCCTTTTTCGACTCTTGATAGATGGGTCCATGACCGAAATGGCATTTTGGATTTCATCCAAAATTCAGATTGAAATTTGCTTTTATGTAGTTTGCGCTCGAAAGTTAAGATATGTGTGACGCCCCCAAAATAGGTATACATCACCCATCTTGAGTTGCCAAATACATGGCAGAGAATACAAATACAAACTTAATTATACAACCGTCGTGTAATATACGACAAAACATAACTGAGAGTTTAAACAGGAATATTGCCTTCTAGACAATATCCACTCTCAAATAGAGTCCTCATTACATTTATTGTCACACTATTTTATAGAATAGTGAGGACTACTAATACACCAGCCCGGACCATCACTCCATTCCCCGACTAGTCTCAGCTACGTACTCATTTCCTGAAGAGAACAATGAAAGCAAAAGGGTGAGCTCAACTAGCCCAGTAAGAAATATTATGACTAAGATAATGCAGAATAAATTATCATTAGTCTTCAACAATGTTAAACTGATAAAATACAATAGACATCATGTTTAACTGCAGCGGAATAAGCAATCCATTAGAAGAGTCAAGTAGAGTATGATATCTACTATCTTCTATGATTTAAAATGTTTTCATCAATTTTTATCGCTGAGACTCAGCTTAATAATTAAACCACATCATCAAATCATGCCTGCATTACGGGCCTTCTTGCAGGATGGATTGCAAACATTGTGTTGTGCGCCTCCATCATGATTTTTTACTTTAAGTCGAAATCGTTAGGAACATAAAGTCTGGGGTTGACTCGAAGTATTCCTTCTTCATCGATTCTTGCTTCCTGAATAGCACCTTCTTGCACTTTCTTCTTCATACGCATCAGCTCCAGGTCTGTAGTTTGAGTAGCTTTAACTTTATCGATTAAAGTCAGTTCTACTCGTATATTCTCCATTATCACATGGGTCCCTAGAGTCTTTAACTCTATCTCCATCCTTCGTAAGTCATACAAAATGGTTCTTTGCATTGACAATATTGTAATCGTACCCGCATATGATCTTCTACTCAATGCTTCAGCTACTACATTCGCTTTTCCAGGATGGTATTGGATGGTATGATCATAATCTTTCAATAGCTCAAGCCATCATCGTTGCCGCATGTTGAGTTCCTTTTGAGTGAAGAAATATTTGAGGCTTTTATGATCCGTATAGATCTCCACCTTCTCTTCATACAGGTAATGCCTCCAAATCTTAAGCGTAAAAACGATTGCTACCAACTCTATATCATGAGTAGGATAATTCCTCTCATATTCTTTGAGTTGTTGAGAGGCATAGGCTATGACTTTCCCATGTTTCATGAGAACACATCCTAACCCTTTGCCTGAAGCATCACTGTAGATGACAAATCCCTCCGAGCCAGATGGTATTGTCAGAACAGGTGCTGAAATGAGTCTTCTCTTGAGTTCTTGAAAACTCTTCTCACATTCCTCGCTCCAACCGAACTTTGTATCTTTTCAAGTCAGCTGCGTTAATGGGGTAGCGATTCGAGAAAATCCTTCTACGAATCTCAGATAATAACTGGCTAAGCCGAGAAATCTACGTACTTCGGTCACTGACTTAGGTTGCTCCCAGCTTTGAATTGCTTCAATCTTTGTTGGGTCAACAGATATTCCATGATTTGATATCACGTGCCCAAGGAATGCAACTTCCTCAAGCCAGAACTCACATTTCTTCAACTTGACATATAGCTTATTTTCACGAAGATTTTGGAGTATCAGCCTCACGTGTTACTCATGGTCTTCATGGGTTTTGGAGTATATGAGGATGTCATCAATAAAGATGACCACAAAGTGATCCAAATATTCCTCGAATACTCGGTTCATCATAACCATGAAGGCAGCAGGAGCATTAGTCAATCCAAAGGACAAGACTAAGAATTCATAATGCCCGTACCGAGTTCTGAAAGTAGTCTTTGGAATGTCATAAGTTTTAATCTTCAACTGATGATATCCAGAACGAAGATCAATCTTTGAAAAGGATTTGGCTCCTTGCAAGTGGTCAAACATGTCATAAATGCGAGGCAACGGGTACCTATTTTTGATGGTGACATGATTCAACTCCCGATAATCAATACAAAGTCGCATACTTCCATCTTTCTTCTTCACGAATAGAACAGGAGCACCCCAAGGAGGCGTACTAGGATGAATGAAAGCGATGTCTAACAATTCCTATAGTTGGGTTTTAACTCACTGAAGTTCAATAGGAGCCATTCGATATGGGACTTTAAAAGGGTTTTGTACCGGATTCAAGGTCGATACAAAATTCAATTTCACGCTCTGGGGTAGGCCAGGAAGTTCTTTAGGGAATACGTCAGGAAATTTATTAACAATAGCAATATCATTCAAATCTGACGTATTTTTATTTAAATCCGTGACATGGGCTAAGAAAGCTTGACATCCCTTTTTCAATAAATGAATAGCTTTATGTCTTGATATGACAATGATTGATTTTAGTGGTTTGGTTGCTTGAATTCACATAATAGGTTGGTTAGGAATATGAAAGCTAACAACCTTACAAAAATAATCTATTTTAGCATGATGAGTAGTTAACCAATCAATCCCTAAAATCACATCAAATGCAAAGTATTTTCAAAGAAATAAGATCGACAGGTAACGTGCGGTTACCGATTTGAATCAAACAAGACTTATAAACTGTGGATGTAATGTAGGTTTCTCCCAACGGAGTTTCAACAGATAAGTCAAAGTCTAATTTCTCTGGAGTTAAATTTAAACATTGAGCGCAAGTAGGAGAAATAAAGGAATGAGTAGAATCGGTATCAAATAAAGTATAAACTTCACTAGAGTTTATGATTAGCTTACCCGTGATCACCTCATTCAGATTCCTCACTTTTTGGGAGGTTACAACAAACGCTCTCCCTTGAACTACCGATTTTATCTTGTCTAGGACACCCTTTGATGCCTCCATCCCAGATGGACTTGACTTTGGTGCACGATAAAATTGGGCTAGGTGACTTTCTTTTCCATAATTGTAACATGCTTTGGACTGCATCATGCAGTTTGGACTTATGTGTCCTTCCCCTCCATATTTGTAACATACGACCGGTGGTCGTTCTCCTTCTTTAACAACAGGTGTTGGTGCTGACGTCTTTCTATCATTATTGAATATTCTCTTCTTGAAATATCCACTCTTATTGTCGTGGCCATGATTACCACCGAAGTGATTACCATTTCTAGCATGTTGATTCCCTCCATGTTTGTTGTCACCACTTCGATGACTGCTACCACTGGTATTATCAACTTGCTGGCTGCTCTCTCTTGGTTGGGTTGACTCATTATCGCGCTCTAATAACTAAGCCCTATTCACAACATTTGAATACAAACACAGTTTATGAGAGATAAGGTATTGACGTATCTCGGGTTTCAAACCTCTTAGAAACATCCGCGTCATTCTCTCCTCATTATCAACTAAGTGGGACGTAAACCGAGACAACTCGGCAAACTTAGCTTCATACTGCGCCACGGTCATATTGTTTTGCTCAAGCTTGATGAAATCTACCTCCTTCATGTGACGAATACTTTCAGGAAAGTACTTGTTGTTGAACAACTCTTGGAACTTCTCCCAAGACATTTTAAGTGCGGCAGGTTGAGTACGCTTTATAGATTCCCACCAGTAATCTGCCTCTGCTCGCAACATGAAGGTAGCAAAGGGAACCTTTTGCTCCTCGGAGCATCCCAAGATATCAAATATCTTGTTGATCTACTTTATCCACGTCTCCGCCTTAAGTGGATTTGGCTCTCCAAAAAACTCTGGTGGTCCTAGCTCCTTGAACTGCTTAGTGGTGACCGTCTGAGAGTTTTCAGTGTTTCCACCTGCATTTTGGACAGGAGCCGCCCTCACCTGATGTTGCATGAATTGCATAAAACCTCTGAACATCCCGTCGTTCATCATTTGATCGTTGTTATTTACCTAAGGATTATTGTCTTCCTGTTGAACATTATCCTGGGTATTAATCTATGGTGACTCAACGGTCTCATGTGCTTCATTGCTTATCTCAACATTTTTGGATGCCATTTTCAAATACTGTCACAAAACAAGGGTTAATTAACATATCACATATTATCCCTATACTTTGACCGACCAATTAAATACCAAATAAACTTAGGTAGGTCATACTAGCGAAGGAATTCCCCGTCTCTCCCCTCCTAGTTCTTGTCTCACATCTCAGCTAGGGATCATATCCCTAAGCTTTGATACCAAAGGTGACGCCCCCAAAATAGGTATACATCACCCAACTTGAGTCGCCAAATACATGATACAGAATACAAATACAAACTTAATTATACAACCATCGTGCAATATACGACAAAACATAGCTGAGTGTTTAAACAGGAATATTGCCTTCTAGAAAATATCCACTCTCAAATAGAGTCCTCATTACATTTATTCTCACACTATTTTATAAAATAGTGAGGACTACTAATACACCATCTCGGACCATCACTCCGTTCCCAGAGACTAGTCCAGCTACGTTCTCATTTCTGAAGAGAACAATGAAAGCAAAAGGGTGAGCTCAACTAGCCCAAGAAGAAATATTATGACTAAGATAATGCGAGAATAAATTATCATTAGTCTTCAACAATCATTTAAACCGATAAAATACAATAGACATCAAATTTAAGCTATGAGTGAATAAGCAATCCATTAGAAGAGTCAAGTAGAGCATGATATCTACTATCTTCTATGATTTTAAATGTTTTCATCAATTTTTATCATTTGAGACTCGACAATAATTAAACCACATCATCGAATCATCCCACGCATTACGGGCCGAGGATATTCATTAAATCATCAATGGTCATGACTATACCGAATAATCCACGGTCATAATCATACCAAAAATTGTCCATCAATGCACTACAGGCCACTGAGGACTTTTACCACATCATTTATAACATTACAGGTCATGATTATACCGAATGATCCCTGGTTATAATCATACCGAGTCTATCTATGCACATAAGCCAAAGATGACTTTCATCACAATATAAGCATGAGGATGATGACAATGACATAATAATTCAATAAAACAAGTTCAAGAATAAATTTTAAAGATTTATAAGTTAATTTATCCTGAAATCAATAACGTCCCAATTTGTCAACATGATACTGCTTTGTGGAGTAAAATTCAAGAATGCTCAGAAGAATATTTCCATGAAAAGATACTGGATGAAGCACAAATATCCAGGATATTCTACTAATTTCATGGAGTATAGAAGACAAAACATTAACCAACTGAGTATAATAGAATATATGAAACTGCAAATGGATTTTCGCCCGCCATGCGGTAATCCACATAGACAGATCATTTCCACAATTTAATAAGGAATGAATACGAAGGATCATTCACCATACATGTGATAATCCATATAGACAGGTTATTCCAACAGAATAATAAAGAATGGAATAACAGAAGAATTCACCAGGCATGCGATAGACCGCACAGACAGGTAATTCCCAACCGAATAATAAAGAATGGAACCAGGTCATGTGTAATCCGCACAGACAGGATATTCCAACAGAATAATAAAGAATAGAACCAGGTCATGTGTAATCCGCACAGACAGGACATTCCAACAAAATAATAAAGAATGGAATAACAACAGAATTCACCAAGCATGCGATAGACCGCACAGACAGGTTATTCCAACAGAATAAAAAAGAATGGAATAAAAGAAGAATTTCACCATGTATGAGGTACTTCGCATAGACAGGTTATTCCAACATAATAATAAAGAATGGAATAACAACCCTTACGAGTATTGAAAGAAAATAACTCTCTTCATGAATACGAAAGAATAATACCCCTTACCTTAGAAGAAACTTTATATTGGAATAGTGAGGTAGCAGACTTCTCTTCTTTTCTCTCTCTATAATAATTGCTCTAAAGCTTTAGTGAATTGGTGAGAAATGAAGGAAGAATGAGCTTCTATTTATAGGAAAATATAGTTTCGATAATTGCACGTTTTGGGGCTCAAAATATTACAGTACAATACCTTTAACTTTTCTTTCATTTTTAATTTAGTCATGCAAGTATTATCAAACTTGCACCACCTCCCCTAATAGTAAATCATGTGAATTAATAGTTCGTTCATGTGACTCAATAGTATAATCATGTGAAAAAAACTAATTACAATATAGTACCTTCAACTATACCTCCATCTTTAATTTAGTAATGCAAGTATTATCAATCTTGCACCAACTCCCCTAATAGTACATGAATGTGAATCAATAGTACACACATGTGAACAAATAGTTATATGCATGTGAATTAATAGCAATTAATTACTTATTTATCCGATTAATTACCCGATAACTTCCGGACATCAATTATTATCGAAATAAATGCCGATTTCCACTAACACTAATAATTCCCACACAATGGAACTATCAATTTCATCTTTAATCAACACGAACTTATTCATCATTAATATTATAATTCACAATATTTAACAACCAGGTCATTCCCAGGAAAGAGGGGGCTTTCCAATAAGGATTTCTCCCTATTGGTGCACAATTAGGTGACCAAACCTCTCATTGACAGAACTTCTAGACATTGTCAATATTGCAAATAATAATATGAATAACTTTGTCGTCTCAATTATTGATTTAATAATATATCATATTATGCAGATGATACTGTGACAATAACTGAATAAATAATATGAGAGATATGATGCATCAATTACTGTAGCAATAATTGAGTATAACTGAGTGACTTCTCAAATAAGCATCAATAATCAATACCGTGTGCTACTATGCAACCCGCAGCGTATTAGTGTACTTTACTAGGGTAGTTCAAGCGGTTTAACGGTAAAACTTCCGCCATTATATTTATAAAAAGATAATTATGTCGTTTTCTAACTACGACAATACTTCCGTTGTGGTGTCCACCAATGATTGTGCCATTGTACGAATATTCCCTGTTAAAACGAATATTCCCCGACCAATCGAATATTATTTAACCACTTACTTACTTTGCAAAATTTGTAAATTTTACCCACAACTAACATTATATTATATCCACATCATAATATTCAAAAATATATTTCGAGGGTAATTAATCTTTATTCATAAAAGTTGGGGTCCTACAATATGGTTCTTGTGGGACTTCTTTTGAAGCAATTTGAGTTTAAATGAGTGTATTTGATTTGAGTTAAAGTTGAGTTGGCAAAATGACCATTTTGCCTCTCCTGGTGTTATCTCCGATTTTGGCGCAGTTGTAGCAGTCTTTTGTCAGGGTTATCTCTGTGATTGTCATGTTATTGACTATGAATGTCCTCAGGGTTATCTCTGAGGTTGGTTGACCTCCCAGGGTTGACTTCGAGCATTGCACTTGATCTCCTGGGGTTATCTTTGGGGTTAGAACTAAATTTTTTGGGGTTATCTCTAGGGTTGAAAACTGGATCTCCCGAGGTTATCTCTGGGGTTGGGATTAACTCTCTCGGGGTTGGATTAGATGTTGTGGTCTTCCAGGGTTATCTCTAGAGTGTGAAAAAGATGCTTTTGCCCTCTTATATAGTTAGTAACAGGAAAATGAAATTTTGAGTGTGTACACTAAAATTGGTGCTTGCTAGACTAAAATACAATTTATTGTCTCTGTGGGAATGATACTTGATTTATCACTTTATTACTTGTTCACCATGTATATTTGCGTATTGTGCGTAACTAAATTTTACCCAACAAGTTTTTGGAGCCATTGCTGGGGACTAATAAACTATTATTATTACTTTCATCATCAGTTGAAATTAGATCAGTTTTACTTCAACAAATTTTCTTTTTATTTTAATCCTTATTTCAGGTTTTCTTGAGTAGTGTATGCAAAATCGATCAAAGAAGCCAGAATTGTTGCCTTACGAGGACGACATCGAAAAAAAGTTTCAACGGTTGAGTAAGTGGATAAAGGAAACTCGAGAGACTCTTGAAACACCAGATAACATGGCTGGAGAAAATTAGAAAGCACTGTGGGATTATGCTACACCACAATTAATGAACTCCAATTAAGTATTATGAGGCCATCCATAGAAGCTAATTCATTTGAAATCAAATCGGGAATAATTCAGATGATTCAGAATTCGGTACAGTTTGGGGGAATGGCTAATGATGACATGAATGAACACTTTGTGAGCTTCTAGAATATTGTGACACGTTCAAATACAGTGGGGTCACGGATGATGAAGTGAGGCCTAGGTTATTCCCATTTACATTGAGAGACAAGGTAAAAAGTTGGTTACACTCATTACCACCGAGATCCATTACTACTTGGGATAACTTGGCCCAAAAATTCTTAGCAAAGTTCTTCCCACTGGCTAAAACTGCAAAAATGAGGAATGATATTATTTCTTTTGAGAAACAACATAGAGAATCACTGTATGAAGCTTGGGAAATGTATAACAAACTGTTGAGAAGATGTTCCCATTATGGATTACCCAAGTGGCTATAGATGAATACATTTTATAATGGGGTCGGTAATAATACTCGGTCGAGCATCGATGCAGCTACGGGAGGAGCATTTATAACCAAGAAATTTGAGGAGGCATGTGAATTATTAGAAACTATGGCAGCTTACAATTACTAATGGCCAACTGCAAGGATGACTCAACCCAAGGTAGCTGGTGTATTGGAGTTGGATGTAGTAACTGTTAGAGTTTATGTCCTAGAGGCCAATTATTTGATGTAATTGCTTAACATTTTGATATTATATTAGATTGAATATATGAATAATTTTTTATGGTTTTATTTACGCGTCATATAAATGTTAACATAATAAAATTCCTTAGAATAGTGATACAAATTATATAGTTTCAAGTATGTGACTTGAACATGAGATTATATAATTACAATTAGTACATTGCTCTTAAATTTCCCTTGTCAAGTATCATTAATGATGGGGCAACAATGATGTACTGAGACTAGTATGTGGATTGACTGATGACCAAATCTCATTGGTCATAAATATATGATATATTGAGTCAATGCATAGGTATATGTTAGAGAACGATGTACTGGACAGACCCACCATGAGAATTCTACGTGGAGCATTATACATAGTGTCATTAGCGATTCTCATAGTGACAATGATGTAATGATCCTCCGACCTGAAATCACTATATTACTACGTGGGAATTTATATACTTTGATATCATCAAATGTCACCTTTAATAGGCTGGACTATAAAGGTGATTATTGGGTACATCATGAATCGTGTAAAGAATATGAGTGATCAAGATGGAATTTAACCCTCCTATATATTAGGGGTGATATCCATAGGCCTCTTGATTGAGTAGGACTATGAAATGCATGACCATGCTCAAGTAGTGATTTGTTTCATATAGTCTACTCATTGATCAAGAAAACTCAGATAATATTATGAAGAGTATGACACATTCCATGACTTGAGTTTAATCTAGGATGTTAACGTTAAAAGGATTAAATTACATTAAAACATTGGTCACGAAAAGGTTGCATCGAATCATCGATCTTATTATTACTTGGGTAGCAGTGATGCATTACTAGATGTCGCTCACTGTTTATAATTTTATAATATGATTTTAAAATTATTGCCAACGTAATAATAACCTATAGGGTTACAGAAAACGTAATTAAAAGGGAATTAATTTAAATTGTAAATATTTAAATATGTCAATATGATTGATAGCATTTAAATTACGAATTTAAATTAATATGATAATTTATATATAGGTATATTAATTAAGTAAGACTTAATTAAGATATATATAAATTCGGATTTTATTTTAATTAGATTAGGTTTTTGATTAATTCCTTTTAACTACTATATATATGATATATAGTTGCCATTTAGGGATATATCATAACCTAAGAAAACCATAGCCGCTCTTGGAGAGAGACTAGAGAGAAAAAGGTTTGGAAAAATCCTGATCCTTTGGTGGCTAGTATCGCAACTTCCTTTTATTGCAGAATCGTGCAACGATTCGCGGGCGTTTGTGTGGATACCATAGAGACGTAGTTCCGTGAGGGATTGCGTTGGAGATTTGAAGCGTTTCAACAATTTCTATAATTGATATAAAATCTAAACACTTAATTAATATATTTTCGTATGGATCCTATTTTAGGGTTTTAGAATTGTTTTAAATTTTTTAATTTTCGCTGCTTTTATGTGCCGAAATCCCAACAGTAACAACTCTTACGGCTCAGATGTCTGCATTGTCAAAGAAAATGGATGCAATTGCAGGTACAAACATTCAACATGTGGCTTTTGTATATGAGTTATATGCGGGGGCACATCTGACGAAAAAGTGTGCAATCAATCCAGAGGCAGTACAGTTTGTAGGTAGTTACACTCTGCCACCAAATCCATATCAAAACACTTAAATCCGGGGGCAATGAACCATTCTAATTTTTATGGAGCAATAATCAGAATCATCAGCAAGCTCCACGACCATCATATCCTCCCGGGTATCAGAACCAGTAACAGCTAATAGTGCAACAACCAGAAAAGAAATCAAAATTGGAAAAACTTTTAATGAAGTATATAGCAAACAATGAGGTAGCAATGAAAAGTCAAGTGACTGCGATCCAAAATCTTGTTAATCAAATAGGCCAAATGGCAAATATTTTGACTAATAAACCTCAGGGAGCCCTACCGAGTAACATGGAAGTCAATCTGAAGAAGGAGGGTAAACAGCAGTGTCAAGCTATGACGCTTTGTAGTGGGAAATAATTGAATGAGCAAAGTGTAGAAAATCCAACTAAGGATACAGAAATTGAGAAAAAATAGTGGGAACAGTTGAGGACAAAAAGGTAGAAGAAGAGCTTGTGGTTAAGGAAAAGGCAGTAATTCCACCAGTAGTTTTTCCACCAGCGTCTTTTTAACAACGGATCCAAAAATAGAAATTAGAAAAGAAGTTTACCAAGTTTCTGGAGGTGTTCAAGAAATTATAGATCAACATTCCTTTTGTGGAAGCTTTAGAGCAGATACCTAGCTATGCCAAGTTCATGAAGGATATTTTATCCAAGAAAAATAAGCTAGGGGATTTTGAGACAATGGCTTTAATCAAAGAGTGCAGCGCGTTCTTGCAAAAAAAGCTCCCTCCAAAATTAAAAGATTTGGGCAGCTTCACCATTCCATGAACTATAGGTAGCTTGTTGTTCAACAGATGTTTGTGTGATTTGGGGCAAGTATTAATATAATGTCGTTGTCTGTTTACAGTTAGTTGGGATTACCGTCACCGAGACCAACGATATTTTTGTACAGCTTGTGGACAGATCAGTGACATATCCGAGGGGAATTATTGAGGATATTCTTGTAAAAGTTGATAAATTTATATTCCTGGTGGATTTTATCATCTTGGATTTCGATGACGATAAAGAAATTCCTATCATACTTGGGCGACCATTTTTGGCAACTGGTAGAACACTCATTGACATTCAAAAAGGAGAATTGACCATGAGGGTTCTAGACCATGAAATTCCCTAAGGATGATGAGGAATGCTACCACATGGATGTAATTGAGAAAGCAATGGATGAGGAGTTGGGTCGGATGTTGACTATCGATCCTCTGGAGCAGACATTGTTGGGGGATAGTGAGAGGGATGATCTACAATTGATAGAGTATCTGCATATATTGGATGCATTGCCTAGAGTGAGTAGATTCAAAATACCATTTGAGCCCTTAGAATATGTTGAAAAATCTTAAGTTCAGATGAAACCATCGCTGGAGGAGTCACCCACACTTGAACTCAAAACTTTACCTAAACACTTAAGGTATGTGTATTTGGGTAATTCATCTACTTTATCTGTTATTATTGCATTTGCACTTAACGAATTTTAGGAAAGTAAGTTGTTGAGGGTTCTACACGAATACAAAATGACTATTGAATGGACCATCGCTGACATCAAGGGGATAAGCCCATCATTTTGTATAGATAATATATTATTGGAAGATGATGTGAAACCGACAGTGGAACAACAACGGAGGCTCAATCCAATCATGAAAGAGGTGGTTAAGAAAGAGATTTTGAAATGGCTTGATGATGGAATTATTTACCCCATATCTGATAGTTCATGGGTGAGTTTGATACGGTATGTCCCAAAGAAATACGGTATGATAGTAGTGGAAAATGAGAACAATGAACTAATACCGACAAGGACAATGACCGGATGAAAGGTTTGTATGGATTACCGAAAACTCAACAAAGCAACCCGGAAGGATCACTTTACTCTACCATTCATTGATAAGATGTTGGACAGATTAGTCGGGCACGAGTATTATTGTTTGCTGGATGGTTATTCGGGATATAATTAGATTGTTATCGCTTTGGAGGACTAAGAAAAGATGACATTCACCTGTCCTTATGGAACTTTTGTATTTAGAAGGATGTCTTTTGATTTGTGTCATGCACCAATAATGTTTCAAAGGTGTATGATGGAAATCTTCTCCAGTATGGTAGATAAGAATGTTGAGGTCTTTATGGGTGACTTTTTAGTGTTTATGGATTCTTTTGACATTTACTTCGAAAACCTTATTATGGTTCTGAAAAGATGTGTGGAAACCAATTTACTGCTTAACTAGGAAAAATGCCATTTTATGGTACAAGAAGAGATTATTCTTGGACACAAAATATAAGGAAAGGAGTTGGAAGTAGATAAAATGATTCTTAAAATGATAGAAAATTTGCCACCGCTAAATTTAGTGAAGGGCATTCATAGTTTCCTCGGACATGCTGGATTTTATTGCCAATTTATAAAGGACTTCTCAAAAATCACGTAGCCTTTATGCAGTTTATTGGAGAAGGATGTTCGTTTTAAATTCGACGAGGAATGTTTGTCCTCCTTTGAGCAGATAAAGAAGAAATTGATAATAGCTCATGTGACCGTGGCACCGGATTGATCCATACCGTTTGAATTGATGTGTGATGCTAGTGACTATGCGGTAGGGACTGTTTTAGGCTAGCACAAAGATAAGATTTTTTATTCTATCTACTACGCGAGCAAAACGTTGACGGATGCTTAGCTCAATTAAATAACTACCGAGAAGGAGCTACTTGCAGTGGTGTATACATTTGACAAATTTTGTTCATACTTGATTGGAATGAAAGTAGTGGTGTTCGTAGACCATTCTGCTATACGTTACTTAATTTCCAAGAAAGATATGAAACCCAGATTAACTAGATGGATTCCGCTTCTCCAGGAATTTGATTTGGAAATTCGAGATAGAAAGGGTACAAAGAATCAGGTGGTGGACCATCTTCTGAGATTAGAAATTCCAGATCAAGACAAGGAAGATAAAGTGTTGATCAACGAGTCTTTTCTGGATGAACAGTTATTTGTAGTTCACGATGAATTTACATGGTATGCTGATTTTACCAACTATTTAGTAAGTAATATCTTCCTTTCGGACTTGACATGATAGCAAAAGAAGAAGTTTCTACATAATATGAAAAGGTATATGTGGGATGAACCGTTTCTATTTAAGCAATGTGCAGATCAGATGATCAGACAATGTATTCCATAAAGTGAAACAGATAGTATCTTACATGATTTTCATACATCATTGTATGGGGGACATTATGGGAGCGATAGAACAACCACCAAAGTGTTACAAGCCAGATTCTATTGGCCCACTTTATTCAAAGATGCCTGCCAGTTTGTTCAAAAATGTCATAGATGCCAAAGAGTGGGTAATATCTCCAAGCGTAATGGAATGCCATTAAACATGATCGTGGAAGTGGAGGTCTTTGATGTTTGGGGATAGACTTCATAGAATTGTTTCCATCATCATTCAACAATTTGTACATTCTTTTAGCGGTAGACTAAATTTCTAAATGGGTTGATGCCATTACTTTGCTAACAAATGATGCCAAGGTAGTCTTGAAATTTCTGCAGAAAAACATCTTCACGAGATTTGGCACATCAAAAGCGATTATCAGTGATGAAGGGAGCCATTTTTTCAATAAATATTTTTCCACTCTCCTAGCAAAATATAGGGTGACTCACAGAATTGCCACAATCTATCACCCCCAAACTAGTGGCTAAGCAGAGGTATCCAACAGAGAAGTGAAGAGAATTTTCAAGAAAATTATGAATCCAAACCGAAAAGATTGGTCTACAAAGTTGGATGATGCTATATGGGCATATCACACAACATTCAAGACATTGATCGATATGTCTCCGAATCAGCTTGTCTGTGGCAAAACATGTGATGCCCCAATATATATATATATATATATATATATATATATATAACCCATTCTCAGTTGCCAAATACATGATACACAATTTAAATACAAACTTAATTTATATAATTATCAACTGTCATGTAAAATACAACAAAAACATAAGCAGAGAGTTTTAACACGAATATTGTGTTGTAGACAATATCCAAACTCAAATGGAGTCATCATTACAATTATTATCACACTATTTTATAAAATAGTGAGGACTACTATATCCACCGTCTTGGACCATCACTCCATTCCCCGACTAGTCACATCTATATTCTCATTCCCTGAAGAGAACAATGAAAGAAAAATGTGAGCTCAAGTAGCTCAGCAAAGAATATTATTATTAAGATAATATAGAATAAATTATCCTTAGCCTTCAATAGTGTAAAAATTAATAGAATACAATAGATAACAAGTTTAACTGCAGCGAAATAAGCAATCCATTAGAAGAGTCAAGTAGAGCATGATGTCTACCATCTTCTATGATTTACAAGTTCATCATTAATAATTTATCTCTGTAACACATCTCAATAAATTATCCACATCACCGAACTATCCATGCACTACGGGCTAAGGATATTCGTTAGTATCACATTCCTGAATTATCCATACACTACGGGCCAAGGTTATTCGTTAGTATCACCAAAGTGGTCATGATCATGCCAAACAATTGTCCATTAATGCACTACGGGCCAATGAGGACTTTTACCACATCATTTGTAACATTATAGGTCATGATTATACCGATACATAATTCCTGGTCATAATCATACCAATCAATAGTCCATCTATGCAATATGGGCCAAAGATGACTTTCATCATAATTTAAGCATGAGGATGATGACAATTATATAAGAATTCAATTAAGTGAGGGTAAGGATAAATTTTAAAGATTTATAATTCAATTTATCCAGAGTTCAAGAATGTCCAAATTGTCAACATGATAACTGCTTTGTGGAGTAAAATTTAAGAATAATATTCATGTATCAAAAATAATTTGGACAGAAAAGAAATGAATTTTTATCGTGAATAGTACCCCGAGTGAATAGTACTCCGTGAAAAATACTTTATGAATAGTACCCCATGAATAGTACCATATGTATGAATAGTACCGTATATATGAATAGTTTTATATGTATGAATAGTGCCCATGAATAGTACTCCGACATGAAAAGGTTAAAATTTAACAAGAATGTTCAGAAAAATATTTTTGTGGAAAGATACTAGATGAAATGTAAATTTCAAGGATATTCTACTAATTTCAAGGAGTATAGAAGCAATACTTATCAACATAAGTGTAAAATTAGGAATATGAAACAAAATAATATTACTTACATACCACAGAGTATGGAAAAAAATATTATTTCTTACGAATATTGAACAAAAATAACATCCCTTACCTTAAAAGGAGAGTACTTTTGACTGGTATAATAGAGATATTCTTGAAGAAAACTTGCACTATTTTCTACACTCAAAGTTTCCTTAAACTCAAAAGAAATACGCTCAATATTATAGAAGAAGAATTCTCTAATTCTAGGATTTTCATTTCAAAACTAAGCATCCTATTTATAGGAAAATGACATGATACTATTTAGGAAAAAAATCCCGAATTGCACAGTAACATTCTTCACGGGCGCCGAATTCGGCTGAAATTTCTGATTTTTACTATGCAGTACTATGAAAACACTATTCAGTACTATGCAATACTATACAATTCGGGATTTGAGTGCCCGTCAAGTAATGACAATAAATAAAGATTATCTGAAAGAAATAAATGTTTCTTTGGACGACACTTCTACAACGAAGCAATAGTTGAGAAGTAAGCTGAAATAATACTGAACTACATATCAATTCTATTTCATTTTTGAAACTATGTACTAACTATAAATAGGGAACAGTCGACAGACTATGAACTTTGTTTTAAATTTTTGAAAAGGTTTTACAAAACTTCATCCGTAAACCGTCATGTCTTACGGACATGGAGGGTGATCAGCCCGTTATGCCCTATATTGATCAATATTATGTGTTCGAACGATATTTTCGTTAATCTGGTCCGCCTTTGGAACATAAAAGTTTCTCATGTTCGGGATGTTCATAATTAGTCTGAAATCCGAACTAAAATAATTCGGTTGAATAACAATATTGTTCGATTATGGTCAACTATATTTTTAAGTCTATGTCTAGCTGAGTCAAATAGCTTAGACGATTTTTAAATAATATATATGCATACCTGAAAACTAGTAGGTATGTGTCAACATGTGATTAAATACAATCATTATCCAAGTGAGGGCACTTGTATATTCTAACTTAATTATCTATAAATAAGGTATATATTGATCATACATTACTACTGTACTGGTAAACCATGAACGAATAGAGTTCGATAACTAACATGAATACTAATGTTGAAATACATGATCAATAACAGTAGAGTTTTTAAAAAAAACTTATATAATAGTAGTATAATTGTGACGCCCCCAAAATAGGTATACATCACCCATTCTGAGTTGTCAATACATGGTACAGAAACAACTACAACTTTATTATTACAACGAGTAAAAGCTGTGAGTTTGAATACAAATATTATCTTAGACAATATCTATACTCAAATAAATCCTCATCACATTTATTGATACATTATTTTACAAAAATGGTGAGGACTACTAAACAATTCTTTCTAAAACCTTCATTCCATACCCAGGCTCGTACTTCGCTATATTCTCGCCTCACGAGAAGAAAAATGGAACAAAAAGGAAAAGGGTGAGCTCAACTAGCCCGGTAAAGAATATTATGACTAAGATAATATACAACAAATTACCGTTAGTCTTGACGAGGAAAAATCTAATAGAATACAATAGACAACAAATTTTAAATCAATATTCGCAATGAAATAATAATTCATTAGAAGAGTTAAGTAGAGAATGCAAACTACTATCTTCATGTATGAATTTAAAAGTTCATAAATCTATCTTTTATCACTGTAACATCAATCAATATACATACGGAATCAAATATTCATCTTTGCACTCTGAGCGAAGATATTCATCGATTAAGTCATGTTCATCTAAACACTGTTCATCTTTGCACTACTGACCAAAGATATTCTTGAAATCATTCATCTTTGCACTACTGGCCAAAGATATTCAATAATATCATCATTTAAAAGCGAGGATGATGAAAATATTTTTAAAGAAAGCGAATCCGGTGAAACAAAATGACAAGGATTAAGGATTAAAGATTCGTACTTTTGTTTTATCCATGTTCAAAAATACCTCAAAAATAATCATAGTGGTGTAAAATTGAGAATGATCAAAACATGGATACAATCAAAGCTAGTATCCGAATAGATATTTTGGACAAAAAGAAGAAATTTTATTTTTGATTGAATAGTCTTAGTATCGTGAATAGTCTTCAGTATCGTGAATAGTGTCGATATCGTGAATAGTAACTCAGAACACCAAAAGATAGAAATTCCACAAAAAACATCTTCACGCTTCGTGAATAGTAACTCGTGAATAGTAACTCATGAATAGTAACTCGTGAATAGTAACTCATGAATAGTAACCCTGACATGAAAAAGTTCCAAATTTGATAAAAAGTTTCAACCAATATTTCAGCATAATGATATTGAAGAAATAATATCATTTGAGAAGAAAATAACATCCCTTACCTCGAAAGATTAGTACTTCTAATTTGGAATCTAGGATTATAGTCTTTGAAGGAACTTACTTAGTCTAACAATACTCAAAGTATACTCAAAATACTCACAAGAATATCGCTCGATAATATAGAGAGAAAACTTGGGTTACGGTGTGATTTTCAATTCTAACCTAAGCACCTATTTATAGGAAAATGCTTAGAACACGCAAAGCGAGAAAATTTAATAAAATATTAATATATATTATAAATTTCCTTAGCCCATCTTTGAAGATCTGATTTCAGTAATTAATATCACATGTTAGCCCACTTAAATGCAAAAAACGTTTTCTTTAAAATAATAATTAAAACTTCCAAAAATCAATTATTTGAACTTGAACTTCAATAATTCACAATAAATAGCCCTTTTATTAGAAAATTCGAATCTCGCGAGTTTTTATTGGAAATTCAATTCTCTACAACTTTGCGAGAAGAAAGTTTTTCCAAATTCCAAGCAGAAATTGACAAGAAATCAACAAGCGGGCAATTTTACAAATTTATAATCAAATTTCGATCGATAAATGGGGTCCATGAGCATGTTTAACATGTTTTAAACATTTATTGCAACAAAAATACTCTTCCTCCTCGTATACTCATATATCCCACATTCGTTGTAAAAATATCACCATTATTATATTATTAAAATATAATAATATATTTAAATGAATTATTTTATCGAGAAAAAGATAAAATTTCAATTTTCAACAATTGTCACATTAAAAATTTTCTCCATCTATATCCACATAAAATTAATATTTTCCTCATCATATGAATCAATAATTAATTATTCACAAATAATATTACTGAGAATCTGATATTAATGACGAGGCGGTTCCGGGAAGAGGGGCTTTCAATAGAATTTCTCCTTCTTTGCGCGCATGATTAGGTGACCAAACCTCTCCTTAGAGCGAGAACTTTCTAGACATTGCCAATAATGTTATCTAATAATATTATTAGGATAATATGAATTATTGCTTCGATAATGAAAAATATTGTGTAATGACAATTATTGAAACAACAACAATATAAAATATCAATATGGACAATTATTAACTCGATAAAATCTTTGAGCGATAATTCTGTAACCATTATTGAGTAGTGTCTTCTACGTAAGAATCAATAATTTGTGCAATCTGGTAATCTTCTTGTGTTTTAACCATAAAAGTATTTTAACGGTATTAATGGTAACAACTACGTGATTATTTTTAACTAACTTATATTTGTCGTTTTCTTCATCCAATCGCTTTCAGTTATGGGGCCCACACATGCATTTGTTGCGTAAATACGAATATTCCCCGACGATCTGAATATTCCACGACCAACGAATATTCACGACAACAATGAATATTTTATAACCACTTGCTTATTTTGAAATATTTGCGTATTTTACCCCTAACTATCCACATTAATCACATCAACCCTTACTATTTCAAAATAATAAATAGAAAATTAAATTTCATTAATAATAAGTTGGGGTCTTACAACCTCCCTCCTTATGAAATTTCGTCCTCGAAATTGGCGTCACGTACACAGTGTTTGAAAAGGTGAGGATACCTCGCTTTCATTTCGTTTCAATTCCGGGTCATTTCCTCTATAGCATGATTCCTCCACAAAACTTTAACTTGTGGTATGACCTTTCTTGGCGTAGGACATGCTCCTTCTTATCCAAGATCTTGGCGGTACCTCCTCATACGTTAAGTCTTGACTATCTTGTCAGGTTCTAACTTTCTATAACGTGGTTCGGGTCTTTCACATATTTCTGAAATACGGATATGTGAAACACATTATGAACACGAGACATACTTTGGAGGTAGCAGCGAGTCTATAGGCTACATTTCCTACTCGGTCGAGAATTTAAAATGGACCGATAAATCGTGGATTGAGCTTTCCTCTCTTCCCAAATCTTGTAACTCCCTTCCATGGAGCAACTTCATGACAATACATGATCCCCACACTAAATTCCACGTCCTTTCGATGAAGATCCGCATAACTCTTTTGTCGATCTTGTCTGGTTTGT
The DNA here is from genome assembly GCA_020205615.1 of Panax quinquefolius. NCBI lineage: Eukaryota > Viridiplantae > Streptophyta > Magnoliopsida > Apiales > Araliaceae > Panax > Panax quinquefolius. The sequence goes on along the minus strand of CM035161.1, from coordinate 52,355,844 downwards.
ATCGTTGTCGAATCATTTGGATCTTTTAAGTGAGTAGTCATACGTACTCAACTCGGGTCCCAACAATGTTGCTTCACCCACCTCGTCCCAACATATTGAGAGAAGCGACACTTTTCGCCCATATAATGCTTGAATGGAGCCACACCTATACTTGCACGATAATTTGTTGTTGTAGGAGAATTCCACCGATGGTAAATACTTATCCCAAGCTTGCCCTTGAAGTCAGGACACGAGTCTTAATAAATCTTCAAGAGTTTGAATAGTCCTTTTCGATTGTCCGTCTGGTTTGAGGATGGATGGTATGAACTAGATAAAATCGTAAATCCGTGCCCATAGCTTTTTGCAAGCTAACCCAAAATCTTGAAGTGAATCTTGGGTCACGATCCGAAACTATGGATACTGGGCATGCCATGCAACCTCACAATCTCATTCACGTGCATACTAGCAAGATGTTCAAGTGAATAAGTCTCCGTGTCGGCAAGAAATGAAAGCGAGACTTGGTTAATCTATCAACAATAACCCAAATAGCATTGATGCCTTGAAAGCAAGTAGGAAAACCCGTGCTTGAAATCCATGGTAATGTGTTCCCACTTCCATTTCGGAATCTCAAGTGGTTCTGGCGGACCCTTAGGTACCGGATGCTCGCCTTTACGTTGACAAGTTAAACACATTGAGATAAACTTTGCAATCTCTCTCTTTATATTGTTCCACCAAAATGTATGTCGAAGATCACGATACATTTTAGTACTTCAAGATGGATTGCAAATGGTGTATTGTGTGCCTCCATCATAATCTTGTACTTCAAATCAGTCGTTAGGAACACAAAGTCTAGAGTGGACTCGAAGTATTCCTTCTTCATCAATTCTCGCTTACGGAATAGCTCCTTCTTGTACTTTCTTCTTCATACGCATCGGCTCCGATTCGGTGGCTTGAGCAACCTTAACTTTTTCTATTAAAGTTGGCTCTGTCGTATACTTGACATCATCTCCTTTTCGTTCCGCATATGATCTTCTACTCTCAACGCGTCGGCTACCACGTTTTGCCTTTCGGGATGGTATTGAATAGTGTGGTCGTAGTCTTTCAATAGCTCGAGCCAGCGTCATTTGCCGCGTGTTGAGTTCTTTTGAGTGAAGAAATATTTAAGGCTTTTATGGTGCGAATATATCTCCACTTTCTCCCCATATAGATAGTGCCTCCATATTTTAGCGCGAAAATGAATGCTTTGCTTGACTCTAGATCATGAGTAGGATAATTCCTCTCATACTCTTTAAGTTGTCGCGAGGCATAGGCTATGACTTTCCACGTTGCATGAGAACACATCCTAACCCTTTGCACGAAGCATCATTTGTAGATAACAAATCCATCCGAACCGGATGGTATTGTTAGAGCAGTCTTAGAAATAAGTCTCCTCTTAAGCTCTTGGAAACTCTTCTCGCATTCTTCGCTCCAAACAAATTTTGTATCCTTAAGTTATTTGAGTTAATGGAGTAGCGATTAGAAAAACCCTTCCACGAATCTCGATAATAACCGGCTAAGCCCAAAAACTACGTACTTTAGTCACCGACTTGGTTGCTCCAAACTTTGTATTGCTTCAATCTTGGCCGGATCAACAAATACTCCATGTTTCGACTGCGTGCCCAAGGAATGCTACTTCCTCAAGCGAACTCGCATTTCTTCAATTTGGCATATAGTTTGTTTTCACGAAGCCTTTGGAGTACCGACTTCAAATGGTGCTCATGATCTTCACGACTTTTGGAATATATGAGGATGTCATCAATAAAAACAACAACGAAAGCGATCCAAATATTCCTTGAATACTCGGTTCATCATATCCATGAAAGCCGTAGGAGCATTAGTTAGTCCGAAAGACATGACTAAGAATTCATAATGCCCATACTAGGAGTTACGAAGGCGGTCTTTGGAATATCCTCGATTCTAATCTTGGTGATGATATCCGAGCGAAGATCGATTTTTGAAAAGAATTGTGCCCTTACATTTGGTCAAACAAGTCATCAATACGAGGTGAGGATACCTATTCTTGATGGTGACATGGTTCAATTCCGATAGTCAATACAAAGTCGCATACTCCGTCTTTCTTCTTTACAAATAAAGCAGGAGCACCCCGAGGAGATGTACTAGGGCGAATGAAATCGATGTCCAACAATTCCTGTAGTTGGACCTTTAACTCTGAAGTTCAATAGGAGCCATTCGATATGGGGTCTTAGAAATGGGCTTTGTGCGGGTTCAAGATCAATAAAGAATTCAACTTCACGTTACGGGGTAGGCAGGAAGTTCTTGAAAATCGTCGGGAAAGTCGATAACAACAGGAATATTATTCAAATTTGGCGTGTCTTTATTCAAATCCATAACATGGGCTAAGAAAGCTTGACATCCGTTTTCAATAAGCGAATAGCTTTATGATTAGATATAGCAGTGATTGATTTTAATGGTTTAGTTGCTTGAATTAATACAACGAGGTTGGTTAGGAATATAAAACTAACAACCTTACGAAAACAATCAATTTTGGCATGATGAGTAGTTAACCAATCAATCCCTAAAATCACATCAAAAGCAAGTATCTTTAAAGAAATAAGGTCAGCGGGTAAGGTGATGGTGCCAACTTGAATCAAACAAGATTTATAAGCGGTGGATGTGATGAAAGTTTCTCTAACGGAGTTTCCACGAGATAGGTCAAAGTCTAATTTCTCGAGTCAAGTTTAAGCGTTGAGCACATGCGGGAGAGATAAATGAATGGGTATGCACCGGTATCAAGTAAGGTATAAACTTCGCAAGAATTTATAAATAGCTTACCGTGATCACCTCGTTTGGGTTCCTCGCATTATGACCCGATCACAACAAAGCGCTCTTCCGGAATCGTTGACTTTGACTTTTACGGGATAGTCTTTTGAGTCACCGTCCCCATTGAACTAGGTTTCGCTCTCGTACAATCTCGGCGATATGTCCTTCTTTCCACAATTATAGCATACCTTGAAGCTGTTGTGGGCGGTTTGGTGATATGTCCCTCTTTCCGCATTTATAGCATATATAATGGGTGGTCGTTCTCCTCCTTAGAACCGATTCTTCAAACTTTGTCGTCTTCACATGGTCGTTGTTAAATCTCCTCTTTTTAAAATCTCCTCTCGACTCGCTTCTTCTATTTTCATGGCCATGATTACCCACGGAGTGGTTACCATTTTTGTCTGTCTGTTTCTTTCTCATTTGGTTATCATTATTACATTGTTGCTATCTACAGTACGATCACGGTTATGGTCCCTCGGTTGTAGTACTCGTTATCTCGCTCTAATAATTGAGCCCATTTACAACATCTGAATAGAGAGAAAGTTTATGAGAAATGAGATCTTAAAGTATCTTGGGTTTCAAACCTCTAAGAAACATCCGCGTCATCGTTCCTCATTCTCCACCAAATGAGGTGCAAACTGGATAACTCTGCAAACTTTGCCTCGTCTTGAGACACCGTCGTGTTGTTTTGCTCTAATCGATGAACTCCACTTCCTTCATATATAGCGAACACTTTCGGGAAAGTATTTGTCATTAAATAGTTCTGAAACGTTTCCCAAGACATCTTTGAGTCTTAATTTGGATGGGTACGCTTCACTGAGACTCCACCGATGAGTTTGCCTCGCCACGGAACATAAAGGTGGCGAATGGAACCTTCATTCCTCCGTGCATCCCAAGACATCGAATATCTTGGTAATTTGCTTGACCCGTGTTTCCGCCATGATCGGATCTGGCTTTCCCTTAAATTTTGGTGGTCCTGACTCTTTGAAGCGCTTGGGTTTGTGACAACCGTGAATTGCTTATCATTTCCTCTGTATTTTGAACACGAGTCTCCCTAAATCGATTTTGCATGAAGCGCAAAAAGCTTCTAAACATCCCTCGTTCATCATACGCTTTCGGTGGTGTTGTTCACGGGAGGAACATTGCCCGACTGTTGTTGCGTTCTCCTCGTTGGTGAGTACAGGCGTCTCCACGGTCTCATTTCCATTGTTAATATTCTCGATTCGACATTCTCAAATACTATCATAAAACAATGGTTAATTAAAGAAATCAATATATCACATAATATCCCTATATCTTGACCAACTAACAAATAAGCTTAGGTAGGACACACTAGCGAAGGATTTACTCGTCTATCCCTCCTAGTTCTATTCCCGATCTCGCAGAGAGATCATATCCTAAGCTCGATACCAATTGTGTGGCGCCCCAAAATAGGTATACATCACCCATTACGAGTTGTCGATACGTGATGCGAAACAACTACAACTTTATTATTACAACAAGAAAGCGTGAGTTTGAATACAAATATTATCTTCTAGACAATATCTATACTCAAATAAATCCTCATCACATTTATTGATACATTATTTTACAAAAATGGTGAGGACTACTAAACAATTCTTTCTAAAACCTTCATTCCATACCCAGAGCTGCGTACTCATTTATATTCTCGCCGCCTCACGAGAAGAAAAATGGAACAAAAAGGAAAAGGGTGAGCTCAACTAGCCCGATAAAGAATATTATGACTAAGATAATATACAACAAATTACCGTTAGTCTTCAACAGGGAAAAATCTAATAGAATACAATAGACAACAAATTTTAAATCAATATTACAGCAATGAAATAATAATTCATTAGAAGAGTTAAGTAGAGAATGCAAACTACTATCTTCATGTATGAATTTAAAAGTTCATCGTCTATCTTTTATCCTGTAACATCAATCAATATACATACGGAATCAAATATTCATCTTTGCACTACTGGCCAAAGATATTCATCGATTAGTCGTGTTCATCTAAACACTGTTCATCTTTGCACTACGACCAAAGATATTCTTGAGAAATCATTCATCTTTGCACTACTGAGCCAAAGATATTCAATAATATCATCATTTAAAAGCGAGGATGATGAAAAATATTTTTAAAGAAACGAATCCAGTGAAACAAAATGACAAGGATTAAGGATTAAGGATTCGTACTTTGTTTTATCCATGTTCAAAAATACCTCAAAAATAATCATAGTGGTGTAAAATTCAAGAATGATCAAAACATGGATACAATCAAAGCTAGTATCCAGAATAGATATTTTGGACAAAAAGAAGAAATTTTATTTTTAGATTGAATAGTGCGAGTATCGTGAATAGTGTCAGTATCGTGAATAGTGCCATATACGTGAATAGTAACTCCGACACCAAAAGATAGAAATTCCAAAAAAAAAACATCTTCACGCTTCATGAATAGTACTCGTGAATAGTAACTCGTGAATAGTAACTCATGAATAGTAACTCGTGAATAGTAACTCATGAATAGTAACCCCGACATGAAAAAGTTCCAAATTTGATAAAAAGTTTCAACCAATATTTCAGCATAATGATATTGAAGAAATAATATCATTTGAGAAGAAAATAACATCCCTTACCTCGAAAGATTAGTACTTACATTTGGAATCTCAAGGGTATAGTCTTTGAAGGAACTCAGACTTTGTAACAATACTCAAAGTATACTCAAAATACTCACAAGAATACGCTCGATAATATAGAGAGAAAACTTTAGTTTACGGTGTGATTTTCAATTCTAACTAAGCACCCTATTATTTATAGGAAAATGCTTAGAACACAAAGCGAGAAAATTTAATAAAATATTAATATATATTATAAATTTCCTTAGCCCATCTTTGAAGATCTGATTTCAGCAATTAATATCACATGTTAGCCCACTTAAATGCAAAAAAACGTTTTTCTTTAAAATAATAATTAAAACTTCCAAAAATCAATTATTTGAGACTTGAACTTCAATAATTAACAATAAATAGCCCTTTTATCAGAAAATTCGAATCTCGCGAGTTTTTATAGGAAATTCAATTCTCTACAACTTTACAGAAGAAAGTTTTTCCAAATTCCAAACAGAAATTGACCGAAATCAACAAACGGGCAATTTTACAAGCTATAATCAAATTTCAGTCAATAAATGGGGTCCACCGACATGTTTAACATGTTTTAAACATTTATTGCAACAAAAATACTCTTCCTCCTCGTATACTCATATATCCCACATTCGTTGTAAAAATATCACCATTATTATATTATTAAAATATAATAATATATTTAAATGAATTATTTTATTAAAAAAGATAAAATTTCATTTTCAACAATTGTCACATTAAAATTTTCTCCATCTATATCCACATAAAATTAATATTTTCCTCATCATATGAATCAATAATTAATTATTCACAAATAATATTACGAGAATCACTGATATTGACAATGACGTGTAGTTTCAGGAAAGAGGGCTTTCAATAAGAATTTCTCCTTCTGGTGGCGCAATTAGGTGACCAAACCTCTCCTTGAAGGCAGAACTTTCTAGACATTGCCAATAATGTTATCTAATAATATTATTCGGATAATATGAATTATTATTAGCCGATAATGAAAAAAATATTGTGTAATGACAATTATTGAAACAACAACAATATAAAATATCAACCATGACAATTATTAACTCGATAAAATCTTTGAATAGTAATTACTGTAACCATTATTGAGTAGTGCCTTCTTACGTAAGAATCAATAATTGGTGCAATCTGGTGTCTTCTTGTGTTTTAACCACCAAGTATTTTAACGAGTATTACTTGGTAACAACTACGCCAGATTATTTTTAACCAACTTATATTTGTCGTTTTCTTCATCCAATCGCTTTTTCAGTTATGGGGCCCACACATGGGCTATCGCTTGGTCAGCATACGAATATTCCAGAGCGATCACGAATATTCCACGACCAAACGAATATTCCCCGACAACAATGAATATTTTATAACCACTTGCTTATTTTGAAATATTTGCGTATTTTACCCCTAACTATCCACATTAATCACATCAACCCTTACTATTTCAAAATAATAAATAGAGAAAATTAAATTTTATTAATAATAAGTTTGGGTCTTACAATAATTCGATAACTTACTTACACAAAATTATTGCATAAGTAGATACAAAGAGTAAGGATACTTGCCTGATCTGCTGCTTACACAACTTAGTTTTATCTTTTATACTGAGACCTATTATTCATAAGATTATTCTTTTGATCAGAATAATATATCATAACACATAACACTGCTAGTTGCAATTATCATATAATTTAAGCACATTGTCACATAGTTATATCAGTCATTGGGACATAAACAATTACTTACCAGGTCAAACTATATAGGTCTAGATCAATTTTAGAAACATTTCGTTGTACCAACGGCTTTATCGGGTAATTGTTGAGTTTATATTTACTTTAACTCTATTCTGTAACTTCAATATTATATTAGATAATTTAAATATTAATCATATTATTTTTTAAGGTCTTATAATAATTTTTAAATAATTATTATGATTTTTCAAATACTGAAATCATTTTTAAATGATTTAAATACAAAATAATTCCATTACCATTAATATTTAAATAATATTGAAATATTAATGAAATACTTGACAAAATATTAAAGTTATTTATAATAACTTAAAATATTTTTAAATCATTTATATCATTTTTAAATCATTAAAACTATTTATTTAATATAATTATTAAATAAACCTATTATCATTAATACTAAATTATTAATGAAAATTACCTCAAAATATTAAAAGTCATGATTTATAACTTAAAATATTTTTAGACACATTATCATCATTTAAAACTTATAAAAATCATTTTTAACCAATTTATTTAATACATTATTAAATAAATTTAATACCATTAATATTCAAATAAATAATAATATTAATGAACAATATGTCAATTTATCAAAAGTTAATTTTTATAACTTAAAATAATTTTTAAAACTAATTTTGTACTTTTCAGAAATTAATTTCTTTTTTTAATGAGTTTTCCGGAAATTAGAAAACTAAAATAATTAAATCCGTCACTAAAGGCTTTAGCGTCGGTTTCTGTTGCTGTTGGTGTTTTTGAGCTCAAGAAACTGATAGTCAGTGCTCAAGGGTCTTACTTTGACCAACCGTAGCTCACTGATCTTATTGTTTCGGGGCATGGTATTGTAATGATCATGTAGTATTGATGTAACACTACATGAATCATCAACTAACAGAGTCAATCTATAACATACAAGTAAGATCTGGAGGTTCAAAGTGGCTGTCAGGCCCTTCCTGGGTTTCCTGGGTTACCCAGAAACCCAGACAGTGCTTGATAGCTACTTTGCGCCTTAATTAAATCGAGTTCTGTTTGATGTTATGGTGTTCTCATGGGTCAAGCTTGTAGTCTACATGACAAGGTACAAATACCATTCATCATATCAGTCAAACTACATCAGAATTTCAGAAGCTAGCATTTGGTCAAACCATGTCAGAAGTGGTGTTCTTGAGTTTTTTGAGTTACCTAGAAAACTGCAATCGTGTTAGAGAAAACTAGTTTGATTATCAATTATTTTCATTATGTTGGTTATCGATCTAAGTGATATAGGAGAATAATGTAAGACCCCGAATTTTACAAAATGAAAGTATTCAATTTTTATAATTATTATTCTATTTAATAAATGGTTAAATTGATAAAAGTTTAAAGTTAAGGGTGATATGTGAAAATTTTTCAAAGTAAGCAAGTTGTCATAAAATAATCGGTAGTAAAAGTACAGTAATACGTGTGGTTGCATAGTAGAGCATAGTATTAATTATTGATGCTTACGTGAGAAATCACTCAGTTATACTCAATTATTGCTACAGTAATTGCTGCATCATATCTCTCATATTATTGATTTAATTGTTGTCACGGTATCATCTGCATAATATGTTATATTATTAAATCAATAATTGAGACAACAAAGTTATTCATATTATTATTTGCAATATTGACAATGTCTAAAAGTTCTGTCAATGAGAGGTTTGGTAACCTAATTGCACGCCAATAAGGAGAAATCCTTATCGGAAAGCCCCCTCTTTCCTGGGAACGACCTGATTGTTAAATATTGTGTGTTATAATATTAATGATGAATAAGTTCGTGTCGATTAAAGATGAAATTGATAGTTCTATTGTGTTGAAATTATTAGTGTTAGTGGAAATCGGCATTTATTTCGATAATAATTAACGTCTGGAGGTTATATTGACCAATCGGGTAATTAACCGGATAAATGAGCAATTATTTGTTATTGATTCACATGCTTATAATTATGTGTTCACATGTGTGTACTATTGATTCACATGATTTACTATTAGGGGAGTTGGTGCAAGATTGATAATACTTGCATGACTAAATTAAAAATGGAGGTATAGATGAAGGTACTTTTCTATAATTAATTTTTTTCACTTGTTTAGAACTATTGAGTCACATGATTTACTATTAGGGGAGGTGGTGCAAGTTTGATAATACTTGCAGGACTAAATTAAAAATGAAAGAAAAGTTGAAGGTATTATATTGTAATGTTTCGAGCCCCAAAATGTGCAATTATTGAAACTATATTTTCCTATAAATAGAAGCTCATTCTTCCTTCATTTCTCACCAATTCACTAAGTCTCACAAGAGCAATTATAGAGATAGAAGCTATAGAGAGAAAGAAGAAGAGTAGTCTGCTACTTCACTACTCTAGTATCCAGTCTTCTTCTGAGGTAAGAGTTATTATTTTTATATTCTGAAAAGATATTATTTTTTGTATTCGTATGAATATTATTATCGTTCAATATTCATTATATTCGTTTAATATTCGTAAGGAATATTATTTTCGTTCAATATTCGTAAGAAATATTATTTTCGTTCAACCGTTGTAAGTAAGGGGTTTCTACCAGGGGCAGTTTCATAATTTCTTTGACCCTCAAAAATTCAGGAAAAATTTGAAATGATAATTTGATGAGTTTTCTAGATTGTGTCCAAAAATGTCGATTTTTGGATGTATAGATTAGGAGTTATGAATTTTATGGGAAAAGATTATTTTAAAAGTAAACCCTTATAACTCCTTGTGGTTAACTCCAAAATTAGTGAAATTTTATTGGGAGTATATATATATATGTAATATACTCTGTAAATTTGAATTTTTGACAAAAGTATAGTTTATGATAAATGTTTAAATATTCGCGCTTTTGGCCATATGAAAAATAGTAAATGAATTTTAAAAATTCTGAGAAAAATATATGTTCAATATGGGACTATATTCTGCTAAATCCCAAAAAAAAAATATTTTTGGGATTGATTTGAAATTTTTCATGAAAATGAACTAGTTATGAGTAAATAAATTAAATACGTTATGTGAAGTACCAAAATTAGAAAATAGGATTTTATGGCTTGGAAATCCTATATAAGGTATATGCAGATTTTTGATGAGGGATTTGATCATTGTTGATGAAATCTTAGGAGTATGGCATTTTTGAATGATTAAATACATTATTTGGTAAAGTGTAAACAATTAAAATAAATTATTTATAAGTTTAGGAAGTGATTAAAATATTGTTATAATATTAATAATATTAGATTATGAGTTTATTAAGTGATTGATAATATTTAGATAAATTTAAAGTCTTTAATATTTATCCTTGGTTTCGTTTGATTAATGCTTATATCATTGCCATCATCCTCATGTTTATATTGTGATGAAAGTCATCTTTGGCTTACGTGCATAGATGGACTTGGTATGATTATGACCAGGGATTTTCGGTATAAACATGATCGTAATGTGACAAATGAATGTGGTGAAAGTCCTCATTGGCCTGTAGTTCATTGATAGACAGTTGTGGTATGATTATGACCAGCGATTATTCAGTATAATTATGGCCATTGATGATTACATGAATATCCTTGGCCGTGGTGCAGAGATGATATGATTTTATTTATTAAGCTGAGTCTCAGTGATAAAGTTGATGAAAAACTTTTTAAATCATAGAAGATAGTAGATTTTATGCTCTACTTGACTCTTCTAATGGATTGCTTATTTCATTGCCGCAGTTGTTGATCTAAAACTTGTTGTCTATTGTATTCTATCAGTTATTATACTGTTGAAGGCTAAGGATAATTTATTCTGCATTATCTTAGTCATAATATTTCTTACTGGGCTAGTTGAGCTCACCCTTTCTTTCATTGTTCTATTCAGGAAATGAGAATATAGTTGGGACGAGTCGAGAAATGGAGTGATGGTCCAAGATAAATGGCTTTAGTAGTCCTCACTATTCTATGAAATAGTGTGGCAATAAATGTAATGAGGACTCCATTGAGTGTGGATATTGTCTAGATGACAATATTCTTATTAAAACTCTCAGCTATATTTTTTCGTATTTTGCACGACAGTTGTATAATTATGTTTTTATTTGTATTTTGTACCATGTATCTGGCGACTCAAGATGGGTGATGTATACCTATTTTGGGGGCATCACAAATAATCTGTAGTATACATAATATACTATAACCTTGATACACTAACAACAGCAAATCAATAAACACAAGAAAGATCTAGGACCTTGAACTTGTTGTCAGACACTGTTGAACAAGTTCTGGGTTACCTAGAAAATAGAAAGTCATGGTCGGTCAACGTAGCTTGACCTTCCATAACTTGAAATCTACACATGACCTAAGCATGATTTCAAGTCCAGATCAAAGTCCTTATGGCGAACTACAAGTCTAATACATAAAACACTACAAATCATTAACAATGAAGGATTTGTGGCCTCTGACTTTAGCTTGTCAAATAAAAATTTAGGGTTTATGGCAGTTTTGAAAAACATTGATTTTAAGGCACTTTGATGCTATAGATCTATGATATAACATCATATATCATCATAAAACACCTTTTAACACTAGAGTAATTAAACACATAAACATAAACTTTGATTAAGCATACAAGATCAAATTTAGGCTAGGGTTTATACCTCTTCCTTAAACATGCTTTGATTCTTGCTTTCTATTCTATTCTTAATGTTCTAAGAACTTAATTAGGGACTGATTTGCTAAGGAATTTTGTGGCTTGGAGGATGTGACGACTTGATTGTTTGAGTTGTGATTCCGGGGACAGAATCCTTGTAAGGAGGGAAGGATGAAACAATCCGAAATTTTAAGTTGTAATTTTAAATATTTATTGAATTATAAATATTTATTTGAGGTGTTTATTGTTGAATAAATATTTTGTAGATGTGATGGTTGTTAGTAAAAATTTATGAATTTAAATTTATTAGATAATGTTCTAAATTAATTGAATTTATAATTTAGAGAGTTGTAATATAACATGAGATGTTATATTGTTGTTTTGATTTAATAATTTAAGTTGATATGTTAAATTATTAAATAAAATTATAAGAAAATTATAATTTTGTGATAATTGTTTAAGTGGAAAATTTATTTAAAATATAGTATGTGATTAATTTGTTTGATTAATGTTGGATATGGAAATCCAAATAAATAATATGTGGTTATAAATTATAAACTAAATGGTTTATTAAAATAGAATTAAAGGAGTTTAAATTAGTTATGACCAAACAAGGCTTAAATATATTAAGTTATTAAATTTTAAAGGGTTTTGCCAAACAAAACCTTATGGTTTTTGTATTATTAATTTTTGAATTTGTAAAAAATATAAATTAAATATATAAAATAATAAATAAAATATAATTATAACTTATACGCTATATTTGTAACTGATTAGGCTTATTATGGCCATATCAGTTTCTTTTTACGCATATGGTTATCGGTTGGGTTTTGGTTTACACTTTGGCTATTTGCTAAGTCTGAGAAGAAGGTTTACAGAGAATTGAGAGAAAATTGAGAGAGAATTATTGAGTTTTCCAAAATAAAATCATGTGTTTCGCAAGGGTGTGCAAGCTAATTGAAGGTAATTTTCCATAATCTCCATATTATATATATGTATATGTATAGATGAATTTACGGCATGAAGCTTCAAACTCTATGAATTCCATACTTTTTGAATTGTTGCTATATGACTGTATTATCGCATTTGTATGTAATTGTAATGCTAGAGTTTATGTTTAAACATGAATTGTATGCTAATTTCGTTGTAAAAAGGAAGAAAAGTAAATTACAGTGAATATTTTCCATATGGCTTATGTAAATACCAATTTTAGTGGTCAATTTTTATGTTAAACTGTAAATTGAGTCTTGTTTATGCTAGTTCATTAAGAAACGAAGAGAACATAGTTTGAACGAAGTGATTCGGTGTAGAATTGTAATCACAATGATGATTTTTGTAAAAGATGTCAAAAATTGAGTTTTCATATGAAAATATGGAATTTGAGAAATTAAACTAGTTTAAGTTGTTAAATTGTTCTAATTGGTTGAATAGGTTGGCAAACATGTTTGTAATAGTTTTATACCAATTGTATGTGTTAATATTACTGTTTGGTGGGTGAAATTCGTGTTAGTTGGGCTAAAAGTCTGGCCATCGTTCATCTTTGTCTACGGTTTTGTCTATGCACTAGCGCAGCAATTTGCTTGATGCAAATCGAAAGCAGCAAGACTTTCTGTGTATCTCAGGCTTGTGTATGTATGTGCAGCACGCCATACCTACAATTACGAGAGATGGTGAGTTCTGCTGCTGCTGCAGACTTGGGATATCAACACAACTTGGTTTAGTGATATGTTAAAGTAACAAATATGTAGTAAGGAGGTTAAAACAGAACCATGATGTGTAATTAATATATTCAAAGTGGTAAAGATGATTAGTAAGTTATGAATGTGATATGTTGGAACTTAGTGTACACATTGAATGGTAACTAGGTGTTGTGAAGCTAACACTTATGAATTCTCAAATGTAAATGGTAATGTAAGACTTGTACTGAAATAACAAGTTTAACTAGAAATGTATATGTTATTGTATGTTAGTATATCTAATAGGTATTGTGGTTCTAATACTATGTGTATGTGAATGTGAGTTTTAATATTATAGCTTACGCTTGAGGCAAGTTTTCTAACTCTACATTTTCGTTGAGCAAGTTTCTTGTATCTAGTTTGTTTATGATGATGCAAGTTTCTAAATCTTATCTTTTTACATTAAGCATGTCTTAATCCTAAGTTATTGGAATTCTATTCATTCTTGGTTTACTCTAACTTGTTTATAGTTAAACAAGTTTTTTAGTTCATTCTTTTATAGTAAATGTTTCTTGAACTTTAATTCTTAGTGTTGAATTATTCAATCACTTTGCATTATTTATCATTGTAACGCCCCCAAAATAGGTCCAATCCATCCAACCTATTCTGAGTCGCTAACTTTTTACTGAAAATAACTACAACTGTATTACTACAATTGTCGTACAAAATACAACAACACATATGTTGTGAGTTTTGATATAAATATATATACCAACTGTGACTCTTGACACCAACTTGGATAACACGTCACAATGGCACCTTACATAAAGGTATTGTCAATAACTGTTTTGGAAATTAAAATCTTTGGGAAGTGCTCAAGGAAACCTTCGTACATGGGAGGCCATGCATCTAGGTTATGATAGATATCATATGCCCATAGAATTATCCTTGATTGACCCAATAGACCCCAAAGAAAAATGAGAAGATTACTATCATGTTCTTTCCAATGGTGAGTCTTCTCTTGACATATAACTATCTCCACTATCTGCAATTGAAAATTATATTTCAACCAAACTCCAAGATTATATAGGTAGTGCTCGTAGATATAATCAGCAAGTGGATGTGCATAACCCTGTCTTATGATAACTCGTAGGTCATTAGACATCTTGTATGATAGTGGCAAAACACCCTTCCAAAGTTGGGTTCACCTCACCCTATTCGGTTCACCAAAATTAAATATCAAATGACGTATATAATACGACACACTTATCTAAAGTTTCTCAATAAAATTATTTCCATACTATTTAGGGAGAACCTCAACGGCTATAGACCACCATTCTATTCCCCTGTTACCCCCACTCGACCCAGCTACACTCTTGTTACCTTAAAGTAATTGTGATGCAAAAGGGTGAGCACAACTAGCCCAGTAAAGAATATCATGACTAAAGATAATTAAATTATCAATAGCCTTCATCAGTAATAAATCAGAGATTTAGAACATATGGTAGATGATAAAACTTTTCAACCATAGTTTCATCGGAACGAGCAATCCATTAAAAGAGTCAAATAGACCATAAAGTATATTATCTCCTCCAGGTTAAAAGTCCACTAACTATAGTTTAACCTTGTAACATCAGTCAACAGTTTCTATCCACAATCATGTGAATAACTCATAATCATATTTGTAATTCTAAATTCCTCTTCTCATCCAGGACGAAGATAATTTTTATCACATGTCTTTACCTGAAACATCAAAGATCATGGTTATACCAAATCACGGTTCCTGTTCATAATCATACTAATAAATTCATCTTTGCACCACGGGCCAAAGATATTCATCAACAGTTCATCTTTGCACTACATGCCAAAGATATTCAACAACAAGTCATCTTTGCACTACGGGCCAAAGATATTCAACAACAGGTCATCTTTGCACTACGGGCCAAAGATATTCATTAATAATTGATCTCTGTACTACAGGGTAAAGATATTCATATCTCAAAGAAACATACAATCATTTCAGAATTTATATAAACCATAATTATAATCATGTTGATCAATTCACCTTTGCACTTAAGCTAAAAATATTCAATTGTAAATTCAATGGTCATGATCATACCAGTCAACGATTCAACTTTGCACTACTGGCAAAAGAGAACCCATAGTCACGATACGATCATACCAATAATCTACCCATCTTTACACTTAAGTTAAAGAGAAATTTCATCACCGTGGTTATAAAAATGTTATATATGATAATAAAAATAATATGATCAACAACTGCATTTAATTTCAAAAGTAAGATTCATAAATCAATGTTTTCATAACACCTTAATCCAAATGTTATAAATCACTTAATAATCTCATAATCTAATATTATTAATATTACCATAATATCTTAATCATTTCTTAAACTTATAAATAATTTATTTTAATTGTTTACACTTTACTAATTAATGCATTTAATTATCCTAAAATGCCAAACTCATAAGATTTCATCACCAATAACAAAAACCCTCATCAAAAGTCTACATATACCTTATATAGGATTTTCAAGCCATAAATTCTTATTTTCCAATTTTGTTACTTCACACAACATATTTAATTCATTTACTCATAACTAGTCTATTTTCATGAAAAATATCAAATCAGTACAAACAAATTTTCTTTTCTGGGATTTAGCAGAATATAGTCCCATATTGAACATATATTTTTCTCGGAATTTTTAAAATTCATTTACTATTTTTCATATGGCCAAAACTGCTGAATATTTAGACATTTATCATAAATTATACTTTTGTCCAAAACTTCCGAAATTTATAGAGTATACTTCTGTTATATACATGTACTCCCAATAAAAATTTCATCAATTTTGGAGTTAACCACAAGGAGTTATAAGGGTTTACTTTTAAAATAGTATTTTTTCATAAAATTCATAACTCCTAATCTATACATCCAAAAATCGCCATTTTTGGACACAATCTAGAAAACTCATCAAATTATCATTTCAAATTTTTTCATAATTTGTGAACGTTTAGAAAAATTAAGAAACTGAAAAACATAATAACCCTTAAAATCCCTTACCTCAAAAGAGCAGTATTTCTGACTGGAATATCGGATGTAAAGCCGAAGGAACCTTGCACTAAATAGAAACTCTAAAAGTATCTAAACACTCACAAAAATACGCTCGATAATATAGAGAGAAAGAAAACTTGTTTCTGGTGTGATTTTTAATTCTAACTTAAGCGGCTATTTATAGGAAAAGGCTAGAACGCCAAAGGAGACTAAATAATAAAATATTAATTAAAATTTTATACGCATGCCATTTTGACAAAATGGCAGCCCATCACCTTTGAAAAACCAATTCAGCACATGCATTCAACACCAACCAAAAAGTGGGGCTCGCCTTCTAGAAATCTCCACCAAAATTATTTATAAAAACAATTTCTGAATCAGTCGTCTCTTAAAATTCATAACAAAACATACGTTAATTTTTAATGGCTCAAAATTTGTGGACATATACTCAACTTATATATCTATAACATATCCAAAAATCACAACGATCCAACGGTCGGATTAAAAATTATAACTCACGCAATATATCTCAAGAACACTGATTTTTTAGATTATTAGTCCTTCGGACAAGTTTCATTCAAAAATTCAACACGATAAATCTACAAAGGATTTTTGGGTGATTCCAATTTCTCGGGTTAGCTTACTTCCAGGGCTTTCTTTTGATATATGGCTCATCTCCTAACTCATTATACACACAGAGTTATGGATTTTACAAAATCAAGTAATAAACTAATTTTCTGAAAATTTCCAAATTTCGTTCCTCATTTCTACAAAACACTAATAAAACACCTCAGCATTAATTCCTTCATTTATAACCATATAAAAATATATATTTCCTTATCATTTAAATCAATAATTAATTATTCACAAATAATATTACAGAATCACAATAATGACAACCAGGCAGTTCCCAGGAAAGAGGGGGCTTTCCGATAAGGATTTCTCCTTACTGGCGCGCAATTAGGTGACCAAACCTCTCCTTAACAGAACTTTCTAGACATTGCCAATAATGATATATAAGAATATTATCCAAATAATATGAATTATTAATCCGATAATGGGAAATACTGTGCCGTGACAATTATTGAAACAACAATAATATAAAATATCAACATAGCAATTATTGAATCAATAAAATAAAGTATTGAACATTAATTACTGTAACAATTATTGAGTAGTGCCTTCTTACGTAAGAATCAATAATTCAAAAATACTGTGCAATATCGTGTGCTACTGTGCAACCACGCATATTACTGTATTTTAACCATCAGGTATTCCAACAGTGTTAACGGTAACTACTACGTCGTTATTTATAAAAACTCAAACTTGTCATTTTCTTCATCCGATAGATTTATTACATTATGGGGCCCTAAATGACTGCTACTGGTCAATATGAATATTCCCCGACAGCAAGAATATTCCACGACCAAACGAATATTCCCCGACAACAAAAAGTATTTTATAGTCACTTGCTTATTTTGAAAAAAAAAAATTCATATATCACCCTCAACTTTACTCTTTATCAATTTAACCATTTACTGAATAATAATTATAAGAAAAATTGAATAATTTTATTTCATAAAATTAGGGGTCTTACAATCATCACGTGGAGCAAGCGTTGTTTCCAGCTTGCTATCAATTAGTGTATATTCATTATTCAAATTTCTAATTTGACAAGCTTATAGACCTAGCTTATTAATGTTCGAGCAAAGGTTTATCATGTTATTCAATTTATTCAATGCTTATGCTCTCTAGTTATTTTCAAGCATAAGCTTAATATATATAGTCAATTCACCTATGATTCTCAATTGTTCTATGTTATGTTGTTATTAAACAACTGTTGTGTTATTAAGCATTGTTGATTCAACTAGTCCCCTAGTTGATGAACGTTAAACTTTAAATTACCCTTGGAAAGCTTATCCAAACGAAACTTTCTTTGGTGCGGACTTGTACTCTAAAATTGAGAAGAACAACCCTATTATAGGGGATATGCAATGCGTTAAGATGTTTGTGCACAATACATGGTACGAAGGACTGATCCCCCTAAGTACGTGAAGTCCCTACAAGATCAATTTATTAAGGTTAAAGTTGAAAGATTACTTGTAACCGTGGACATAGTTCGTGGTCTTATGACCCTCAGATATATTTCTTATTTCGATTCCAATTTTTGGTTATCATTGATAGAGTACTATTCAGTTTTGATGAGCCTATTCATTGGCAATTATTATTCTCTTGTTGATTCGTTGCTAAATCTAGTGAGCATTTGTTCTGTTCACTCTTGCATAAATATAATTATTGCAGCTAAAGTTGAGAAGGTAGACGAACCTACAACTAGCAAAGGAAAGGGAAAAATGTACAAGTGATGAAGACTTGTAATTTTCATTTATTGTTATGATGATAGACTTTTAATTAATGATGTGATGTAATAATTTTATTTCCTCACTTGTATGATGTTTATGGTTAGACAACCTGGGAAGATTTTTATATAATGATGTAACCCTCTTTAAAGGGAGGATTTATGATTTAATTTTATCATATTTGGGTAGATAGATATGAATGAATGAAAAGTAAACACCAAATCTTGTGGGAATGAAGTACCTAGATTTGGGGGTGTCACAAGTTGGTATCAAAGCTTTAGGTTATGAACCTTAGGTGGGGAAAAGCCTTAGGAAGTAACCTTTGAAAAGATAGTGGTGATAAACTCTTATTGAGTTTTAAGGAAAAAGTAATAAACACGTATGTGCTTATGTGATTACAACCTATGTGCTCGTGAGTGACGAGTAGTAATGATTAATAATTAAAACTTAAAATTTGATTGACAGGATGGATAATGTAGGAGAATCCAATCAGGCTAGGGAGGAAGGATCTTAGATGCCTAGAGAGGAGGAGCCTCGAGATATTCAGGTGGTTTGGGAACAACTACTGCCACGGGAAACCACTCCGTTGGTCACAGTAGTTAAGCAGGAGAGAATACCTGATGAGGACGATGAGATAGAGACGGATGAGGAAGACCCTATTGAGCTGCCACAGTCGGATGAGGAGGACGAGGAGGAGGGGATTCCACTTAACTCGATAGTTGCCCGTATGTACGATGAAGTATACGATCGCAATATAGAACTTTGGGATACTGTCGAGGAGTTGCAAGAGATAGTAGCTGAACAACAGACCTCGATGGCACAGAAGGATGATGACATCCAGGATCGAGAGGAACGTTTGAACAATGTTGAAGAGAAGCTGGTCCACACTGAAGAAGAGAAAGAACAAATGACAGCAGAGATTGCAGAGTTGAAGAACAAGTTGAAAGAGGAATCTACTAAGAGGGCAAGAGCCGAAGACGTGTACGAGGAAGCTTATCAACGAGCCGGATTAGCAGAGAGACACACAAGCAAAGAGGATGAAGATGGAAGAAATGAATAACGTATTCAACACCGTGATCAATCGAGCTCAAGATCGGGTCATGTGTTATCCTATTCAGTTCGAGACGCTGCCATCGTATATTTTAGATCGCCAAACAATGTTTCATATTATAGAGGATGAGCGTCGTAAGGCTATGCATCATTTTAATAGGACGTCACAAATGTAATTATTATGTGATTAGTGAGTAAATAAGGTGTAAATCTTGGGTATGATACAACCAATGGGATGTGATGATGATGTAGTGGTCCTGAAACTTTTGTAGTTCAGGAAAGTAATGTAAATAGCAGTGATGTTATTGTTTTTATGTTCCTAAAAGATTATGAATGAATAAAATTTATTATTTTATTCAAAGTGTTATGTATTACGTGATGATGCTAATTAAGTAGAAAATACGTAAAGAAATTGAGTAATAGTCTAATGGGTGTATTTTTAACAGAAAATGCCTCTACGACGTCAACCACGACAACGAAACCCTGAGAATAACAACAATGCTGATGATAATCTAGTTCAGCAATTCGTAACGCTACTGACGGGAGCATTACAGAATCAGCCACAGAATCAAGATGCGACTTTTAAGGACTTCAAGACGGTTGGGCCACCAGAATGCCATGGGTCCATAAATCCAGTTGAGGCACATACCTGGATCATGGAGATAGAGAAAGTTTTCGACGTTGCTAGGGTAGGGGATAATATGAAGACTGCTTTTGCAACATTTATGTTGAAAGCAGAGGTGAGTTATTGGTGGCAAGCCAATAAAACCCGAGCAGGACAAGGGGTGATGTCATGCAATATGTTTAAGGAGATATTCTTCGAGACCTATTTCCCAGAAAGCTTAAAGAATCAGATGGAAGTGCAGTTTCTTGAGCTAAAATAGGGCACAATGACAGTGTCAGAGTATGACGCGAAATTCAACGAGTTAGTGAGGTTTGTGCCATATCAAGTAATACAGATGAATGCAAGGCAAGGAGATTTGAGCAGGGATTGAAGCCATGGTTTTACAGCATAGTCTCCTTGTTCCAATTAAGGACGTTTGCGGTGGTGCTTGAGAAGGCGATTCTCGCTGAGAGTGGAGGTGAAGTTGTAACAGAGAACAACCAAGAGCAGAGGAAGAAGAAGAATGAGAGTGAAGCTAAAAATGGTGGCGGTGGTAATGGTGGAAATGGCAACAATAATTTGAAGAGGAAATGGAATGCAAATGTGGGAGCTAGAAATCAGTAAGGTAACCAGCAGAAAAAGAAAATGGATGCATGTGCTACATGTGGAAAGTTTCACATGGGTATGTGCTTAAGGGGGAAGCAAGTATGCTTTAACTGTGTCCAGGAGGGTCACATTGCCCCAAATTGCACTCAACCCAAGAAGAATGCTTGCTACACCTGCGGGTCGAAGGATCATTTTGCTCGCGAGTGTCCAAAGAAGAAATCTGGTGAGGCAAATGGAAGCAAGGGAAATGCTAGTGGAGGTGCACTGACTATTGCAGGACCACCGTCAACAAATAAGCCCACACCAAGAACCTTCAACATGACGGTGCAAGACGCAGTGCAATCAAAAGATGTCGTGTCAGGTATTATCCCAATCAATGATATAAATGCATATGTATTATTTGATTCGGGAGCTACTTGCTCGTTTATATCTGATGAATTTGCTAAGAAGTTAGAAATACCTAGTGAAGAGTTGAATTTACCTTTAATCATAGAAATTGTGAATAGGGAGGTAATTCCTGTTAGATTCGTATACAAGAATGTTAGGGTGAATATTAAGGGAAATGTCATGAAAGTAGATTTAATCCTGATAAAACTTGGAGAGTTTGACATTATATTGGGAATGGATTGGTTATTCAATTATGGAGCGATAATTAATTGCCAAAAGAAGTGGGTAAACCTTATGACTCCGTCAAAGGTAGTTTTTCATGGTAGCAAATCACCTAGACAAATGAGGTGTCTGACGGTTATACAGGTCAAGAAGTTGTTGAGTCAGGGCTGTGTAGGCTACTTAGCCTACATAGTCGATACTCAAAAGTAGAAGGGTGTAAAACTAGAGGAGATCCCAGTGGTTAGGGAATTCGTAGACGTGTTTCCAGAAGATTTGCCAGGACTTTCGCCTGACCGAGAGATTGAATTCGTGATCGACTTAGCGCTAGGAACCGCTCTAATATCGAAGGCCCCGTACAGAATGGCTCCGGTAAAGATGAAGGAATTGATGGTGCAACTGCAAGAACTACTAAATAAGAAGTACATTCAGCCGAGTGTGTCACCGTGGGGAGCACCAGTGTTATTCGTGAAGAAGAAGGATGGGTTAATGCGTCTTTGCATTGATTATAGAGAATTAAACAAAGTCACTATTAAAAATAAATATCCATTGCCAAGAATAGATGACTTGTTTGATCAATTGAAGGGTGCTAGATATTTCTCGAAAATAGATTTGAGAAGTGGGTATCACCAACTGAAAGTAAGGAAGGAGGATGTATCGAAGACGACATTCCGAACCCGGTATGGATATTACGAATTTTTGGTGATGTCTTTTGGTTTGACAAATGCCCCTACAGCGTTCATGGATTAGTTGAACAGGGTGTTTAAACCATTTTTGGACAAGTTTGTGGTGGTATTTATCGATGATATTCTGGTGTGCTCTAAATCTCAAGAAGAACACGCAAAACACTTACGTGTGACGCTGGAGACGCTGAGAAAAGAAAAGTTGTACGCGAAATTCTCTAAATGTGAATTTTGGCTGGAACGTGTACAATTTCTTGGGCATGTAATTGATAAGGATGGGATTTCAGTGGATCCATCAAAAGTCAAAGCCGTGATAAATTGGGAACAACCAAGAAATCCATCAGAAGTGAGAAGTTTCTTGGGATTAGCAGGTTATTACAAATGATTTATCCAGGATTTTTCCAAGATTGCCACTTCGTTGATGAATTTGACGAGAAAATCTATAAAATTTGTTTGGACGGAGAAGTGTGAAGAGAGATTTAAAGAATTAAAGAAGAGGCTTAGTGTGGCACCGGTGTTGTCATTACCAGATAATGCAGGAAACTTTGTGGTGTATAGTGATGCTTCACACAAAGGATTGGGTTGTGTCCTTATGCAAAATGGCAAATTCATTGCGTATGCATCAAGGCAATTGAAAGACTACGAGAAAGGGTATCCGACTCATGATTTAGAGTTGGTGGCAATAGTATTTGCTTTGAAGATATGGAGACACTATCTCTATGGAAAAAAATGTGAGATCTACACAAACCATAAGAGTCTGAAGTATATTTTCACACAAAAGGACCTGAACATGCGTCAAAGGAGATAGATGGAATTAATAAAAGATTATGATTGCAAAATCTTTTATCATCCGGGCAAAGCTAATGTGGTTGCAGATGCCTTGAGTAGGAAAAGCAGAGAAAAGTTGATGTTGTTAACCGATAAGGAGGAGCTTATTTCAGTAATGGCAAGACTAGAGTTAGAAATCAAATTTTCGAAAAAAAATTGATGAAAAATTATACTAGATAAAAGCTAGTACAATTTTGGTGGATAAGGTGAAAAACGCTCAACTACAGGATAAAGAATATAGAAAAATAAAGGAAAGTGTGGTCGAGGGTAGAGAAGTGAAGTATAAGCTTGATACTGAGGGAATGCAAAGATTCGAGGGATGAATTTAGGTTCCAGCAGTACAGGATGTTAAAGAAGAAATCTTGATAGAGGCTCATAGTTCAAAATATTTGATTCATCCAGGAAGTACAAAGATGTATCAAGATTTACGGTAACATTTTTTGTGGCCAAATATGAAAAGAGACGTTGCAGAATGCGTTGCAAAGTGCTTGACATGTCAGAGAGTGAAGGCAGAACATCAAAGGCCAAGCGGATTACTTCAACCGTTGGAAATACTGGAATGGAAATGGGAGCATATCACAATGGATTTTGTGGTAGGTCTTCCAACAACTCAGAAAGGATACGATGCAATATGGGTGATAGTGGACAGACTGACAAAATCTGCACACTTTTTGCCAATAAAGATTAGATTTAATCTTGATCAACTGGCGAAGCTATACATTAAGGAGATCATCTCAAGACATGGAGTTCCAGTGTCAATTGTGTCAGACAGAGATCCGAGATTCACATCAAATTTCTGGAAGAGATTACAAGAATGCATGGGAACGCAATTGAAGATGAGTACAGTATATCATTCACAAACCGATGGGCAAAGCGAACGAACAATCCAGATGTTAGAAGATATGCTTAGAGTGTGCATAATGGATTTCAAAGGAAACTAGGATGATCATCTACCATTGGTGGAGTTTGCATAAAACAATAGTTACCACGCAAGTATTGGCATGCCGCCATACGAGACATTATACGATAGAAAATGCAGAACTCCACTATGCTGGGATGAAGTTGGTGAACGTCAACTGTTAGGACCAGAACTGGTACAGCAGACCACTGAAATTATTAAACTCATCAGAGCAAGACTAGTAGCTGCTCAAGATCGACAGAAGAAGTATGCTGATCAACACAGACAAGATCGTAAATTCGACGTAGGAAATTTTGTTTTCCTGAAAGTTTCTCCTTGGAAGGGGAAAATTCGTTTTGACAAGAAAGGCAAGCTAAGACCAAGGTTTATTGGACCTTTCGAGATACTACGAAGAGTGGGAGAAGTGGCTTATGAGGTAGCTTTACCTCCATAATTAGAACATGTGCAAAACGATTTTTCATGTGTCGGTGTTGCGACCATATAAACCCGATTACAAGCATGTCATTGAAAATAAACCGTTGTAGTTAAGTAAAGATTTGTCTTATGAAGAAATTCCTATTTAGATAGTCGACAGGAAAGAACAAGTGCTCAGGAATAAAGTGATACCTTCTGTGAAGGTGATATGGAGGAACCACAATGTCGAAGAGGCTACATGGAAACTTGAAACGGAAATGATGAAGAATTATACTGAGTTATTTGTTTAGTCTATGTCTTCGATTCTGGAGACGTAATCTTTGTAAGGAGGGAAGAATGTGATGACTTGATTGTTTGAGTTGTGATTCTGGGGACAGAATCCTTGTAAAGAGGGAATGATGTAACAATCCAGAATTTGAAGTTATAATTTTAAATATTTATTGAATTATAAATATTTATTTGAGGTGTTTATTGTTGAATAAATGTTTTGTAGATGTGATGGTTGTTAGTAAAAATTTATGAATTTAAATTTATTAGATAATATTCTAAATTAGTTGAATTTATAATTTAGAGAGTTGTAATATAATATGAGATGTTATATTGTTGTTTTGATTTAATAATTTAAGTGTATATGTTAAATTATTAAATAAAATTATAAGGAAATTATGATTTTGTGATAATTGTTTAAGTGGAAAATTTATTTAAAATATATTATGTGATTAATTTGTTTGATTAATGTTGGATATGGAAATCCAAATAAATAATATGTGGTTATAAATTATAAACTAAATGGTTTATTAAAATAGAATTAAAGGAGTTTAAATTAGTTATGACCAAACAAGGCTTAAATATATTAAGTTATTAAATTTTAAAGAGTTTTGCCAAATAAAGCCTTATGGCTTTTGGATTATTAATTTTTGAATTTGTAAATAATATAAATAAATTAAATTAAATTAATTAAATAATAAATAAAATATAATTATAACTTATACGTTATATTTATAATTGATTAGGCTTATTATGGCCATATCAGTTTCTTTTTACGCATTTGGTTATCAGTTGGGTTTTGGTTTACGCTTTAGCTATTTGCTAAGTCTGAGAAGAAGGTTTACAGAGAATTCAGAGAAATTTGAGAGAGAATTCTTGAGTTTTCCAAAACAAAATCCTGTGTTTATCAAGGTTGTATGAATAATCTACATATTATATATGTATGTATATGTATAGATGAAATTACGGCATGAAGCTTCAAACTCTATGAATTCCATACTTTTTGAATTATTGCTATATGACTGTATTATCGCATTTGTATCTAATTGTAATGCTAGAGTTTATGTTTAAACATGAATTGTATGCTAATTTCGTTGTAAAAAGGAAGGAAAGTAAATTACAGTGAATATTTTGCATATGACTTATGTAAGTACCAATTTTAGTGGCCAATTTGTATGTTAAATTGTAAATTGAGTCTTGTTTATGCTAGTTCATTAAGAAACAAAGAGAACGTAGTTTGAACGAAGTGATTCGGTTTAGAATTGTAATCAAAGCGATGGTTTTTGTAAAAGATGTCAAAAATTGAGTTTTCATATGAAAATATGGAATTTGAGAAATTAAACTAGTTTAAGTTGTTGTTAAATTGTTCTAATTGGTTGAATAGGTTGGCAAACTTGTTTGTAATAGTTTTATACCAATTATATGTGTTAATATTACTGTTTGGTGGGTGAAATTCGTGTTAGTTGGGCTAAAGTCGCCATCGTTCATTCATCTTTCTCTCGGTTTCATCATGCACTAGCCAAGAATCGCTACCGGTGCAAGGCCGCTAAAAAACAGCGTGAAGCTTATATATGGCGTAGCTGCGCCATACCCTATTCTGAGATGGTGAGTTCTGCTGCTGCTACAAACTTAGGATATCAACATAACTTGGTTTAGTGATATGTTAAAGTAACAAATATGTAGTAAGGAGGTTAAAACAGAACCGTGATGTGTAATTGATATATTCAAAGTGGTAAAGATGATTAGTAAGTTATGAACGTGATATGTTGGAACTTAGTGTAAACATTAAATGGTAACTAGGTGTTGTGAAACTAACACTTATGAATTCTGAAATGTAAATGGTAACGTAAGACTTGTACTGAAATAACAAGTTTAACTAGAAATGTATATGTTATGGTATGTTAGTATATCTAATAGGTATTGTGGTTCTAATACTATGTGTAGGTGAACGTGAGTTTTAATATTATAGCTTACGCTTGAGGCAAGTTTTCTAACTCTACATTTTCGTTGAGCAAGTTTCTTGTATATACTTTGTTTATGATGATGCAAGTTTCTAAATCTTATCTTTTTACATTGAGTATATCTTAATCCTAAGTTATTGGAATTCTATTCATTGTTGGTTTACTCTAACTTGTTTATAGTTAAACAAGTTTCTTTAGTTCATTCTTTTATAGTAAATGTTTCTTGAACTTTAATTCCTAGTGTTAAATTATTCAATCACTTTGCATAATTTATCATCATGTGGAACAAGTGTTGTTTCCAGCTTGCTATCAATTAGTGTATATTCAGTAATCAAATTTCTTATTTGACAAGCTCGTAGACCTAGCTTATTAGTGTTCAAGCAAAGGTTTATCATGTTATTCAATTTATTCAATGCTTATGCTCTCTAATTATTTTCAAGCATGAGCTTAATATATATAGTCAATTCACCTATGATTCTCAATTGTTCTATGTTATGTTGTTATTAAACAACTGTTGTGTTATTAAGCATTGTTGATTCAACTAGTCCCCTAGTTGATGAACATTAAACTTTAAATTACCCTTGGAAAGCCTATCCAAATCAAACTTTCTTTGGTACGGACTAGTACTCTAAAATTGAGAAAAACAACCCTATTATAGGGGATACACAATGCGTTAAGATGTTTGTGCACAATACATGGTACGAAGGGCTGATCCCCCTAAGTACGTGAATTCCCTATAGTACAACTGTTAAGTTTAAAGTTGAAAGATTACTTGTAACTGTGGACATAGTTCATGGTCTTATGACCCTCAGATATATTTCTTATTTTGATTCCAGTTTTTGGTTATCATTGATAGAGTACTATTCAGTTTTGATGAGCCTATTAATTGGCAATTATTATTCTCTTGTTGATTCGTTGCTATATCTAGTGAACATTTGTTTTGCTCACTCTTGCATAAATATAATTATTGGAGCTAAAGTTGAGAAGGTAGACGAACCTACAACTAGCAAAGGAAAGGGAAAAATGTACAAGTGATGAAGACTTGTAATTTTCATTTATTGTTATGATGATAGACTTTTAATTAATGATGTGATGTAATAATTCTATTTCCGCACTTGTATGATGTTTAAGGTTAGATAACCTGGGAAGATTTTTATTTAATGATGTAACCCTATTTAAAGGGAGGATTTATGATTTAATTTTATCATATTTGGGTAGATAGATATGAATGAATGGAAAGTGATCACCAAATCTTATGGGAATGAAGTACCTATATTTGGGGGTGTCACAGAGGATGAGAGAGTTTAGCTAGGTGTTAAAACTCAAATGAGCCAATCTTTGATATTTCACATACTTTAATCTTCCACTCTTTACGCTTGTGGTTAAAATTGTTGTTATATGGCTTAAATTGGCTGATGAAAGGTGTTTGGTAGTAGCTCAAGAGATGTGGCATAATTTTTTGCCATAACCATTTTAACTTAAAAGTTAAGGGTAATTTGGTCATTTTGCACACTAAAGGGTATTTTGGTCTTTTCCTTCTAAATTTTAAGGGTAGTTTGGTATTCATATATTTTCCATATATTTTAATTCTTAGGATTTGCTAATCACCATTAGGGCTTTCTAATCACTAATTAGGGTTTAGGGTTTCCCAGAGATCAAATTAGGGTCTTTGTAACTTAGTAATTAGGGTTTCAAAATAATTTTTAGGGTTTTCCCTAATTAGATTTATAATCACTTACATATCTCCTTGATCACATATACACAATCACTAATCAGTCTTAGTTTCCTATTTGAAGTTCGAATTAGGGTTTGTCAATTCCAACTTAGGGTTTTCTAATACTCTGCTATATCTGATCAAAACTGAACAATACACACATATACCGTACATACATATAATTTTAAAATACAATTAATATTATATTAATACACAAATATTTATTCAAAATCCCGAATTAGGGTTTTGGAACATATCCGACTTCATTTTTGTTCTTAGTCAACTTAAAAATTTAAATTGACTATCCTCTTAAATCTATATCGCATAGTATTACTGATACCCATATTCATAATAATTAATAAATTATAATAAAAAAAATTATTCGTAAAAATATAGTTATAATTGTTTGAAAAATTTTCGATTCTTACATTCTCCCTTCCTTATAAAGATTCCGTCCTCGGAATCACCATTACCGTACCCTAAATATTAATGTTTTATCCTTAGATTTTTATTTATGAAAAATTGAATTACTAAATTCTCCCCAACTTATAAAATCCGTGTTACGAATTTGGAACTCAAATTTCTCCTTCAAAAATTCTTTTGTTAGTGAATTATTATATTATTTTATCAAACTTATGGTAAGAGAATAGGGTAAATCCGAATCAGGTGTATATCTTAATATCGTTGATCAGGTTTATACCTGGTACTTCATCACCGGCTGCTACCGTATCCTAAACCGTCATATTGAAGGTCCGTGCAGTCGATTTGGTTGGTTTGTTTGGTGGAGTTGGACCAGTTATTGGTAGAGTCCCACTGCTTTTCCCCACATTCATGCTTCCCCCATCAACTCTCCTTTTCGGACACTCCCTCACCTTATGCTCTGTTGATCCATAAATAAAACAACCATTATTCATCCTAGGATTAGGGAAGTTAGGAGAGATATGTCCCTCCTGGCCACACTTAAAACACACAGACTTTCCCTTCAAACACTCTCCTGAATGATTTTTCCCACAGTTTCCACATTGCACAACCTGCTTCTTCACACCCTCCTGCTTAATTTTGATATTTCCTAAATTGTCACCTTTTCTCTTTCCCATCTTACTTCCACTACTCCCTTCCACCTTGACAGCTCCCTCAATCTTACCCTTGTTCTTCTTCTCCTTATTGTAAAGAGTTATGGCTTCACTTCCCTCTTCGGCTATGATAACCTTGTCCAATAGTGCTGCAAAAGTACCAATCTGTAATACCGCCAACTTGTTGTAAAACAATGGTTTTAAGCCCACTCAAACCTTCTTTCCTTCCTCGCTTCCGTGTCCACTTGATGTGGAGCAAACCTAGCTAATTGTTTAAACTTTGCGGCATACTCCGCAACTGTTATGTTCTCCTACTTTAATTCTAAAAATTTCACCTCCGTCCTAGCCTGCATAGTAGACGAAAAATAATTCTCAAAGAACAGTGTTTTAAACCTAGTCCATGTAAAGAAAGGAAAGTTAAGCCCGAAGTTAATTGGACCCTTTCGAAGTACTATGGAGAGTGGGAGAAGTAGCTTACGAGGTAGCTTTACCTCTAGAGTTAGAACATGTTCACAACGTTTTTTATGTGTCGGTGTTGCGACCATACAAATTCGATTACAAACATGTGATCGAGTATGAACCATTACAACTCAATAAGGATTTATCTTATGAAGAGGTTCCTATCTATATAGTCGACAAGAAAGAACAAGTACTCGGGAATAAGGTGATACTTTCTGTGAAGGTTATATAGAGAAACCACAATGTCGAAGAGGCTACATGGGAACTCGAAGCTGAAATGATGAAGAATTACCCTGAGTTATTTTTTTAATCTATGTCTTCGATTCTGGGGACAGAATCTTTGTAAGGAGGGAAGAATGTGATGAATGAGTTGTTTGAGTTGTAATTCTGGGGACAGAATCCTTGTAAGGAGGGATGGACGTAACAATCCAAGACTTTATTTGTAATTTAAAATATTTATTAAATTGAATAAATATTTTATTGAATATGTTATTGATGTATTGGTTGTTCATAGATACTTGTGAATTAAATTTATTAGATACTACTCTAATTTAAATTAATAGGTAGAGAGTTATTAAAAATAACATGTAGTTATATTGCTATTTTAATTTAATAATTTCAAATGACATGATAATTATTAAATAAAATTGTAATGAGATTATAATTTGGTGATATTTGGATTAAGTAAAAAATTATTTAGTATGTTGTAATTAGTTTATTTAACTAATTTTGGATATGGAGATCTAAATAAATAATTTGAGATTATAAACTATAGTGTAAAGGATTTATTAAAATAAATTAAAGTAGTTTTAAATTAATTTAATCAAATAAGGCTTAAATACATTAAGTCTTTATTTTAAAAGTATGTTTTCCAAACAATGCCTAATGACTTTTGAATTTTGAAATATAATAAATAATATAAATAAAATAAATCAAAACATAAAATATATTTTATAATTGATGTACATTATGTAAGACCCCAAATTTTATGAATAAAGATTAATTTTCTCAAAATATTTTTTTAAGTATTAAGGTGTGGATTTGGTATAATATTATAGTTGTGGGAAATATTTACAAATTTTGTAAAGTATGCAAGTTGTTATAAAATATTCGTTTGGTTGGGAATATTCGTTTTAGCGGGGAATATTCAGAAAGCAGCACAATCATTAGTGGACCCACAGCGAAAGTATTATTTGAGTTAGAAAAAGCAGCGTAAATATATTTTATAAAAATAACGGCGAAAATTTTACCGTTAAACTGTTGAAATACCCGGTGGTAAAAGTAAAGTAATACGCGTGGTTACACAGTAGCACACGGTATTGATTATTGATGCTTACGTGAGAAGTCACTCAGTTATACTCAATTATTACTACAGTAATTGCTGCATAATATCTCTCATATTATTGATTCAATTATTGTCACAGTATCATCTACATAGTTCTTTATATTATTAAATCAATAATTAAGACGAAAAATTTATTCATATTATTATTTATATTATTGACGATGTCTAGAAAGTTCTGTCGAGGAAAGGGGTTTGGTCACCTAATTGCGAGCCAATAGGGAGAAATCCTTATCGAAAAGCCCCCTCTTTCCTGAGAATGACCTGGTTGTTAAATATTGTGAGTTATAATATTAATGTAAATAAGTTTGTGTTGATTAAAGACGAAATTGATATTTCCATTGTATTGGGATTATTAGTGTTAGTGGAAATCGTCATTTATTTCGATAATAATTAATTTCTGGAGGTTAAATTGACCAATCGAGTTATTAATAGGATAAATGAGAAATTAATTGTTATTAGTTCACATGCATATAACTATTGATTCACATGCATGTACTATTAGGGGAGGTGGTGCAAGTTTGATAATACTTATCGAACTAAATTAAAAATGGAGAAAAAGATGAAGGTACTATACTGTAATAATCCGAGCCCCAAAATATGCAATTATCGAAACTATGTTTTCCTATAAATAAGAACTCATTCTTTTTTCATTCTCACCAATTCACTAAGACTCACAAGAGCAATTATAGAGAGAGAAGCTATAGAGAGAAAGAAAAAGAGTATTCTGCTACTTCACTATTGCAGTATCCAACCTTCTACTAAGGTAAGGGGTATTATTTATTTCGTCTTCGTAAGGGATATTATTTTTGTTCAATATTCGTATGAAATAATATTTTCTTTCATACTCTGTAAGTAATATTATTTCATATCATTTCCCTAATTTTACACTCATTTTGTTGAAGTATTTCTTCTATACTCCGTGAAATTAGTAGAATATCCTTGAAATTTGCGTTTCATCTAGTATCATTTCACAAGGATATTTTTCTGAACATCCTTGTTAAATTTTAAGCTTTTCATGCCGGAGTACTATTCATGAGTACTATTCATTAATACAATACTATTCATACGTACAATACTATTCATAGAGTACTATTCATGGGCACTATTCATAAATAAAGTAATATTCATAAATACGGTACTATTCATAAAGTACTATTCACAAAATACTATTCACGAAGTACTATTTATAAAGTACTATTCACGGGGTACTATTCATGAAGTACTATTCCTGAGGTACTATTCATAAAGTATTATTATCGAAGTACTATTCATGAGGTACTATTCACTCGGGTACTATTCACCCAGAGTACTATTCATGACAAAAATTGATTTTTTTTCGCTCCAAATCATTTTTGATACAATATTATTCTTGAATTTTACTCCACAAAGTAGCATCATGTTGACAATTTGGATATTATTGACTTCTGGATAAATTAAATTATAAATCTTTAAAACTTATCCTTGCTTTTATTTAATTGAATTCTTATATCATTGTCATCATCCTCATGCTTATATTGTGATGAAAGTCATCTATGGCTTACGTGCATAGATGGCCTGTTGATTGGTATGATTATGACCAGGGATTATTTGGTATAATCATGAGCGTAATGTTACTAATAATGTGGTAAAAGTCCTCATTGGCTCGTAGTGCATTGATGGACAGATGTTGGTATGATCATAACCATTCATTCTCTTCGGCCAAGGGTGCAAAGATGAATTTTTGTTTGGAACGATCATGACCATTGATGAAAACACGAATATCCTTGGCCCGTAGTGCATGGATAATTCGTGGTCGTGATACTAATGAATAGCCTTGGCCCGTAGTGCATGGATAATTCAGTGATGTGGATTATTTATTAAGCTGAGTCTCAGCAATAAAATTGATGGTAAGCTTTTAAATCATAGAAGATAGTAGATATCATGCTCTACTTGACTCTTCTAATGGATTACTTATTCCACTGCAGTTGTTGATCTAATACTTGTTGTCTATTGTATTCTATCAGTTGTTATACTGTTGAAGGTTAAGGATAATTTATTCTGCATTATCTTAGTCATAATATTTCTTACTAGGCTAGTTGAGCTCACCCTTTTCTTTCATTGTTCTCTTTCGGAAATGAGAATATAGCTGGGATGAGTCGGGGAATGGAGTGATGGTCCAGGATAAGTGGCTATAGTAGTCCTCACTAATTTATGAAATAGTGTGATAATAATTGTAATGAGGACTCCATTGAGTGTGGATATTGTCTAGAAGATAATATTCATGTTAAAACTCTCAGCTTATGTTTTGTTGAATTGTACACGACAGTTGTATAATTAAGTTGTATTTGTATTCTGTACCAAGTATTTGGAGACTCAGAATGGGTGATGTATACCTATTTTGGGGGCGTCACACGTTAATTTTTTGTAACTGATATAATTAAGTATGCGTATTATGGCCTTATTAGTTTATTATCTTTACGCTTAAGGGTTAGTTGGTTTTACGTGAATTGGCTTATACTGAGAAAGAGAGAAGAAAGTTACAGAGAAATTTGAGAGAGTTTAGGAGTGTTTGAGAGAAAAGTCTGTGATTCCAAAACAATTTCTGGGTTTTAGCAAGATTGTTTAAGCAAGTGAAGGTATTCTTCCAACACTTTAATATTATATACATGATGTTCTATGTTCACGAGTTTTATAGTCTATGTGAATTTAATTTTCTTGATGTGTTATTATACAACTGATTACTTGTGATTGTATGTATTTGTGATGTTAGAACTAGTGGTTAGACAAGAATTAGTATGCTAATTACGTTTAAAAGAAAGAAAACTGTTTTCAGTGTATGTTTTTATATATGGCTTGTGAAAGTACCAAATTTGGTGGTTAATTTGTAAACCAATCTGTAAATTGAGCCTTGAATATGTTAGTTCATTAAGAAATGAAGAGAACATAGTTTGAATGAGTTAATTTGGACAAGAATTGTGATCACAATAATAACTTTTGTGAAGGATGTCAAAAATGAAGTTTTTGGTATAAAACATGGAATTTAAAGAATTTAAATTGGTTGTGGTATTGTTTGATTGTTCTAAGTTGGTAAATATGTGAGGAATCATGTTTATATGAGTTCTATGTCAATTGGATATGTTAAATTTACTATTTTGTGGATGAAATTCATGTAAGTTGGGCTAAACAGAGTATTGTTATAAAGACTACGTAGTTTTCGTTTACATGCACTAGGCAATTCTTGGCTGTGTCTGATGTCAAGGCGAAGCAAGCATTCTGCCACGGTCCGAGCTTATGTATGGCGCAGCTGAGCTATACCCTTATCTGAGGCAGTGATGCCTGTTATTCATACGAACCTTGGAGACCTATTATAACTTAGTATAATGATGTGTTAATGTGACAAACACGTAATGAAAAGGTTAAGACAGATTTGTGTCATGTGATTAGTAATTCTAAAATTATAAAAATATTAGTAAGTTATGAAAGTGATATGTCATGATTTAAGGTACACAATGAATAGTGAATAAGTGTTATAAGGTTAACACTTGAGATTTTTGATATACATATGGTGTAAAGTAAAACTTGTACTAAAGTAACAAGTTTATCTAAAAGAGAGTTTTATTTTGGGACAATGGATATTAGTTTATCTAATAGATATTGTGATTTTAATACTATGTGTAGGTGAACGCGAGTTGTAATTTATAGCTTACGCACGAGGCAAGTTCCTTACTCTAAACTTTTATTGAGAAAGTTCTTTTATCGTTAAACTTTATTTGAGCAAGCTTTAATCCTAACTTTATTCGAGCAAGTTTTGAATTCTAATCATTGTTGAATTATTCTAACTTGTTTATAGTTAAACAAGTTTCTCTAGTTTCATTCTTTTATAGTGAATGTAACTTCTTGAACTCTAATTTCTAATATTGAGCCACCATATTTCATTTACTTTGCACATGTTATTATCATGTTGAGCAAGCTTTGTTTCCAGCTTGTTATCGATTAATGTATGTTCAGTAATTTAATTCTTTATTTGACAAGATCATAGCCTTAGCTTACTATTGTCCAAGAAAGGTTCATTGTTCTATTCAATGCTTATGTTTTTTAGTTATTTCTAAGCATGAGTTTAATGTATAGTTGGTTCACCTATGCTTCTTAATCATTTTACATTAAATTATTATTGATCACTCGTAGTGCTGTTAAGACTTGTTGATTCAACTAATCCGTTAGTTGATGATCGTGAAACTCCAAATTACCCTTGAAGCTTATCCAAACCAAACCTTCTTTGGTGCAGATGTGACGCCCCCAAAATAGGTATACATCACCCATTCTAAGTCGCCAAATATATGGTACAGAAAACAACTACAACTTTATTATTACAATTGTCGTGCAAAATACGACAACACATACAGTGCGTTTAAATACAAGTGTTGTCTTCTAGACAATATCCACACCCAAATAAAGTCCTCATTACAATTATTGATGCACTATTTTACAAAAATAGTGAGGACTGCTAAAACAACTGTCTAGGACCATCACTCTATACCCCGACTGGTTCTAGTAATGTTCTCGCTTCCTGAAAAGAAAAATGGAACAAAAAGCTAAAGGGTGAGCTCAACTAGCCCAGTAAAGAATATTATGACTAAGATAATATACAACAAATTATCCTTAGTCTTCAACATGGGAAAAATCTAATAGAATATAATCGACAACAAGTTTTAGATCAACAACTGCAGCGGAAACATCAATTCATTAGAAGAGTTAAGTAGAGAATGAAATCTATTATCATCTATGAATTTAGAAGTCCATCATCAATATTTTATCCCTGTAACATCAATTAATATATATCTTGCATCAAATATTCATCTTTGCACTACGGGTCAAAGATATTCATTTGTATCACCAGTTGGTCATGTTCATCTCAACACCTATTCATCTTTGCACTATGGACCAAAGATATTCATCAGGTAATCATACATCTTTGCACTACAGGCCAAAGATATTCATCAAGTATCACCATTAAGGACTTAGGATGATGAAAAACATTTTAGAGAACGAATCCAATGAAACAGAAGGATAAATATTAGGGATTCGTATTTCGGTTGATCCAAATTCAATAATACTCCATAATAACCAATTGTGAAGTAGAATTCAAAAATAAAGATCAAAACATGGATACAATCAAAGAAAGTAGCCATAATAGACATCTGAGATAAAGAAGAGAAAATTTCATTTTTCGGTGAATAGTGCCGTATTTGTGAATAGTGTCGTATACATGAATAGTGTTGTATACGTGAATAATAACCCCGACATAAAAGGTAGAAATTCCACAATAAAATTCATAACAATATCTCAGCATAATTATATTGAAGAAAATAATATCATTTAAGAAGAAAATAACATCCCTTACCTCAAAGAAACAGTACTTCGGAACGAAAGGTCGGATGTGATGTTGAATGAAACATGTACTGAATAACAACTCTCAAAGTATCTAAATACTCACAAAATACGCTCGATAATATAGAGAGAGAAAGAGAGAAAGCTTATGTTTCTGGTGTGATTTTCAATTCTAACCTAAGCACCTATTTATAGGAAAATGCTAGCACACCGAAACAGACTTGACCTGCTACCTGATGGCTTTACCTGCTACTATTGCCACCCACCACATTTGAAATAAAATTCAACACATTTCTTTACCAACCACAAGTGGGGCCCACTCAATTCTAGAATTTTCCACCAAAATCATTTATAAACCTAATTTCTGAATCAGTCACCTCTTAAAATTCATAACAAATCATACGTTCATTTTTAACGGTTCAAAATTTGTGGACATATAGTCAACTTATATATGTATAACATATCCAAAAATCACAACGATCCAACGGTCAGATTAAAAATTATAACTCACACAATATATCTCAAGAACAATGATTTAATTTTTAATACCTCCATTCCGACAAAAACACCTTAACATTAATTCCTTCAATTATATCCACATAAAATTAATATATCCTTCAATTATATCGACATAAAATAAATATTTCTTTATCATATAAATCAATAATTAATTATTCACAAATAATATTACAGAATCACAATTATGACAACGGTAGTTCGAGAAAGAGGGGCTTTCAGATAAGGATTTCTTCTTCATCTTGGCGCAATTAATTAGGTGACCAAACCTCTCCTTTAGATGTAAATTTCTAGACATTGCCAATAATGCTATCTAATAATATTATTCAAATAATATGAATTATTGATCTGATAATGGGGAATACTCTGCAGTGACAATTATTGAAACCACAATAATATAAAATATCAATGCAACAATTATTGAATCAATAAAATAAAATATTGAGCAAAGAATTATCATGTAACAATTATTGAGTAGTTCCCTTTACGTAAGAATCAATAATTTAAAAATCTTTGTGCAATACCGTGTGCTCTTTGTGCAAACCACGCCAGTACATCGTATTTTAACCACCGGGTATTCCAATAGTGTTAACGGTAACAATTACACCGTTATTTATAAAAGCTCAAACTTGTCATTTTCTTCATCCGATAGTTATTCTTTTATGAGGTCAACGAATGGCTGTGCCGTCATACGAATATTCCCCGACAACAAGAATATTCCACGACCAAACGAATATTCCCCTACAAAATGAATATTTTATAACCACTTGCTTATTTTATAAAATTTGCACATTTCACCCATAACCAGAGCATTATATCAAATTACCACCTTATTAATTTAGGATAATGAATAGAGAAAATTTAATTTTATTTATAATAAGTTGGGGTCTTACAACCTCCCCTCCTTATAAAATTTCGTCCTCAAAATTGACGTAGGTACCTGGTGTTTCGAACAGGTGAAGGTACCTCGGTTTCATTTCCAATTCCAACTCCCATGTCATTTCCTAAATACCATGGTTCCTCCATAAAACCTTAACTTCTGGTATAACCTTAGTGCGTAGGACATGCTCTTTTCTATCCAAGATCTTAACAGGTACCTCCTCGTATGTTAAATCTTCGGCTATCTCGTCTGGTTCTAACACAATAATGTGGTTCGAGTCTTTCACATATTTACGAAGTATAGATATATGAAAAATATTATGAACACGAGACATGCTTGGAGGTAATGCGAGTCTATAGGCCATATTTCCTATTCGGTCAAGAATCTCAAATGGACCAACAAATCGAGGATTAAGCTTTTCTCTCTTCCCAAATCTTGTAACTCCCTTCCATGGAGCAATACGTAACAGTACATGATCTCCAATATTAAATTCCACATCCTTTCGATGAAGTCAGTATAACTCTTTTGTCGATCCTGTGAGGTTTGAATACGTTGTCGAATCATTTGGATCTTTTCTGTAGTCATGCGTACCAATTTCGGTCCCAACAAAGTTGCTTCACCCACCTCATCCCAGCATACTGGAGAAAGATACTTTCGTCCATACAACGCCTCGAATGGAGCCATGCCTATACTTGCTTGATAACTGTTGTTGTAGGAGAATTCCACCAGTGGCAAGTACTTATCCCAACTTCCTTTGAAATCTAGGACACATAGTCTTAATAGATCTTCAAGAGTTTGAATAGTCCTTTCCGATTGCCCGTCTGTTTGAGGATGGTATGCCGAACTGAATCGTAAATCCGTGCCCATAGCTTTCTACAAGCTAACCCAAAATCGTGAAGTGAATCTTGGGTCACGATCCGAAACTATGGATACTGGCATGCCATGCAATCTCACAATCTCATTCAAGTACATACGAACAAGACGTTCAAGAGAATAAGTCTCACGTATAGGCAAGAAATGAGCAGACTTGGTTAATCTATCAACAATAACCCAAATCGCATCTATACCTTGATAAACCTTGGGAAGACCCATAACGAAATCCATATTAATGTGTTCCCACTTCCATTCCAGAATCTCAAGTGGTTGTAATGGACCCTTTGGCACTTGATGCTTCGCCTTTACTCATTGACAAGTTAAACACCTCGAGGTAAACTCTGCGATCTCTCTCTTCATATTGTTCCACCAAAATGTGTGTCGAATATCATGATACCTTTTGGTACTCCCAAGATGGATTGCAAACGGTGTGTTGTGTTCCTCCATCATGATTCTATGCTTCAAGTCAGAATCGTTAGGAACACAAAGTTTGGAGTTGACTCTAAGTATTCCTTCTTCAACAATTCTTGCCTCCGGAATAGCACCTTCTTGCACTTTCGTCTTCATACATATCATCTCTGGGTCTGTGGCTTGAGCAGCTTTAACTTTATCGATTAAAGTCGGTTCTACTCATATATTTGCCATCATCAAGTTGGTCCCTCGAGTTTTTAACTCTATCTCCATCCTTTTTAAGTCGTACAAAATGGGTCTTTGTGTTAACAACATAGCACTCGTACCCGCATACGATCTTCTACTCAATGTGTGAGCTACAACGTTTGCTTTTCCAGGATGATATTGAATGCTATGGTCATAATCTTTCAACAACTCGAGCCAACGTCGTTGCCACATGTTGAGTTCCTTTTGGGTGAAGAAATATTTGAGGCCTTTATGATTCGTATAAATCTCCACTTTCTCCCCATACAGGTAGTGTCTCTAGATTTTCAACGCAAAAATAACTGCTGCCAACTCCAGATCATGAGTAGGATAATTCCTCTCATATTCTTTTAGTTATCGCGAGGCATAGGCTATGACTTTCCCATGTTGCATGAGAACACATCCTAACCCTTTGCCTGAAGCATCGCTATAGATAACAAATCCATCCGAACCAGATGGTATTGTCAGAACAGGTGCCGAAATAAGTCTTCTCTTGAGCTCTTGGAAACTCTTCTCACATTCCTCGCTCCATACAAATTTTGCATCTTTCCGAGTCAGCTGAGTTAATGGAGTAGCAATTCGAGAAAATCCTTCCACGAATCTCCGATAATAACCAGCTAAGCCCAGAAAGCTACGCACTTCGGTCATCGACTTCGGCTGCTCCCAACTTTGGATTGCTTCAATCTTCGTCGGGTCAACAGATACTCCATGTTTTGACACTACGTGCCCAAGGAATATTACTTCCTTAAGCCAGAACTCGCATTTCTTCAACTTGGCATATAGCTTGTTGTCATGAAGTCTTTGAAGTACCAGCTTCAAATGGTGCTCATAATCTTCACGGCGTTTGGAATAGATGAGGATGTCATCAATAAAGACAACAACGAACTGATCCAAATATTCCTTGAATACACGGTTCATCATATCCATGAAAGCAGCAGGAGCATTTGTCAATCCAAAAGACATGACTAAGAATTCATAATGCCCGTCATCGAGTTACGAAGGCGTCTTTGGAATATCCTCGATTTTAATCTTCATTGATGATATCCGTAAGCTAAGATCAATCTTTAAAAAGAATTGTGCTCCTTGTAACTGGTCAAACAGGTCATCAATGCGAGGTAGTAGATACCTATTCTTGATGGGGACATGGTTCAATTCTCGATAGTCAATACAAAGTCGCATACTCCCGTCTTTCTTCTTTACGAATAAAACAGGAGCACCCCAAGGAGATGTACTAGGACGAATGAAACCGATGTCTAATAACTCCTGTAGTTGGACTTTTAACTCCTGAAGTTCAATAGGAGCCATTCGATATGGGGTTTTAGAAATGGGCTTTGTACCCGATTCAAGGTCAATAAAGAATTCAACATCACGTTCTAGGGGTAGAGCAAGAAGTTCTTTAGGAAATACGTCAGGAAATTTATTAACAACATGAATATTATTCAAATCTGACGTGTTTTTGTTCAAGTCCATAATATGGGCTAAGAAAGCTTGACATCCGTTTTTTAATAAACGAATAACTTTATGGCTTGATATGATCGTGACTGATTTTAGTGGTTTAGTTGCTTGAATTTGAATAACAGGTTGGTTAGGAATATGAAAACTAACAACCTTACGAAAACAATCAATTTTGGAATGATGAGTGGTTAACCAATCAATCCCTAAAATCACATCAAATGCAAGTATCTTTAAAGAGATAAGATCAATAGGTAATGTGATTGTGCCAACTTGGATCAAGCAAGATCTATAAACTGTAGATGTAACAAAGTTTTCACCCAATAGAGTTTCAACAGATAAGTTAAAGTCCAATTTCCCCGGAGTCAAGTTTAAACATTGAGCACAAGCAGAAGAGATAAAAGAATGGGTAGAACCGGTATCTAGTAAGGTATAAACTTTGCAAGAGTTCAAGATTAGCTTACCTGTGATCACCTCATTCGGGTTTCTCGTATTTTGGCCAGTCACGACAAACGCCCTTCCTTGAACCACCGACTTTGTTTTGTCCGTAGTCGCCTTTGGTGTCGTCATCCCAGTTGGACTTGACTTCGCTATCGGACAAAATTGGGCTATGTGACCATATTTTCTGTAATTGAAACACACCTCGAAAGGTTGTGAACAGTTTGGACTTATGTGTCCCTCCTCTCCACATCTGTAGCATCTAACTGGCGGTCGTTCTCCTCCCCTAGAATTTGTTGTTAGTGTTGGTGCTAGTGCTGATGTCTTCCCGTCATTGTTGAATCTCCTCTTTTTGAAATTTCCACTTGACTCACCTCTTCTATTATCATGGCCACGATTACCGCCCGAGTGATTACTGCTTTTGTCCGTATTCTTCCCTCCTCGCTGGTTATCATCGCTCCGATGACTACTGTCAGCAATATGACCCTGGTTGTGATCCCTCATTTGAGTGTACTCATTATCTCGCTCTAATAATTGAGCCTTATTGACAACATCTGAATATAGAGAAAATTTATGAGAGTTAAGGTATTGACGAATCTCGGGCTTTAGACCTCTCAGAAACATTCACGTCATACGTTCCTCATTCTCTACCAAATGATGTGCAAACCTGGATAACTCCGCGAACTTCACCTCGTATTGAGACACTGTCATGTTGTTCTGTTCCAGTCTAATAAACTCTACCTCTTTCATATGACGAATACTTTCAGGAAAGTACTTGTCATTGAACAGTTTCTGAAATCTTTCCTAAGACATCTTAAGTGCGGCTAGCTGGGTATGCTTCACAGATTCCCACCAATAATCTACCTCACCACGGAACATAAAGGTGGCGAATGGAACCTTCTGTTCCTCCGTGCATCCCAAGACATCGAATATCTTAGTAATTTGCTTAACCCAAGTTTCCACCTTAATCGGATCGGGCTTTCCCCAAAAATATGGTGGTCCCAACTTTTTGAATTGCTTGGCTGTGACAAACCACGCATTGCTATCATTTCCACCCGTATTTTGTACACGAGTCTCCACCGTCTGATTTTGCATGAACTGCAAAAAGCTTCTAAACATCGCTTCATTCATCGTTTGCTCGGTAGTGTTGTTTACAGGAGGAATATTGCCTTCCTGTTGCACGTTCTCTTGGTTGGAAATCAAAGGTTGTTCCACAGTCTCATAGACTCCATTGTTAACGTTCTCAGCTGCCATTCTTAAAAACTGCCATAAAATAAGGGTTAATTAAACAAATTAACATATCACATAATATCCCTATATTATGACCGACCAACAAATAAGTTTAGGTAGAACACACTAGCGAAGGATTTACTCATCTCCCCCCTCCTAGTTCTATTCCCAGATCTCCGCCAGAGACCATATCCCTAAGCTTTGATACCAACTGTGACGCCCCCAAAATAGGTATACATCACCCATTCTGAGTCGCCAAATACATGGTAGAGAAAATAACTACAACTTTATTATTACAATTGTCGTGCAAAATACGACAACACATACTGTGCGTTTAAATACAAATATTGTCTTCTAGACAATATCCACACCCAAATAAAGTCCTCATTATAATTATTGATGCACTATTTTACAAAAATAGTGAGGACTGCTAAAACAACTGTCTAGGACCATCACTTTATACCCCGACTGGTTCCTGCTATGTTCTCGCTTCCTGAGAAGAAAAATGGAGCAAAAAAGGAAAAGGGTGAGCTCAACTAGCCCAGTAAAGAATATTATGACTAAGATAATATACAAAAAATTATCCTTAGTCTTCAACAAGGAAAAAGTCTAATAGAATATAATCGACAACAAGTTTTAGATCAACAACTGCAGCGGAAACATCAATTCATTAGAAGAGTTAAGTAGAGAATGAAATCTACTATCATCTATGAATTTAGAAGTCCATCATCAATATTTTATCCCTGTAACATCAATCAATATATATCTTGCATCAAATATTCATCTTTGCACTACGGTCCAAAGATATTCATTTGTATCACCAATTGGTCATGTTCATCTCAACACTGCTCATCTTCAGACTACTGGATCAAAGATATTCATCGTAATCTGTAAGACCCTCAAATTTTTAAATAAAAGGAATTTCCTTTATTTATTATTTTGAAATAGTAAGGGTTGATTTGATTAATGTGGATAGTTAAGGGTTAAATACGCAAATATTTCAAAATAAGTAAGTGGTTATAAAAT
Organism: Panax quinquefolius; assembly: GCA_020205615.1. Taxonomy (NCBI): domain Eukaryota; kingdom Viridiplantae; phylum Streptophyta; class Magnoliopsida; order Apiales; family Araliaceae; genus Panax; species Panax quinquefolius. The sequence continues at coordinate 52,311,915 of CM035161.1, read as the reverse complement.
ATTCATTATCGTCGGGGAATATTCGTTTGGTTGTGGAATATTCAAATCTTTGTCGGGGAATATTAAATGCACTGGTAGCTGACATGTGTGGGCCCCATAACGGAAAGCGATTGGATGAAGAAAACGACAAATATGAGTTGTTTTTAAATAAGCTGGCGTAGTTATTCACAGATTATCTTGTTGGAATAATTTGGTTAAAACACACTAATACTGGCGTTGTTGAATAAAGAAGACACCAGTATTGCACCAATTATTGATTCTTACGTAAGAAGGCACTACTCAATAATGGTTACTGAATTAATTCTTATTCGATATTTTATTGAGTTAATAATTCTTTGCATTGATATTTTATATTGCTATTGTTTCAATAATTGTCATTACACAAGATCTTTCATTATCGAAGCAATAATTCATATTATCTGAATAATATTATTAGATAACATTATTGGCAATGTCTAGAAAGTTCTCATCTAAGGAGAGGTTTGGTCACCTAATTGCGCTACCAAGAAGAAGAAATTCTTATTGGAAAGCCCCTCTTCCTGAGGCGCACGGTTGTCAATATTGTGATTACGTAATATTATTTATGAATAATTAATTATTGATTCATATGATGAGAAAAATATTGATTTTATGTGGATATAGATGGAGAAAATTTTTATAGTGACAATTGTTGAAAATTGAAATTTTATCTTTTCGATTAAATAATTCATTTAAATATATTATTTTAATAATATATTAACGGTGATATTTTTACAACGAATGTGGGATATATGAGTATACGAGGAGGAAGAGTATTTTTGTTGCAATAAATGTTTAAAACATGTTAAACATGTAAATTGGACCCCATTTATTGATGAAATTTGATTATAGCTTTGTAAAATCGCCCGTTTGTGGATTTGGTCAATTTCCATTTGGAATTTGGAAAAACTTTCTTCTGCAAAAATGTAGAGAATTGAATTTCCTATAAAAACTCGCGAGATTCAAATTTTCTGATGAAAGGGCTATTTATTATGAATTATTGAAGTTCTGAAGTTCCGAAATAATTGATTTTTGGAAGTTTAAAATATTTTTAATTACAAAAACGTTTTTTTCATTTTTGAAACTCATTTAACATGTGGTTAGGAGGCTGAATTCAGATTGTTAGTGTGCGTATGAAGTTGTGGAAAAATTATAATATATTATATTAAATTTTCTGCTTTGGTGTTCTAAGCAATTTCCTATAAATAGGGTGCTTAGGTTAGAATTGAAAATCACACCGTAAATCAAGTTTTCTCTCTATATTATCGAGCGTATTCTTGTGAGTATTTTGAGTATACTTTGAGTATTGCTATACGGTGCAAGTCCAAGTCATAGCCTATATCCGGTGTTTTAGCTAGAAGTACTGATCTTTCGAGGTAAGGGATATTATTTTTTTTTGTAATGATATTATTTCTTCAATATCATTATGCTGAAATGTTGATCTGAAGTTTTTATCAAATTTGGAACTTTTTCATGTCGGGGTTACTATTCATGAGTTACTATTCATGAGTTACTATTCACGAGTTACTATTCATGAGTTACTATTCACGAAAGTTACTATTCACGAAAGTACTATTCATGAAGCGTGAAGATGTTTTTGTGGAATTTCTATCTTTTGGTGTCTGAGTTACTATTCACGATATCACGCAGACTATTCACGATATCTGGCACTATTCACGATATCTGCGATACTATTCACCAAAAAATAAAATTTCTTCTTTTCGTCCAAAACATCTATTCGGATACTAACTCGATTGTATCCATGTTTTGATCATTCTTGAATTTTACACCACTATGATTATTTTTGAGGTATTGTTGGACATGGATAAAACAAAGTACTAATCCTTAATCCTTGTCATTTTGTTTCATTGGATTCGTTTCTTTAAAAATATTTTTCATCATCCTCGCCTTAAATGATGATATTATCAATATCTTGGCCTTTGTAGTGCAAAGATGAATGATTTCTTGATGAATATCTTTGGCCCATAGAGCAAAGATGAACAGGTGTTGAGATGAACATGACCGACTGATGAATATCTTTGGCCCGTAGTGCAAAGATGAACAGGTGTTGAGATGAACATAACCGATTGATTAATATCTTTGGCACCTAGTGTAAAAAGATGAACAGTGTTTAAATGAACATGACTAATCGATGAATATCTTTGGCCTGTAATGCAAAGATGAATATTTGATTCCAGATGCATATTGATTGATGTTACAGGATAAAATATTGATGATGGATCGTTAAATTCATAGATTATAGTAGATTTCATTTCTACGTAACTCTTCTATGAATTATTATTTCACGCGTAATATTGATCTCGAAACTTGTTGTCTATTGTATTCTATCGATTTTTCCGTTGAAGACTAACGATAATTTGTTGTATATTATCTTAGTCATAATATTCTTTATTGGGCTAGTTGAGCTCACCCTTTTCCTTGTTGTTCCATTTTTCTTCTCGGGGAGGCGAGAATGTAGCGAAAGTACTAGTCTGGGGGTATGGAATGAAGGTTCTAGAGAGAGTTGTTTAGTAGTCCTCACCATTTTGTAAAATAATGAATCAATAATTATGATGGGGATTTATTTGCATGTGGATATTGTCTAGAAGACAATATTATATTTAAACTCACAGTATATATTGTCGTATTTCACACGACATTTGTATTATTGAAGTTGTAGTTTACTTTTTGTACCATGTATTTGGCGACTCAGAATGGGTGTTGTGTATACCTATTTTGGGGGCGTCACATAATCATACATCTTTGCATTACAGGCCAAAGATATTCATCAAGTATCACCATTAAGGGCTGAAGATGATGAAAAACATTTTAGAGAACGAATCCAGTGAAACAAAAGGATAAATATTAAGGATTCGTATTTCGATTTTTCCAAATTCAATAATACTCCATAATAACCAATTGTGAAGTAGAATTCAAAAATAAAGATCAAAACATGGATACAATCAAAGAAAGTAACCATAAAAGACATCTGAGATAAAGAAGAGAAAATTTCATTTTTCGGTGAATAGTGCTGTATACGTGAATAGTGTCGTATACGTGAATAGTAACCCCGACACAAAGGTAGAAATTCCACAATAAAATTCATAATAATATCTCAGCATAATGATATTGAAGAAAATAATATCATTTAAGAAGAAAATAACATCCCTTATCTCGTAGAAACAAAGATTGCCGGAATGAAAGGCCTGGATGTGATGATTTGAATGAAACTTGTCTTGAATAGCAACTCTCAAAGTATCTAAATACTCACAAAATACGCTCGATAATATAGAGGGAGAAAGAGAGAAAGCTTATGTTTCTGGTGTGATTTTCAATTCTAACCTAAGCACCTATTTATAGGAAAATGCTAAGACCACTAAAACAGACTTGACGACCTTAATTGATGGCTTTACCTGCTACTATTGCCAACCACCACATTTGAAATAAAATTCAACACATTTCTTTACCAACCACAAGTGGGGCCCACTCAATTCTAGAATTTTCCACTAAAATCATTTATAAACCTAATTTCGAATCAGTCACCTCTTAAAATTCATAACAAATCATACGTTCATTTTTAACGGTTCAAAATTTGTGGACATATAGTCAACTTATATATGTATAACATATCCAAAAATCACAACGATCCAACGGTCAGATTAAAAATTATAACTCACACAATATATCTCAAGAACAATGATTTAATTTTTAATACCTCCATTCCGACAAAAACACCTTAACATTAATTCCTTCAATTATATCCAAATAAAATTAATATATCCTTCAATTATATCGACATAAAATAAATATTTCCTTATCATATAAATCAATAATTAATTATTCACAAATAATATTACAGAATCACAATTATGACAACCAGCTGTTCCAGAAAAGGGGCTTTCCGATAAGGATTTCTCTTCTGGGCGCGCAATTAGGTGACCAAACCTCTCCTTAGACAGAACTTTCTAGACATTGCCAATAATGCTATCTAATAATATTATTCAAATAATATGAATTATTGATCTGATAATGGGGAATACTCTGCAGTGACAATTATTGAAACCACAATAATATAAAATATCAACGCAACAATTATTGAATCAATAAAATAAAATATTGAATAAAGAATTATCGTAATAATTATTGAGTAGTTCCTCTTACGTAAGAATCAATAATTTAAAAATATCATGCAATACCTGGTAGTACTCTTGTGCAACCACGCCAGACATCGTATTTTAACCACCGGGTATTCCAACAGTGTTAACGGTAACAACTACGCCGTTATTTATAAAAACTCAAACTTGTCATTTTCTTCATCCGATAGTTATTCTGTTATGAGGCCCACGAATGGCTGCGCCGTCGTACGAATATTCCCCGACAACAAGAATATTCCACGACCAAACGAATATTCCCCGACAAAATTAATATTTTATAACTACTTGCTTATTTTATAAAATTTGCACATTTCAGCCATAACCAGAGCATTATATCAAATTAACACCTTATTAATTTAGAATAATGAATAGAGAAAATTCAATTTTATTTATAATAAGTTGGGGTCTTACAGCAGACTTGTACTTTAAAACTGAGATGAACAATCCTATAACAGGAGATTATTTTAGAGCTATGCAATGACGTTAAAATATTTGCGCAATACATAGTACATAGGGCTGATCACCTGGAGTACGAGATTTTGGTCCACATAGTCGTTTAGAGTGTTAAAGGTTATAGTAGAAACACATGTTAACCTAGGACATAGACAATGATTATGGTCTTTTAGATTGTTAAAGGTTAAAGTAGAAATACTTGACAACCTAGAGCATAGTTCGTGGTCTTGTGACCCTCAGTTACATTTTGTATGATGATTCCAGTTTTTGGTTATCATTGAAAGAGTATTATTAAACTCTGATGAGCTTATTAGTTGGCATTTATTATGCTATTGTTATTTATTGTTGTTTCCAGTGAGCATTTGTTTTGCTCACTCTTGCATATATATACTCATTGCAGCTAAAGTTGAGAAGGTTGATGAACCTACCACTAGCAAAGGAAAAGGGAAAATGAACAAGTGATGAAGACTTGTAATTTATTTATTGTCATGACGATAGACTTTATATTTAATGATGTGATGTAAATTTTTTGTTTTGCATCTGATTTATGTTAAAGGTTAGATAACCTGGGAGACTTTTGAATTGATGATGTAACCCTTTTAATGGGAGGATTTATGGTTTAATTTTTATTATAATTGGGTAGTTAGATATGAATGAATGGAAAGTGAACACCAAATCTTGTGGGAAAGAAGTACCCAGATTTGGGGGTGTCACAGGTTGGTATCAAAGATTTAGCTTATGAACGTTAGGTGGGGAAAAAGCCTTAGGAAGTAACCTTATAGAAGATTGAAAATATAGTAATGATAACCTCTTATCGAGTTATAAGAAAGTAGTAATAAAACACTTTATGTGCTTATGTGACTATAATCTATGTGCTCGTGAGTGTCGAGTAATAATGATTAGTAATTAAAACTTAAAATTTTATTATCAGGATGGCTAATGTAGGAGAGTCCAGTTAGGCTAGGGAGGAAGGACCCTAGATGCCTTGGGAGGTGGAGCCTGGAGATATTTAGATGGTTTGGGAACAACTACTGCCACGGGAGTCATCTCCGTTGGTCACAGAAGTTGAACAAGAAGGCTTACCTGATGAGGATGATGAGTTAGAGACGGATGAGGAGGATCCCGTTGAGATATCACAGTCGGATGGGAAGGAGGATGACGAGGAGGAATTATTTTCACCAAACTCGATCGCTGCCCGTATGTACGATGAAGTACACGACCGCAATGTAGAATTACAAGATATAGTCAAGGAGTTGGAAGAGATAGTATCTAAACAGCAGACCTCGATGGCGCAGAAGGACGACGAGATCCGAGATTTAGATGGGCGCTTAAGTATTGTGGAATGGAAGTTGATTCACACTGAAATGGAGAATGAGCAAATGACAGAGGAGATCATGGAGCTGAAGAATAAGTTGAAAGAAGAGTCTACTAAGAGGGCAAGAGCCGAAGACGCGTACGAGGAAGCTTTTCAACGAGCCAGGGTAGCAGAGAGAGGAACAAGTAAAGAAGATCAAGATGGAAGAAATGAATAGTGTTTTCAAAAACATTGTAAACCGAGCTCAAGACCGAATTATATATTATTCGATTCAGTTCGAAATGCTGCAATGGTACATGCTAGATCGTCGAACAATGTTTTGTATTATGGAAGAGGAGCGTCGTAAGGCTATGCATCATTTTAATAGGTCGTTGTAAGAAATGTAATTATTGAGTGATTAATGAGTAAATAAGATGTAAATCTCGGGTATTATATAACCAATAGGATATGATGATGATGTTATCCTGAAACTTTAGTAGTTCAGGAATGTAATGTAGATAAGAGGGATGTTATCATGGCTATGTTTTTTTTTTAAAATGATGAATAAATAAAAATTATTATTTATTCAAGATATTGTGTGCTATGTGGTAAATTTATTTTGTTTGTGATGTGCAAGTTGTATATATAATATTTAAAAGATTGAATAATAATCTAATGAGAATATTTTATCAGAAAATGCTTCCAAGACATCAACCACGACAAAGGACCCCTGAGGGATCTACCAATAACAACAATGATGAGGCTAATCCAGTTCAGCAATTAGTAACGTTACTAACAGGAGCTTTGCAGAATTAACCGTCAGAATCAAGTTGCGACCTTTAAGGATTTCAAGGCAGTTGGGCCACCAAAATTTAGTGGGCCCATGAATCCGGTTGAGGCACAGACCTGGATCATGGAGATAGAGAAAGTTTTTGATATGACTAGAGTAGGTGATCGAGAACCAAAAAACTATTGTTGTAACATTTATGTTGAAAGCAGAGGTGAGTTATTGGTGGCAAGCCAATAAAACTCGAGGAGGTCAAGGGGTAATGACTTGGAATAGGTTTAAGGATATATTTTTCAAGAGTTATTTCCTAGAGAGTTCAAAAAATCAGATGGAGGTGCAGTTTTTAGAATTGAAGCAGGGATCAATGACGGTGGCGGAGTATGTTGCTAATTTTAATGAGTTGGTGAGGTTCGCGCCATATCAAGCCAACACAAATGAGTGCAAGGCTAGGAGTTTTGAATAAGGATTGAAGCCCTTGTTGGACAACAAAGTTTCCATGTTTCAACTGAAGAAATTTACAGCGGTACTAAACAAGGAAATTCTCGCTGAGGGTAGAGGCGAGGCTGTAACAAAGTACAATCAAGAGCAGAGAAAGAAGAAGAGTGAGGGCGAAGCTAAGAATGGTAGTGGTAGTGGTGAAAATGGTAAGAATAAATTGAAAAGGAGGTGGAATGCAAATGTGGGAGATAGGAACCAGCAGGGTAACCAGCAGAAGAAAAAGTTTAAAGAATGTGCTACATGTGGGAAGTTTCACATGGGTATGTGCTTAATGGGGAAATGAGTATGTTTTAACTGCGGCCAGGAGGGTCAAATTTCCCCAAATTGTAATCAACCCAAGAAGAATGCTTGCTCTACCTACGGGTCAAAGGATCATTTTGCTCGTGAGTGTCGTTAGAAGAAATATGGTGAGACAAATGGAAGCAAAGGAGGTAGCAGTGGAGGTACATTGACTATTGCGGGACCAACATCATCAAATAAGCCCATAGCTAGAACCTTCAACATGACGGTGCAAGACGCAGTGCAATTAAAAGATGTTGTGTCAGGTATTATCCTAATCAATGACACAAATGCATATGTATTATTTGATTCGGGTGCTACTTGCTCATTTATATATGAAGAATTTTATAAGAGGTTAGAATTACCTAGTGAAGAGTTGAATTTCCCTTTACACGTAGAAATTGCGAATGGGGAGGTAATTCCTGTTAAGTTCGTATACAAGAATTATAGGGTGAATATTAAGGGGAATGTTATGACAGTAGATTTAATCCCGATAAAACTTGGGGAGTTTGATGTTATATTGGGAATGGATTGGCTATTCAATTATGGAGCGATAATTGATTGCCAAAAGAAATCTGTAAACCTTATAACTCCGTCAAAGGTAGTTTTCTATGGTAGCAAATCGCCTAGACAAACGAGATGTCTGACAATTATACAGGTCAAGAAGTTATTGAGTCAAGGCTGTGTAGGATACTTAGCTTATATAGTTGCTACTCAGAAGAAGAAGGGTGTAAAACTGGAGGAGATAACAGTGGTTAGGGATTTTGTGGATGTATTTTCGGAAGATTTGCCAGGACTTTCGCCTGATAGAGAGATCAAGTTCGTGATCGACTTAGCGCTAGGAAATGCTCCAATATCGAAGGCCCCGTATAGAATGGCTCCAGTAGAGATGAAGGAACTGTTGGTGCAATTGCAAGAACTGCTAGACAAGAAATATATTCAGCCTAGTGTATCACCATGGGGAGCGTCGGTGTTATTCGTGAAAAAGAAAGATGTGTCAATGCGTCTTTGCATTGATTATAGGGAATTAAACAAAGTCACTATTAAGAATAAATATCTGTTGCTGAGAAAAGATGACTTGTTTGATCAGTTGAAGGGTGCTAGATATTTCTCGAAAATAACTTTGAGAAGTGGATATCACCAATTAAAAGTAAGGAAGGAAGATGTACTGAAAATGGCATTCTGAACTCAGTATGGACATTACAAATTTTTGGTTATGTCTTTTGGTTTGACAAACGCCCCTGCTGCATTCATGGATTTGATGAACATGATGTTTAAACCATTTTTAGACAAGTTTGTGGTGGTATTTATTAATGATATTTTAGTGTACTCCAAATCTCAAGAAGAACACATGGAACACTTACGTCTGATGCTGGAGATGCTAAGAAAAGAAAAGTTATACGCAAAATTTTCTAAATGCGAATTTTGGCTGGAATGTGTACAATTTCTTGGGCATGTAATTGACAAAGATGGAATTTCAGTGGATCCATCAAAAGTGGAAGCTATGATAAATTGGGAACAACCAAGAACTCCATCTGAAGTGAGAAGTTTCTTAGGATTGGAAGGTTATTATAGATGGTTTATTCAGGATTTTTCCAAGATTGCCACTCCGTTGACAAATTTGACGAGAAAATCTGTAAAATTTGTTTGGATGGAAAAGTGTGAAGAGAGTTTTACGGAATTAAAGAAGAGGCTTAGTGTGATACCTATGTTGTCATTACCAGATAATACAAGAAACTTTGTGGTGTATAATGATGCCTCACATAAAGGATTAGGTTGTATCCTTATGCAGAATGGCAAAGTCATTGCGTATGCATCAAGGCAATTGAAAGATTACGAGAAAGAATATCTGACTCATGACTTAGAGTTGGCGGCAGTGGTATTTGCTCTGAAGATATGGAGACATTATCTCTATGGAGAGGAGTGTGAGATCTACACAGACCATAAGAGTTTGAAGTATATTTTCACACAGAAGGACCTGAACATGCGTCAAAGGAGATGGTTAGAATTAATAAAAGATTATGACTGCGAGATCTTTTATCATCCGGGCAAATCAAATGTGGTTGCAGATGCCTTAAATAGGAAGGGTCGTGAAAAGTTGATGTTGTTCACCAACCAGGAGGAGCTCGTTTCAGCAATGGTAAGGCTAGAGTTGGAAATCAAATTTCCAAAAGAAGCTAATGAAAGATTGTATCAAATGGAAGCCAGTTTAACTTCGGTGGACAAGATAAAGAATGCTCAACTACAGGATGAAGAATGTTGAAAAATAAAGGAAAATATGGTCGAGGGTAAGGAGGTGAAGTACAATGTTGATACTGAAGGAGTGTTATGATTTGAGGGACGAATTTGGGTTCCAGCAGTACCAGAAATTAAAGAAGAAATCTTGACAAAAGCTCATAGCTCAAGATATTCGATCCATCTGGGAAGTAAGAAAATGTATCAAGATTTGCGACGACATTTTTGATGGCCAAATATGAAAAGAGACATTGCAGAATGTGTTGCGAAGTGCTTGACATGTCAGAGAGTGAAGGCCGAGCATCAAAGACCAAGCGAATTACTTCAACCGTTGGACATACCAGAATGGAAGTGGTAGCATATCACAATGGATTTTGTGGTAGGTCTTTCGACGACTCAAAAAGGATACGATGCGATATGGGTCATAGTGGATAGACTAACAAAATCAGCACACTTTTTGCCAATAAAGATTAGATTTAATCTTGATTAGCTAGCAAAACTGTACCTCAAAGAGATAGTTTCAAGACATGGAGTTCAAGTGTCAATAGTATCAGATAGAGATCCGAGATTCACATCAAACTTATGGAAGAGACAACAAGAATTCATGGGAACACAACTAAAGATGAGTACAACATATCATCCGCAAACCGATGGTCAAAGCAAATGAACAATCTAGACGTTAGAAGATATGCTTAGAGAATGTATCATGGACTTCAAAGGAAATTGGGACGATCATCTATCGTTGGCAGAATTTGCCTAAAATAACAATTACCACGTAAGTATTGGCATGCCGCCATGCGAGGCATTATACGGCAGGAAATGCAGAACTCCACTTTGTTGGGATGAAGTTGGGGAAAGTCAACTGTTAGGACCAAAACAGTACAACAGACCGCTGAAGTTATCAAACTCATCAGAGCAAGACTGGTAGCTACTCAAGATAGATAGAAGAAGTATGCTGATCAACACAGGCAAAATCGCGAATTTAACGTGGGAGATTTTGTTTTCCTGAAAGTTTCTCCTTGGAAGGGGAAAATTCATTTTGGCAAGAAAGGAAAGTTAAGCCTGAGGTTCATTAGAACCTTCGAAGTACTACGGAGAGTGGGAGAAGTAGCTTACGAGGTGGCTTTACTTCCAGAGTTAGAACATGTTCACAACATTTTTCATGTGTCGGTGTTGCGACCGTACAAACCCGATTACAAACATGTGATCGAGTATGAACCGTTACAGTTCAATAAGGATTTATCTTATGAAGAGGTTCCTATCTAGATAGTCGACAGGAAAGAACAAGTGCTCAGGAATAAGGTGATACCTTCTGTGAAGGTCATATGGAGAAACCACAATGTCGAAGAGGCTACATGGGAACTCGAAGCTGAAATGATGAAGAATTACCCTGAGTTATTTGTTTAATCTGTGTCTTCGATTCTGGGAACAAAATCTTTGTAAGGAGGGAAGAATGTGACGAATGAGTTGTTTGAGTTGTGATTCTGGGGATAGAATTCTTGTAAGGAGGGAAGGATGTAACAATGCAAGATTTTATTTGTAATTTAAAATATTTATTAAATTGAATAAATATTTTATTCAATATTTTATTGATGTATTGGTTTTTCGTAGATAATTGTGAATTAAATTTATTAGATACTACTCTAATTTAATTTAATAGGTAGAGAGTTTTTAAAAATAACATGAAAAGTGTTATATTGCTATTTTAATTTAATAATTTAAAATGACATGTTAATTATTAAATAAAATTTTAATAAGATTATAATTTTTTGATATTTGGATTAAGTGGAAAATTTATTTAGTATGTTGTAATTAGTTTATTTAACTAATGTTGGATATGGAGATCTAAATAAATAATATGAGATTATAAACTATAGTGTAAAGGATTTATTAAAATAAATTAAAGTAGTTTTAAATTGATTTAACAAAACAAGGCTTAAATACATTAAGTCTTTATTTTAAAAGTATATTTGCCAAATAAAGCCTAATGGCTTTTGAATTTTGAAATATAATAAATAATATAAATAAAATAAATCAAAATATAAAATATATTTTATAACTGATGTACGTTAAGTTTTTGTAACTGATATAATTAAGTATGCATATTATAGCCCTATCAGTTTATTATCTTTACGCTTAATGGTTAGTTGATTTTACGTGAATTGGCTTATACTGAGAAAGAGAGAAGAAAGTTACAGAAAGATTTGAGAGAGTTTGGTAGAGTTTGAGAGAAAAGTCTATGATTCCAAAATAATTTCTGGATTTTAGCAAGATTATTCAAGCAAGTGAAGGTATTCTTCCAACACTTTAATATTATATACATGATGTTCTATGTTCACGAGTTTTATTGTCTATGTGAATTCAATTTTCTTGAAGTGTTGTTATACAACTGATTACTTGTGATTGTATATATTTGTGATGTTAGAACTAGTGTTTAGAAAATAATTAGTATGCTAATTACGTTAAAAAGAAAGAAAACTATTTTTAGTGTATGTTTTTATATATAGCTTGTGAAAGCACCAAATTTTGTGGTTAATTTGTAAACCAATCTTTAAATTGAGCCTTGAATATGTTAGCTCATTAAGAAATGAAGAGAACGTAGTTTGAATGAGTTAATTTGGACAAGAATTGTGATCACAGTGATAATTTTTGTGAAGGATGTCAAAAATGGAGTTTTTGGTATAAAACATGGAATTTAAAGAATTTAAATTGGTTGTGGTATTGTTTAATTGTTCTAGGTTGGTAAATATGTGAGGAGTCATGTTTTTATGAGTTCTATGTCAATTGGATATGTTAAATTTACTATTTTGGGGATGAAATTCGTCTAAGTTGGGCTAAACAGAGTACTATTAAAAAGGTCACAGTAGTTTCGTACATGCACCAGTAAGATTGCGCTTTGTGTCAAGGCCAAAACGATCTGTTGACCGATCGAGCTTATGTATGGCGCAACTGCGACATACCCTGATCTGAAGCAGTGATGCTTGTTATTTATACAAACCTTGGAGGCCTATTATAACTTAGTATAATGATGTGTTAATGTGACAAACATGTAATGAAAAGGTTAAAAAAGATTTGTATCATGTGATTAGTAATTCTAAAGTTATAAATAGATTAGTAAGTTGTGAAAGCGATATGTCATGATTTAAGGTACACAATGAATATTGAATAACTGTTATGAGGTTAACACTTGAGATTTCTGATATACATATGGTGTAAAGTAAAACTTGTACTAAAGTAACAAGTTTATCTAAAAGAGAGTTTTATTTTGGGAAAGTGGATATTAGTTTATCTAATAGATATTGTGATTCTAACACTATGTGTAGGTGAACGCGAATTGTAATTTATAGCTTACGCACAAGGCAAAATCCTTACTCTAAACTTTTATTGAGCAAGTTCTTTTATCGTTAAACTTTATTTGAGCAAGCTTTAATCCTAACTTTATTCGAGCAAGTTTTGAATTCTAATCATTGTTGAATTATTCTAACTTGTTTATAGTTAAACAAGTTTCTCTAGTTTCATTCTTTTATAGTGAATGCAACTTCTTGAACTCTAATTTCTAATATTGAGCTACCATATTTCATTTACTTTGCACATGTTATTATCATGTTGAGCAAGCTTTGTTTCCAGCTTGTTATTAGTTAATGTATGTTCAGTAATTCAATTCTTTATTTGACAAGATCATTGCTATAGCATACAATTGTCCAAGCAAGGTTTATTGTTCTATTCAATGCTTATGTTTTTTAGTTATTTCAAAGCATGAGTTTAATGTATATTTGGTTCACCTATGCTTCTTAATCATTTTACATTAAATTATTATTGATCACTAGTAGTGCTGTTAAGACTTGTTGATTCAACTAATCCCTTAGTTGATGATCGTGAAACTCCAAATTACCCTTAAAGCTTATCCAAACCAACCCTTCTTTGGTGCAGACTTGTACTTTAAAACTGAGATAAACAACCCTATAACAGGGGATTATTTTAGAGCTATGCAGTGGCGTTAAAATGTTTGTGCAATACATAGTACAAAGGGCTGATCACCTGGAGTACGAGATGATGGTCCACATAGTCATTTAGACTGTTAAAGGTTAGAGTAGAAACACCTGTTAACCTAGGAAACAGATGATGATTATGGTTTTTTAGACTGTTAAAGATTAAAGTAGAAATACTTGATAACCTAAAGCATAGTTTGTGGTCTTGTGACCCTCAGTTACATTTTATATGTTGATTCCAGTTTTTGGTTATCATTGACAGAGTATTATTCAACTCTGATGAGCTTATTTGTTAGCATTTATTATGCTATTGTTATTTATTGTTGTTTTTAGTGAGCATTTGTTTTGCTCATTGTTGCATATATATACTCATTGCAGCTAAAGTTGAGAAGTTTGATGAACCTACCACTAGCAAGGGAAAAGGGAAAATGAATAAGTGATGAAGACTTGTAATTTATTTATTGTCATGATGATAGACTTTATATTTAATGATGTGATGTAATTATTTTATTTCTGCATCTAATTTATATTAAAGGTTAGATAACCTAGGAGACTTTTGAAATGATGATGTAACCCTTTTAATGGGAGGATTTATGGTTTAATTTTTATTATAATTGGGTAGTTAGATATGAATGAATGGAAAGTTAACACTAAATCTTGTGGGAAAGAAGTACCCAGATTTGGGGGTGTCACAGGTTGGTATCAAAGCTTTAGGTTATGAACCTTAGGTGGGGAAAAAGCCTTAGGAAGTAACCTTATAGAAGATTGAAAAGATGGTGTTGATGTAGCATCCCCAAATCCCGGTCCTAATTCACCACAGATTTGGTATATTATTTCTATAACTATTACGGAAGATATAAACATAAATTATTTATACATTAAACATTATACACTAAACCCCAAGGTCGAGAAGCTTCATATAATACCTGAATCAATATTCTATCTAACAAACAAAGTTATTATTATACATTACTATTACAAATTTAGCTGCACATATAACACCACGTTGTACTTGTCTTTGACTTTTCCTTGTATCTGACATATTCGTCTTAATCTGCAATGTTTATCATGATATAGGAAGGGTGAGAAACAAGTTTGCCCAGCAAGTATAAGTTGATTTGAGGATATATCATGATTGAAAGAATTTGAATAATAGATGGCTAACATTCAACAATATAATTGTGAACTAGCATGAACAAACTTTCATAGTTGAACGAACATTGAACATAAACAAATATATCTGAACCAGATGGTAATGAAGGTGATCAGCTTTTCATACCTGATGAGTATATGCAATACGCACAGAGTGTGATTAAACAATTCATGGACATGGCAATCAGCAATGATTAACCACAAGTATATTAGAATGAAACAACTCGAGGTTGAGTTAAGGAAAACTTGCATGTATCGTTGATTACCGTTATGCAATTTATTAAGATTTAACTGAAAACCTAATATTAATAATATTGATTTCCAAGTATTAGAATAATATAATCACAGTATAATACTGTTACATATATATATATATATATAATAACCTAAACACATAACACATAACCCTATCAGTCCACAAACTACCTAAGACTCGGTATCAAGTCAAACTATTTCAGTCTGAGTTGAATCCGACACAATTCTGACATTCTGATGGCCTAGTCGGATAATTCACGAGCCTATTATCCACAAGACTTTGCCTAAATGGTTAACAATTAACTTAGGCAATTATTTATTTTTCTCTAATTTTTAAATAAAATAATTAATTTTGGAAAATAATGGTCGCTAAAGGGCCCTATAGCGACAGAACCGTCATTTTAGGTGTTCTTGAGCCTACCCAGATCTTCAAACCCAGTTAGCATGGTTGTATGTTTGACCATTAATAGATTCGTGTCCTTGTTGTTTTCTGGCTTACTAAGGTGTTAATTTTGTAGTACTAATGTAGTATTACAACCATAAACCACTATCATGGCTAAATAATTACACAATAGAGAGATTTGAGCCTCACAAAAACATGTCAAAAGCTGTTCTCCATTTCTGAGTTTTCCATAAATAAAGAACAGTTCGAGTTGGCTACTTTTGATCTCCATAACTTGCATTCTAAGTTCACTAAGTGTGATCTAAAGGTTCATGCTTGTAGTAAACATGTCAGAGAACAATTCTATAACACTTGTATCATATTTTATCAACACATGAGAGAGATCTAAGCAGGTCAAAGTAGTGTCAAAGAACTGCCTTTGAAGATTTCTAGGTTGCCCAGAATCTTCATTCGGCAGTTTAGTCAACTCTACTTTGACCATGATTATATTCGTTTCTGTTAATGATTTTGGTAATCTAAAGGCTTAGATGTATAGCCTATATGTCAGTCTACAAGATCCAACCAACAACACGAACTAACTATCAAAAATCAGCAAGATCAAAGGCCTGCAAAAACGTTGTTAGAAATTCTGGAAAATCTGGGAATTTTATGGGTTGCCTAGAAATAGATTTCATGATCGGTCAACTAGGTTTGACCGCTTATAACATGAAATCTAGACATGATCTAACCTTGATTCAAGTTCTAGATCAAAGCCTACATGGCATAGAACTGATTTATAACTCTAAACACATATATCATCAAACACACACAGATCTAAAAACCTGCCATTTGGCTGTCAGGCCATGCTTTAGGGTTCATAGATCAGTATTGAAAAACCCATTTTCGTGCATCTAAATTTTATAGATCTATAATCTAACAACCCAAATCACTAAAAGACACCCTCTAACACATATCTAACCAATCACTAACAACATTAACATAAAATTTTAAGGATTTTGAAATTTAAGGTTTATACCACATTCATGCTTTGATCTTGAATCTGATCATCATGATTCGTTCTTGGCTTGCTAGTGACTTAATTTAGTACCGATACACTTCATAATTTCATGGGTCTAGAGAGAAAAGGAGTTGGTTGAGTGTAAGGATGAAAATGAGCTTTGTTTCTTGACTTTCTCTCTCTTTGATATATATATATATATATATATATATATATATATATATATATATATATATATCTTATGAATACAATGTATATTGACTGATAAAATGGATTATTGTTGGGGTTTTTAGCACATGTGAGACTTTTGTTGGTCACCAACTATTTATTTTAACAAGATTTGCAAGCCACCTATTAAAGAATGTGACAAAAGGGCATTATGGTCATTTTTCACACAATTTTAATGCAAAAGATGTCATTTCATCAAACCCTTAGGTTTAACCCCAAGGTTAAAAAAAATTAATTCTCTAGGATTTTCTAATTAGATTTCAAAATAGAAAATTAAGATTTTCAAATTATAATTAAGGTTTCCTAATTATCTTAAAATTTCCTAATCATATCAGGACTTGCTAATTAGGATTAATATTTCCTATTTAACATTAAAATTACCAAATTACCAATTAGGTTATCCATAATTGTGCATTAGGGTTTCAAAAATTTGAAATTAAGGTTTTCTAACTAATTTGTTAGATTTTCTTCTAATTAAGTTTGTAATCAATACACTTAAGCCTTTGAGTTCCCAATTTAGGGTTTCAACTTCTGAATTAGGGTTTCAGATTCCCAGAACTAAAATTAGGGTTTCTAGAACCGATTTTTAGGGTTTCTTATCAATCTTTATTGCTTTCTAACCGAACGTCGATGTTTTTAAGATATACTGAGGGTTTAGACACTGATATAATTTATCTGGTCAACCCGTGACCCGTAACCACATTCTGTACACATATATGACCATACACTCAGAACTTATACATTTATACCCTTAACACCGTAAACCTTCACCAAAAAGTTTGAAATCCCTAAAATTCCTTCATAGAAATGTCAAATCCATTCACTTATTTTCTGTCTAGGTTTACTATTTAACCTCTATTCAATCTTTTAAGATTTTTATAAATTGTCTAAATTCTCGGGTTGTCACAGGTGATAAACTCTTATCGAGTTATAAGAAAGAAGTAATAAAACACTTTATGTGCTTATGTGACTGTAATCTATGTGCTCGTGAGTGTCGAGTAGTAATGATTGGTAATTAAAACTTAAAATTTTATTGTCAAGATGGCTAATGTAGGATAATCTAGTCAGGCTAGGGAGGAAGGACCCTAGATGCCTAGAGAGGAGGATCCTCGAGATATTTAGGTGGTTTGGAAACAACTACTGCCACGGGAGTCATCTCCGTTGGTCACAGTGGTTGAACAGGAAGGCTTACCTTATGAAAATGATGAGGTAAAGACGGATGAGGAGGATCCCATTGAGATATGACAGTCGGATGGGGATGAGGATGATGAGGAGGAAGAGTTTCCACCAAACTCGATCGCTGCCCATATGTACGAAGAAGTACACGACCGCAATGTAGAATTGCAAGATAGATTCAAGGAGTTGGAAGATATTTTAGCTGAACAGCAGACCTCGATGGCGCAGATGGACGTCGAGATCTGAGATTTAGATGGACGCTTAAATAAAGTAGAATGGAAGTTGATTCACGTTGAAGGGGAGAATGAGAAAATGACAGAGGAGATCGTGGAGCTAAAGAACAAGTTGAAAGAAGAGTCTACTAAGAGGGCAAGAGCCGAAGACGCGTAAGAGGAAGCTTCTCAACGAGCTTGGGTAGCAGAGAGAGGGGTATAAGTAAATAAGATCAAGATAGAGGAAATGAATAGTGTTTTTAACAACGTTGTAAACTGAGCTCAAGACCGAATTATGTATTATCTGATTCAGTTCGAGACGCTGTCATGGTACATATTAGATTGCCGAATAATGTTTCGTATTATGGAAGAGGAGCGTCGTAAGGCTATGCATCATTTTAATAGGTCGTCGTAAGAAATGTAATTATTGTGTGATTAATGAATAAATAAGATGTAAATCCCGGGTATTATATAACCAATGGGATATGATGATGATGATGATGTTATCATAAAACTTTAGTAGTTCAGGAAAGTAATATAGATAGCAAGGGTGCTATCATGGCTATGTTTTTTTTAAAAAAAATGATGAATAAATAAAAGTTACTATTTATTCAAGATATTATGTGCTATGTGGTAATTTTATTTTGTTTGTTATGTGCAAGTTGTATATATAATATTTAATAAATTGAATAATAATCTAATGAGAATATTTTATTAGAAAATGCCTCCAAGACGTCAACCACGACAAAGGACCCCTAAGGGATCTACCAATAACAACAATGCTGAGGCTAATCCAATTCAGCAATTAGTAACGTTACTGACGGGAGCTTTGCAGAATCAACTGCATAATCAAGCTGCGACCTTTAAGGATTTCAAGGCAGTTGGGCCACCAGAATTTAGTGGGTCCATGAATCTAGTTAAGGCACAGACCTAGATCATGGAGACATAGAAAGTTTTCGATGTGGCTAGAGTAGGTGATCGAGAACCAAAAAACTGCTTTTGCAACATTTATGTTAAAAGCAGAGGTGAGTTATTAGTGGCAAGCCAATAAAACTAGTGGAGTTCAAGGGGTAATGACTTGGAATAGGTTTAAGGAGATATTTGTTTAGACTTATTTCCTATAGATTTCAAAAAATCAGATGTATGTGCAATTTTTAGAACTGAAGTAGGGATCAATGATGGTGGCGGAGTATGTCGCTAGATTTAATGAGTTGGCGAGGTTCGCACCATATCAAGTCAACACAGATAAGCGCAAGGCTAGGAGGCTTGAACAGGGATTGAAGCTGTGACACCCCTGAATCCAGGTCCTCTGACCCCGGTTCGGTCATCACGATAAGCTACAAACATCCACCTCTAAACAACATACGATAACTAAAATGTGGAATATAATAAACATATGTTGTTCATTCAAAAGTGTTACTAGTCCCAAGATACGATAACCTTAATATCATCTTACAACCATACCCTAAAATAAATACTAGGGTTCACATTACATAATCGTAATTAAAACTAAGCATAAGATAAATTCTGCTTCTCACAATTATCCTACATCTTCCCTTTACCCTTGTCCTTTCCTGAGGTCTCGGACTTAGCTGCAATATAATTCATGATATAGCAAGGATGAACAACAAGTTTACCCAACAAGTTTAAATACAACAATAAGGATATATCATGATGAATGGAAAAATAACTGACAATGGATTCAACAATATGAATATCATAAGCAAAGACAATGATTGCTTTTAGAATAACTGCTAGTCGAATAGACTTTGAACTATAACACTCCAATGGAATCAATAGCTGATTGACCCTTTGGTTACTGGCTACAGAATAAGTACTTGAGGGGATCAGCCTCACATACACTATGTATATGCATAACATTTAAATCTGTTTATTGTATCTTTATTAGATACCTGCATTCCCCTATCATAGAAAGAGGTGTTCATTCAGCCTAAGAATCTTTACCATCAATTGGTCTGGATAGCTTTTAAAACTTCATACACTTGTCTGACCAAACAAAGGTTCAGACTCTATCTAACATAGTTCAAGAATTATTTGAACTTTAAATGATGTATAAGTCCAAGACTGTAAGATCTCAAGTGCACTAAGTGTGACTATCAATAATATTAGTGTGGAATAATGGTAAGGTAATTAAACCACTTAATAGCATGCTTGGAAATAAGATTCAAGCTTAAATGAATAACTTTCGATACAACAATAACCTACTCAATACAATATGAGAAGGATAAGAAACTTTCACAACAAACAAAGTTGTGTAAGTTAGGAAACATTTCGACATAATAAAATAGTTTTGGATACTTGCTCAATATAAATTTGAGTAAGTATAGGGAACTTGCACAATAAATATAGGGTTCAAGGAACTTGCACAATCAAAGAGTGATGTTCGAAAATTTGCATGTTTGCTCAGCTACAATAATTTCTAGCTTTAATTACTTGCGTTGAAATAACCTAACGTTATCAAGTTGATCATTTCAATTAGTATGTGTAAACTAATACGAGTCTACACTTACAAGAATCACGTCATTCACATAGCATGCTTCTCAACACATTACATGGCACATTGGTAACATTTTACAAGATAAAGAGATCATGTAAGCATGCCTTAAATTTCAGAACCAAAAACAGAATCTGTTTGTGACTACGAGTAATAAAAATTGCTACTTGCCGGTTTAAACTTAGAGCAGTAGAACAGATCTTGTCCCCCAGCAAGACCAGGTTTGAGTTTTGCCCTTCCTGACTTTAGTCCACTCTAACATACACCTATACAAACATATTAACATACATTCATGCTAGAGTTTCACATAGCACATGATCATACTTTAGTTTACTTCCACAAGTTTAACTAACAACTAGCATAACAAGATTATGTAGTTATCATGGCTCATAACTTGACTATATATTCATATAGAGATTTCAAAATCTATTATTACACATGCTCATGATGTTCATCTTGTTTATTTACAACTAACATTGTTTAACACTTCAAATCATGCTCTAAACTCATGTTCGGTTTAGTTATCATAACGCTTAATACATATGAATCATGTTTAGGAGTATTATAGCTATAACATGATATCTTACTACTTTAGTGTCTAAGTACTCATATAATATGCAACTTATGTTTTGAAAACATGTTCAAGGTTGTCTTTGAAATCATATTAGCATGAATGGTGCAATCCAGCACACATAAGACAAATCTAAAACCTTTATCTTAAGTAAATAAGTTATGATAATCTCTTTTCAAAATCAGAAACTGTAACATGTAGCATTCATGTCCATTAGCTTATTATACTAAGCTTTTCTTTTCAAACTAAGTTCTAGCACAAAGGTTATCAAGTTGGTCATGGATACAACATCTGTGAATCACATACCATCCACATTAAGGTTCCACATCAGTCATATAGGTGGTCTCATAAGTTTAGGACACGTGAACACAAGTTTTCCACAAAGTTAGTTTTGAAAACTTTTAAGTTTTGCTACAACTTTCTTACTAATCCAAGTTAATTACTTCATGCCACATACGAAAGCTTTACATATCATGTTATACCCCTCTATAGGTATGTATCTAGGTTATAACATTAAGTTAATAACACATATCACAAATGTAAACCAAAGAATCGGTTTGCAGGTACTGTGCATGCAATTGCTTGCACCCTAATCCTGAAAAATAGTAGCGCAATGCCATTACGCACCAGGTAGTAACACCGCTCATTCGCAGAGTATCAAACAACAATCATCCTCCTTCATTTAAACATGCTTAATACCATCATTTGAGAGTTCAAACATGTAAGCCTACTTTCTAAACACATTATAGCATGCTAATTCACTTTGATTAACAAGGAATTTTAAGGAATTCCAAGAATTTGACAAAACCCAATTCAAGAACAAAAGTCAAGATTTTATACCTCTTGAAGCTTAAAGAACTTAGTTTCTTTCTTCTGAGCTTGCTAACTTCTTCTTTGGACAATACACACACAAACTCAATTCTCAGTGTTGCAACAGCCAAAACAAAACAATGTAAAAACTAAAAATTGGGCTACTATTTATAGAAGAACTTTGGACTGGGAATTAGCTTTGTATGGAAGGTTGAGACTGAAATGTAGAAGGAGAATACATTAGTTCTTAAAGGGCTGCTCACCCACCCACCATCAGCTACCTTCCTAGCCAATAATCACAGACTTAGAAGTTACGTATATAAGGTGTAGGTTACTGTTCATGTACCATTGTGACACTCATTTTGGGACAAGAGCAAATATCAGCAACAAGCTTAGCAAATTCCAAGTTCAGTTACTTTACTAACTAAAAATAGGTTTTTAATGTCCAAGTGTTACTATATTGGGAACTTAGGGATTAATTAGATATTCATATCATAAAATCCATGTACATTAAATACACGCAAATAAAATAACATAGTTAGGTATTATTATTTGGGTAGCTCTATAATTATATTTTTCTACGCACATAACCACCTTACCACATTATTTAATATTATCTATCTGGTGTACACACATAATTTCTATCCCAATTTCTGGAATACACAGATATTTAATTATTTCTGTTTAAAAATCACTTATGATTTTATTGCATTACATGATACTTCATATTGACATAATGTATCTTTATCCATATGATTTTATGCATGTCACACATTACACTAATGTTCCATTTCATTAACAACAACAAAACTAATTTTCTAAGTTTGGATTTGGCAGCAATTGCGCCCATTTTGTCTTCTTTGGGAGGGTGCAATTACCAGGGGTCCCCGACAAAGGCTAAAATGGGTTAGCTTCAAGCCAGTTTAACAATCTATCACCACATAAGTCCTATATGAGGTAATTTAACTTCTTCAATGGTGGTATATCCATATTTTACATAAATCAATATGTTCAACTCTCGCCACTATATTCAAATAAATTAAATATTTAATCATTAAGAATCCTATCAATTTCTTGATATTAAAACCTTTGGGCTAGTCCACTAATTTAAATAAACTATTAGTGACTCCCTTTAATCGATTCACAAATTCTCATAACTATATAAGGTTTAAATAATCTCACAAAACTAACTCGTTAAAATTAAATCACATATTTAATTAATAAAGACTTTAAAATATCTGGACGTTACAGAAGCCTTGGTTGTACCGTAAAGTTTTTATGTTTCAACTGAAGACATTTATAGCGGTACTAGAGAATGCAATTCTTGTTGAGGGTGGAGGCGAGGCTATAACAAAGTACAATCAAGAGTAGAGAAAGAAGAAGAGTGAAGGCGACGCTAAGAATGGTAGTGGTAGTGGTGGAAATGGTAATAATAACTTGAAAAGGAAGTGGAATACAAATGTGGGAGCTGGGAACCAGCAGGGTAACCAGCTGAAGAAAAAGTTCGAAGCATGTGCTATATGCAGGAAGTTTCACACGAGTATGTGTTTAAGGGGGAAACGAGTATATTTTAACTGCGGCGAGGAGGGTCACATTTCCTCAAATTGTAATCAACCCAAGAAGAATGCTTGCTACACCTACATGTCAAAGGATCATTTTTCTCGTGAATGTCCTAAGAAGAAATATGGTGAGACAACTGGAAGCAAAGGAGGTAGCAGTGGAGGTACATTGACTATTGCGGGACCAACATCTTCAAATAAGCCCACATCTAGAACCTTCAACATGACGGTGCAAGACGCAGTGCAATCAAAAGATGTCATGTCAGGTATTATCTGTGACCCCCCAAAATAGGTATACATCACCCATCTTGAGTCTCCAAATACATGGTACAGAAATCAAATACAAACTTCTTTAATACAACTGTCATGTAAAAATACGACAAAACATAGCTGAGTTTTTACATGAATATTGTCTCATAGACAATATCCAAACTCAAATTCAATCCTCATTACACGTATTATCACACTAAATAGTGAGGACTACTAAAATAACCATCTCGGACCGTCACTCCATTCCCTGACTAGTCCTAGATACGTTCTCATTTCCTGAGGAGAACAATGAAAGCAAAAGGGTGAGTTCAACTAGCCCAGTAAGAAATATTATGACTAAGATAATGCAGAATAAATTATCATTAGCTGTCAACGGTGTTAAACTGATAAAATATAATAAACATCAAGTTTAACTGCAGCGGAACAAGCAATCCATTAGAAGAGTCAAATAGAGCATGATATCTACTATCTTCTATGATTTAAAAAGTTTTTCATTCACTTTATCTCTGAGACTCAGCTTAATAAATAATCCACATCATCGAATTATCCCTGCACTACGGGCCAAGGATATTCATGTAATCATCAATGGTCATGATTATACCGAATAATCCCTAGTCATAATCATACCAACAACTGTCCATCAATGCACTATGGGCCAATGAGGACTTTTACCACATCATTTGTAACATTACAGGTCATGATTATACCGAATGATCCCTGATCATAATCATACCAATCAATAGTCCATCTATGCACGTAAGCCAAAAATGACTTTTATCACAATATAATCATGAGGATGATGACAATGATATAAGCATTAATCAAACAAAATCAAGGATAAATATTAAAGACTTTAAATTTATCCAGAGTTTAAAAATATCCAAATTATCAACATGATACTGCTTTGTGGAGTAAAATTCAAGAATAATATTCATGTGTCAAAAATGATTTGGACAGAAAAGAAATATATTTTTTGGGTGAATAATACCCCGTGAACAATACCCTGTGAATAGTAATTTGAAAATAGTACCTCGTGAATAGTACCCCGGCATAAAAAGTGCCCCAAATACTCGGGTAAATAATATTCAAATAAATAGTAACTGGGTGAATAGTAACTTATGAATAGTAACTCGTGAATAGTACTCTGGCATAAAAAGTGCCCCGAATACCCGAGTGAATAATATTCGAGTAAATAGTAACTGGGTGAATAGTAACCCATAAATAGTAACTCATGAATAGTATTCTGGCATGGAAAGATCAATAATTATCAAGAAAGCTCAGAATAATATTTCCATGAAAAGATACTGGATGAAGCGCAAATATCAAGGATATTCTACTAATTTCACGAAGTATGGAAGCAATACTTTAACAGAATGAGGGTATAATCAGGAATATAAGACGAAATAATATTACTCACATACTACAGAGTATGGAAGAAAATATTATTCCATATGAATACTGAACAAAAATAATATCTCTTACGAATATTGAATGAAAATAATATTCCTTACGAACATTAAACAAAGACAATGAATATTGAACGAAAATGATATTCCTTACGAATATTGAAACGAAAATAATATCCATACGAATACAAAAAATAATATCTCTTCAGAATATGAAAGAAATAATACCCCTTACGAATACGAAAGAAATAATACCCCATACCTCAGAAAAGGACTGGATACTGGAATAGTGAAGTAGCAGACTACTCTTCTTCTTTCTCTCTATAGCTTCTCTCTCTATAATTTCTCTTGTGAGTCTTAGCGAATTGGTGAGAATGAAGGAAGAATGAGCTTCTATTTATAGGAAAATATAGTTTCGATAATTGCACGTTTTGGGGCTCGAAATATAACAGTATAATACATTCATCTTTTTCTTCATTTTTAATTTAGTCCTGCAAGTATTATCAAACTTGCATCACCTCCCCTAATAGTACATCATGTGAATCAATAGTACAATCATGTGACTCAATAGTTCTATACATGTGAAAAAAATAATTATAGTATAGTACATTCATCTATGCCTCCATTTTTAATTTAGTCATGCAAGTATTATCAATCTTGCACCACCTCCCCTAATATTACATGCATGTGAATCAATAGTACACACATGTGAACAAATAGTTATAAGCATGTGAATTAATAGCAATTAATTGCTCATTTATCCGATTAATTACCCGATTGGTCAATATAACCTCCAGACATCAATTATTACCGGAATAGATATCGATTTCCACTAACACTAATAATCTTAACACAATGGAAATATCAATTTCATCTTTAATCAACACGAACTTATTCATCATTAATATTATAACACACAATATTTAACAACCAGATCATTCCCAGGAAATAGGGGGCTTTCAGATAAGGATTTCTCCCTATTGGCGCGCAATTAGGTGACCAAACCTCTCCTCGATAGAACTTTCTAGACATCGTCAATATTGTAAATAATAATATGAATAACTTTGTCGTCCCAATTATTGATTTAATAATAATAAATATTATGCAGATGATACTGTGATAATAATTGAATCAATGATATGAGAGATATTATGCAGCAATTACTATAGCAATAATTGAGTATAACTGAGTGACTTCTCACGTAAGCATCAATAATCAATACCGTGTGCTACTATGCAACCACGCGTATTACTGTACTTTTACTATCGGGTAGTTCAACAGTTTAACGGTAAAACTTTCGCCGTTATTTTTATAAAAAGATATTTCTATCATTTTGTAACTACGACAATACTTCCGTTGTGGGATCCACCAATGATTATGTCATCGTACGAATATTCCTTGTTAAAATAAATATTCCCCGACCAATTGAATATTCCCCGACACAACGAATATTTTATATCAACTTGCTTACTTTGCAAAATTTTCAAATGTCACCCTTAACTTTAACTTTTATCAATTTAACCATTTACTAAATAACATTACAAGAAAATTGAATACTTTCATTTCATAAAATTTGGGATCTCACAATCTCCCCTCCTTATAAAATTTTGCCCTCAAAATTTACGTACGTGCCTGGTATGTCGAAGAGATGATGATACCTCGTCAGATTCTAACTCTTGAGGTATAACCTTTGAGCGTAGAATATATTCATTCTTATCTAACATTTTAACAGGTATATCCTCATACGTTAAATCTTCTTCTATCTCGTCTAGTTCTAATTCAATAATGTGGTTCGGGTCATCCACATATTTACGTAACATCGATACGTGAAAAACGTTATGAACACGTGACATACTTGGCGGTAAAGCGAGTCTATAGGCCACAGTTCCTACTCGATCGAGGATTTCAAATGGCCCAATTAAATCGAGGGTTGAGATTTACTATCTTCTTCGATTCTTGCTTCTAGAATAACGCCCTCTTGAACCTTCTTCTTCACATTCATCAGCTCCGGGTGTGTGGCTTGAGCGATTTTAACTTTATCGGTTAACGTTGATTCTACTCATATTATTTTACATCATCACGTGGGTCCTTAGAGTTTTTAATTCTATCTTTATCATTTGTAAGTCATATGAAATGGGTCTTTGTGTTAAAAACGTTACAATCGTAAACGCATACGATCTTCTACTCAATGCATCAGCTACCATTTTCGCTTTTTCCACGATAATATTTAATGGTATGGTCGTAATCTTCAATAGCTCGAGCCAACGTCTTTA
Organism: Panax quinquefolius; assembly: GCA_020205615.1. Taxonomy (NCBI): domain Eukaryota; kingdom Viridiplantae; phylum Streptophyta; class Magnoliopsida; order Apiales; family Araliaceae; genus Panax; species Panax quinquefolius. The sequence continues at coordinate 52,284,381 of CM035161.1, read as the reverse complement.
GCGCATTATACGTTCATTTTGGTTGAAGAAATATTTTAAGGGTTTTAGAAATGGGTTTTGTACAAGGGTCAATACAAAATTCGATTTCACACTTTGGGGTAGGCTAGGAAGTTCTTCGAGAATACGTCAGGAAATTTATTAATGATAGAAATATCATTAAAAACTGTGATTCTAATCCAAGACATGGATATCACATGTAATGAAGGTTTTTCCCAACAGAGTTTCAACAGATAAATCAAAGTCTAATTTCTCCGGAGTTAAATTTTAACGTTGAGCGCAAGTAGGAGAAATAAAAGAATGGGTAGAACTGGTATCTAACAAGGTATAGACTTCACAAGAGTTTATGATTAACTAACCCGTGATAACTTCATTCGGGTTAATCGCTTTTTGAGAAGTCACGAAAAACGCTCTTCCTGAAACCACCGACTTTGTTTTGTCCATATCCGCCTTTGGTGCCACCGTCCCAACTGGATTTAATTTCGCTACAGGACAAAATCGAGTTATGTGACCATCTTTTCCACAACTAAAATATACCTTGGAAGGCTATGAATAGTTTGGACTTATGTGTCCCTCCTCTCCGCATCTGTAGCATCTAACTAGCGGTCGTTCTCCTCCCCTAGAATTTGTTGCTGGTGCTGGTGTTGCTGTCGACGTCTTCCCATCATTGTTAAATCTTCTCTTCTTAAATTTTCCACTTGAATCATGTGAGACCCCCAAACCCGGTACTTCAATTCTGCAGGATTTGGTGTTCACTGTACAAATATCATCTATCTATCTACCCATAATAAATGCAAACCATGCAATAGATAGAAATAAATCTTCCCCTTATGGGGTTACAACATCTGAATAATAATAAATATAATCCCAGGTTAAACTAACCTTAAACATCTGTGCGGAATCATAAACAAATAACAAGTCTTAAATAACATCAAGTCTGAAACATAAATACATAATCATATAAACAACAAGTCTTCATCACTTGTTAATCTTGCCCTTGCTTTTATTAGTGGAAGGCTCGTCGGATCTTTCATTCTTAACTGCAATGTTATTATTACGCAAGAGTGAGCACGATTACCCACAAGTATAACAATATAACAATAAAATAATAACATGCGAATGAATCAAAGACTTCTAAAATAGGAAAACTCGGCTTTTGAATCAAGAATGAATAACAAGAATCAAAAGAACTTCTGAGGGTCATAAGACCTTGAACTATGTCCTAGGTTGTCAAGTGTTTATACTTGAAACCTTTAACAGTCATGAGACTATGGACTCTTCTCCTCGTACTTAGGGGGGATCAGCCCTTAGTACCATACTGTGAACAATATCTTAACGCTAACGCATAAGTAATCCTCTATACAGGGTTGTTCATCTCAGTTTGAAATTAGAGTCCGCACCAAAGGAAGTTTGGTTTGGATAATTCAACAAGGGTTCTGAAATTTAGAACGTTCATCAACTATGGACTAGTCGAATCATTAAAAATTCGCTAGTCTAACAAGGTTCAACAGTAACTAATATTTAAATCGAATAAAAATCTCAAGAGATATACAATAAAATAAGCATTGTATAACAGAATCATACTTTGAAAGATTAATAAACATTAATATAACAAAATGGAATTGATCAATAATAATGAGAATTTGCTTGATGTAAAGAGATAAATTTATAAACTTATATAATGATAACGAGTAGGGTTAGGAAACTTGCCTCGTGCGCAGGTTACACGTTAAATTATACACGTTCCTTGATTTAATCCTACATACCATTTACATTCACAATACCAGTTAATTATAATGTAACTAGTCATCATAAGTTCATTCTTTTTGTTTAACTTGGATTATGACTTTACGTAGTCAAATTACCACACTTATTGTCACATAATTTACACTTCACAAACAATAAGCTAACTATGCATTCAATAATTCAATTCACACATAAATGTTTTATTAATATGTTAAACATTTATTTTAACGTCTCGTTATATGCCTAACATAATTTTATGTTCCTTAGATTTGGTTATTATCACATTTCTAGACTTAAACAATTAAAAAAAAATTCATTACTGGACAATCGCAAAAGTATAACATAGTATCATATGGCGCCACCATCGCTTAATCTCTAATATGCGGTGGCGTTGTGGCTTGATCTTTGGAGCTGTGGCGTGGTGGCTGTTGGGTAAAATCATTATACGCACAACACGCAAGTATACGTGGTCAACATATAATATAGTAATGAGTAGAGTATCATTCCCATAGAGACAAATTAATAAGAAACTTAACCTTATAATTACCAATTTCCTATTAATCCTAATTTTATTAAACTATTCAATTCAATGATTAAAATTATAAAAACTAAATTAAGAAATAAATAAATAACCACAAAACAATCACAAATATCAAAATCTGGAATTTCAAACAATTAATGGAGAATTAGACTTATGACTTCACCCTAAGCTTTACTCTGATTTCTACACCTTTATTCTAATTCAAATCACTATCCCAGTTTATTAATCAAGAACATGAATGTAGTATTAGCCACCTCTCGATGCACTAATACCGTATTAACTTAAATCTACAAATTAGATAGAAATAAGTTAAACACCTTAATCAACTAACTCACTATATCTCTATGTGAATTATAATTAAAGAAGGTTTAAGATTAAGTTCTCTATCCGATTACATGTGATGTCAAGCATATCTCTACCTTAACATTCATCAAGATTCTGTTATTCACAAAATTCGTGAACACATGCTATATTAACTAAGTCTAAATTCGAATATCCTCTCTCGATTCCATACAAATCCACAAAGAATTGATGATCAGGCAATTCATAAATTCAAGCTCACATTAATATAGATAAACTGGAACATAGCTTATTGAACTGGAAATCAAAGTTTACAAAATCATTGTTCCACTTCAAGATCCACCATAAGCCTAAAAAGTGAATTAGTTCATCATATATGAAATAACAACTGAATAAATCAAAGATAAGATTCTTTCAATTACAAATAAAAGTCTAAGAAGAAGAATAGTGAGAAACACCCTTCACGTAGCCTAAATTTTCAATTGTCTCGAAAATCTCTTCAAAATCTCCCTCCAATGCTTGCTATGAAAAACTAGAATTGATCTTCGTAATATGCCTTGTGTGTGTTGAATTCGTTGTTAATTGAGTAATATACATCAATCACACATTTTTCTAGTCAATTCCATGCTCAATAGAGTTCACTTGCCATCCAAATACTAGAGTTCATGCCCTAGCAGAGTCCAAAACAAAATAGGAGAGTTCACTAGTCAAGACCCCCCCCCCCCCGCCCCAGCGGGGGTATGTAAGCCAAACAAGACCGCCCCAGCAGGCATCTATTCTGCTAATTGACTTTGCTTGCTTCTTGATTACTTCTAGAAAAGCTCCAAATGACTCCGAATCTTCGTTAAATGCCATAACAACCGCCCTACACATAAAAGAACACAAAAACAAATAAAAACGAACATGAAAACAAGAAAATAGAAACAATTAAGCATGAAATGGACAACGATTCATGGATATGAAATTCACTTATCAAAACCCCCCAAACTTAAACTGTGTTAGTCCTCGAGCACAAAACAAACTACATCCTATACAATGCAATGTAATAAAATGAATATAATCTATATGCTTTCGAATCCAACAGTATCGCATAATCAAAATTATCTCATCGGCCTCAGAGAAAACAAGCAAACTCTACAGTATTAATCACCAAAACCAATCCACAATTCTGTATTAATTCTCAAATCTTGAACTATTATCATTGGTATAATGTGCGTGTGTGTTCAACATCCATGATAACTGATACTGACTCAAATTCAATACATAATCAATTTCTTAGAAGGAATAATACAGCACAAACTTAAAAATTTCAAAAATAAGCACATTCCAACTAAAACTAAGCAATACCAAAATCAAGGGTTCATGCAGGGTACTTATACTTCATTTATATTCAATTTTTTCACACAGGGGATTTTTGCTCCTTTCCCATTTTAATAATAATAAAAAATTATAGATACACACATGACTGTGCAATGTCTCATCCCATTAAGCTAACAGTGCTACCCCTTAGCGAGCTTTCGACCAACGACTCCCAAACCATAAAAGACCTTAGGGCGCTAGGTGTAAAGACAAGGAACTGAGGACTGGATAGTGCCTCGGTCTGCAGTACCTGCTCGGTTCCTTGATCTCCCATAGCCTCATCCTCATCCTCTGAGGTGTCTGCAGCATCAACTTCGTCCTCTGAAGCCGATGGAAAAATAAAACCCAGACCTCATGGATGGGAATCGCCCCAGGCCCATACTGAATACCGCAATATCATTTTAGAGTCTAGCAACTGCAACGGCATCTGTGTGGGTTCATCGTCAGACCATCTCACACCCGCTTGGTGACACAACCCACATATAAGTGATGGGTGTGGCAAGCCGCCCGAAAAGTTTCCTCGTAAGCACCAGCGGTTGGAAAAACAAATAATGGCCCCGACGTCGATGATGAAGTCTTGCACAATCGCGTATAACAGTAACGCCTTCTCTTTGGTCACATCCGAGGTGTGTTGGGATGGATACAGTTTAGCACATAGGAACGCGTACAAAATTTTTCCATACCAACTGAGATCCTTGCTATGGAACATTGTGCCTCCCTTCTGACCTTTGATCCGTATTGTTCCTGGCTTAGTCATTTCCTTGAGTATTGCCTCATAGTCCGGATCAAAATCACGTAGTTGGGCATATTGGCATTGTTGAGGCACGCGCAATTGATAATAAGTATTTATGGCATCAACACTGAACGGGACTAAGCGACCCCGCACATAAGCGTTGAAGGGGGCTTTGTCATCTGGCGTTCGCATAAAACTCCTTGACTATGTTAACCACGGCAGGTTTCGGTTCTTCGGTGAATTTGTTCCAACCCTTCTGATAGATTTGCTGTATCATCTCCCCATCAACATGATCCGGTGCCTATCCCCGCTCCGGTGTAAGGGCCTTTATCATCATATAATTATATCGGTCGGCGGCGGCGGTACTCACAAATTTTTGGCAGTCAAAGGTCCGTGTTGGTTATGCGGGCCTTGAACTCTCTCCCCTTTGGCGTTTTGATGTAGATTGTAAAGCCATTTGCTCTCGAATGCTTGTATCACAGTATCTCTCCCCCCAAAAAAAAAAAAAACTTGGTTCACACACTTTATCAAACACTTGGTGTGCACAGACGATTTTCCCCAAAACTTTTCAATTCTATGTGGCAAATTGGGTGAAAGAAGTTGAAGAATATATAGTGTTATGCTTGATCCTCATTTTCTCTCAAGTAGCCTCTATGGATGCCCTAATTCGCAAACTTGTGATGTAAATGAAGAGTTGTGTGAGGAATTTGGGATGAGATGTGGCAATATATAGAGGTGGTGTGATGGGGTGAATTGGTGGATTGAAGAGGTGGGGAGAAGTAATGGAGTATTGGAAATCGTGGGGTTGAAGTGGGTGTATTGGGTGGTTGGAGTTATTGATGAAGTAGTGGAGAAGTGGTGGAATTGGGAAGGAACCGTGTAACTACCAAATAAATCTATCAAGTTCCATGACCCCCGCCCCGGCGGGGGGTATTAGGCTTGGATAGCCCACCCTGGCGGGCATAGACTCTGTTAATTGGAATTGGGGACCCCCCCTGGCCGAGGGTGCAAAGGCTAATATAGCTCAGCCAAGTATGTATGGCTTCTCATCAAAATCTCGGGAGACCCCGGCCTGTGTGGGGGTGTAGTTCATTTTGGACACGCTTACAAGCGGGCATCTTGTCTGCTAGTTGCCTCTGTTTCTTATTTTCTCTTCATTCTAAGCCACTCAATGTACCATTCCCTATCCTGCAAGACATGGAACATAAGAATTAGTGGATTATTGATACGATAGAGCATTGTTGAGAGATTAATAAGACTTTTATTATATAATACCTACCTAATAACTTAATAAAAACTATATCCTAACAATTATAAATGAAAATACAGAAATTAAACGTAAGATTGGGTTGCCTCCCAATTAGCGCTTGATTTTAAGTCATTCAGCCTGACTACTTCCTATTCATGGTGCGTCTGACAATGTGATGGCGATAACATTGGTGTTGGACTCGCCACCCCAATAGTGCTTTAATCATTGACCGTTGACTTTGAAAGTTTCCAATGGATTTCGACTGTAAAGTTCAACAGTTCCATGAGAGAACACCCGCTTTATAGTGAATGGTCCCGACCATCTCGACTTGAGCTTTCCTGGGAACAATCTCAGTCGTGAGTTGAACAAAAGGACTGATTGCCCCGGCTCGAATGTTCTGTGCATAATTTTTTGGTCGTGCCACCTTTTCCTTGTATAACTTGGAGTTCTCGTAGGCTTGAAGGCGAAATTCGTCGAGCTCATTTATTTGTAGTAATCTCTTTTCCCCTACAGCTACTTGATCGAAATTGAGTTTCTGAATCGCCCAATAAGCCTTATGATATAGCTCAACTAGTAAATGACAAGCCTTTTCGTACAATAGTTGATATGGTGACATCCTGATCGGTGTCTTATACGCAGTCCGGTATGCCCATAATGCATCATCCAACCGGAGCGACCAATCCTTACGATTCGAATTCACCACTTTCTCCAATATTACCTTGACTTCCCTATTCGACACCTCAGCCTGCCCACTGGTTTGGGGATGATAAGTTGTCGCTACCTTGTGGTTGACCCCATACCTTACCAATAGAGCTGTAAATGATTTATTGCAAAAGTTACTACCTTCGTCACTTATAATTGCTCTTGGCGTGCCAAACCTCATGAAAATGTTCTTCTGTAGGAATTTAAGAACCACCTTAGCATCGTTAGATGGTAGTGCTGCAGCTTCAACCTACTTTGATAGGTAATCCACTGCAAGTAGAATATACTAATTGCTGAGTGACGACGGGAATGGCCCCATGAAGTCGATGACCCATACATAAAAAATTTTAACTTCAAGAATCATTTGTAGAGGCATCTCATTCCTTTTCAAAATGTTGCCCACCCTTTGACATCTATCACATGTTTTGACAAAATGGTGGGAGTCCTTGAATAGCGTAGGCTAATAAAACCCAGATTGCAGCACCTTTGCCGTTGTCCTCTCACTACCATAATGTCCACCATACGCAGATGAGTGGCACTCATGCAGAATGTTCTTCATTTCACTGTAGGGCACACACCTTCTAATCATTTTGTCGGCGCACTGCTTAAATAAATAAGGTTCGTCCCACATGTACCATTTTACGTTATGAAGAAACTTCTTTTTTTGTTGTCTTGTGAGATCAGGTGGAAGAACGTTACTCAATAAATAATCCGCATAATCCGCGTACCAAGGAAATTGTGCATTTATCCCAAATAATTGCTCGTCCGGGAATGATTCATTAATTTTGCACTTATCCTCTTTCAATTTCTCTTGGTTTTCCAGCCTAGACAAGTGATCGGCAACTTGATTCTCTGTCCCCTTTCTATCCTTTATTTCTAGATCAAACTCTTGAAGTAGGAGAATCCATCGGATAAGGCGTGGCTTAACATCTTTTTTCGTAATTAGGTACCGAATAGCTGAATGATCCTTGTAGACTATCACCTTAGTCCTAATCAAGTATGCCCAGAACTTGTCAAACGCATACACCACTGCAAGAAATTCCTTTTCCGTAGTTGTATAATTCATTTGAGTCTCCGTGAGTGTTTTGCTTGTATAATAAATGGTGTGAAACACCTTTTCTCGGTGTTAACCCAAAACAGCCCCAACCGCATAGTCGCTTACATCACACATCAGCACAAAAGGCATATTCTAGTCCGGTGCGATGATCACGGGTGCTGTAGTTAACTTCTTCTTCAACAACTCAAAAGCTGACTTAATTTTTGTCAAAACTAAAAACAGAATCCTTCTCTAAAAGACTGTATAAAGGTTTTGCAATTTTAGAGAAGTCCTTTATGAATCTCCTGTAGAACCCAAAAAGCTTCTAATTCCCTTAACTGAACTCGGTGGGGGCAGTTTCTCGATTGTTTCCAGCTTATCTTTATCAACCTCCAATCCTTGAGTCGATACCTTGTGGCCCAAAATTATGCCCTCCACATCCATGAAGTGGCATTTTTCCCAGTTAAGTACAAGGTTCGTATCTTTACACCTCTGTAACACCATCACTAGATTCCCTAGCCACGTATCAAAATTGTCCCCATAGACAGAAAAGTCGTCCATGAAGACTTCAACGTTTTTCTCCACTATGTCTGAGAAAATGGCCACCATACACCGTTGAAAGGTCATAGTGCATTACATAACCCGAATGACATTCTCCTGAACGCGAATGTACCGTAAGGGCACGTAAATGTAGTCTTCTCTTGATCCTCAAAAGCGATGATGATCTGGTTATAGCCCGAGTATCCATCTAATAAACAGTAGTACTCATGTCCCGCCAATCTGTCCAACATTTGATCGATAAAGGGCAGCGGGAAATGATCTTTTTGGGTTTCCTTATTCAACTTCCTATAATCCATGCAAACCCTCCAACCTATCAACGTTTCTTTCCAGATTAACTCGTTATCCTCATTCGTACCACGATCATCCCTCCTTTTTGGCACACATCGGAATGGGACTAACCCACTTACTGTCGGAAATTGGATAGATGATACTGGCATCCAACAATTTTAGAATTTCCTTCTTCACAACTTCCTTCATAATGGGGTTAAGTCGACGTTGTTTCTCCACCATCGATTTTGCATCATCTTCCATCAGAATCTTGTGCATGCAAAACGAAGTGCTGATTCCCTTTATATCAGCTATCGTCCAACCTATCGCTGATTTGTGTTCCCTAAGCACCATCATCAACTTTTCTTTCTGCAGATCGTTAAGTGCAGCAGAAATAATAACAGGTAATGAATTTGAATTGCCTAAATACGCATGCCTGAGGTGTTTAGGGAGTGGCTTAAGTTCCAGAGTGGGTGGCTCCTCCAATGATGGTTTCAATTTTTTTGTGGTTGTCTCCTCCGTGTGCAAAGGTTCAAATGGTGCTCTGAATCGGCTAACTCGTGGCAATGAATCTAACATCTGCAAGAAGTCCACAAATTTTGGGTCATCGGACTCTTCATCCCCCAATAATGTTGTTTCTAATGGATCGATAACCAAACTCTTGCCCATATCTTAATTGATAATCTGCTCAATGAGATCCATCCTGAAACATTCTTCCTCATTCGTAGGGAATTTCATGGCCTTGAACACGTTAAATTTGATTTCTTGATCTTGGACCCTCATAGTAAGTTCTCCTTTTTGTACGTCTAAGAGTGTCCTACCCGTGGCCAAGAAAGGTCTCCCTAAGATAATTGGGATGTTCTTGTCCTCCTCAAAATCTAGGATAATAAAGTCCACGGGGAATATAAATGTATCCACCTTAACCCCTTAACCAATATGTCCTCTACTATGCCTCTCGGATATGTAACTGACCTATCCGCCAATTGCAATGAAATATTCGTAGGCTTTGGCGCGGGCAAACCCAATTCTATGTATAATGACAATGGAATAAGGTTAACACTCGCCCCCAAATTACATAAACACTTACTAATGACATGTTCCCGATTGTGCATGGAATAGTGAAACTCCCCGGGTCCTTCAACTTTGGTGGCAACTTCTGCTATAACACCGCACTACACTCCTCTGTTAGTGCCACTATTTTAAAGTCTTCCCATTTCTTTTTCCTTGATAGAATCCCTTTCATGAACTTCTCATAACTCGGCATCTGCTCTAGGGCTTCTGCAAACGGGATGTTAATATGAAGTTTCTTGAAAACATCCAAAAACTTCGCGAACTGCTTATCTAATTTCTATTTTTGGACCCTCTACTGAAATAGTGGTGGAGGATATACAATTGGCTTGTCGTCTAACTTTGTTTTCTCATTTTTCTTATCCTCACCCTTATTTCGTTCAGCCACTTTATTTTCGTCAACTTTTTCATCCGATATTATTGAATTTTCTGCATCTTTACCAACGAGATGTTTTCCACTCCTCAACGTAATTGCTCGACAATCGTTTTCATGGTTTCCCTTGGATTTCTCTCTCAGATCACCTTGGTAGGGTCCTTGTGGCTCGTTATTTAATGCTAAGGCAATTTGCCCCATCTGATTTTCCAAATTCTTGATGGCCATTGCTTGGTTTTTCATCGCTGCCTCATTGCTAGTTATGTACTTCGACAACAACTCCTATAAATTTGATTTTCTTTCCTGATGTTGAGCCGGTTGTTGGTGATTCTGAAAACCTGGGGGATATGACGGTTGTGGAGCTTGATGTTGCTGATTATTGCTCCACAAGAAATTCGGGTGATTCCTATTCCCCTGGTTATAAGTGTTGTGGTACATATTTTGTGGACCCCTGTTGTAGCTACCTACGAATTGCACGGATGCTGGATTGATTGCGCACTGATCTGTAGGATGGTCACCCGCACACAATTCACATACTACTACAACCTACTGTACCTGAGCCCCTGTCATGGCATCCAACTTCTTGGACAGTGCATAAATTTGTGCTTGTATTGTTGTCACCCCATCGACTTCTCACACCCCTAGCCGCATTTGCCTGTGTCATTCTTGTTGTGGGCCACTGGTAGTTGTTAGCCGCCATGGTCTTAATCAAATTGTAGGCCTCCTCATAACTCTTAGCCATGAATGCTCCACCTGACGCCGCATCAATACTGGTCCTGAGATTTCCATGTAATCCATTATAAAAAGTGTTCATTTACAGCCACTTAGGCAATCCATGATGTGGGCACTTTTTGAGCAACTCCTTGTAACTCTCCCATACCTCATATAGCGACTTCCCATGTTGCTGCTCAAACATTGTTATCTCATTCCTCATTTTTGTAGTTTTTGCTGGTGGGAAAAATTTAGCAAGGAATTTCTGATCTAAGTCTTCCCACGTAGTTATCGAACCCGGCGATAGAGAGTGTAACTAACTCTTCACCTTTTCCCGTAAAGTGAATGGGAACAAGTGAAGTCTTACTGCCTCATCCGACACCCCATTATACCTGACGGTGTCGCAAATCTCTAGAAAGCTGACTAGATGTTCATTCGGATCGTCATTTGCCAATCCCCCAAACTAAACTAAATTGTCCCAGGCTTGATTTCAAATGTATTTGCAGCAATTGCGAGCGTGGTGATGTCGACTGCAGTTCAGTCACCTTGGGTGTGGCGAAGTCCCTTAATGTTTTCTGATCTTTAGCTGCCATTGCCTCTTCCTTCTCAGAATTTTCAAAGTCTTGCCTCGTTTCCTTGATCCACTTACTTAACCTCTGGAACCGTTTCTCAATGTCATCCTCAAAAGGCAGCAAGTCTGGATTTTTGGACCGAGTTTGCATAAACCACTTCAAAAACCTGAAATACGAGGAACAAAACAAAAATAAAAATGTTTAAGTAAAACTGGAATAATTAAATTGATATTGTAAAAATATTAAGATCTATACTAAATTGTCCCTAGCAACGGCGCCAAAAACTTGTTGGGTAAAATCTATATACGCATAACACGCAAGTATACGTGGTCAACAAGTAATAAAGTGATGAGTAGAGTATCATTCCCACAGAGACAAATTAGTAAGAAACTTAACCTTACAATTACCAATTTCCTATTAATCCTAATTTTATTAAACTAATCAATTCAATGATTAAAAATTATAGAAACTAAATTAAGAAACAAATAAACTACCACAAAACAATCACGAATATCAAACTTTGGCATTTCACACAATTAATGGAGAATTAGACTTCTTATTTCACCCTAAGCTTCACTCTGATTTCTACACCTTTATTCCAATTCAAATCACTATCCCAATTTATTAATCAAGAACACGAATGTAGTATTAGCCACCTCTCGATGTACTAATATCGTATTAACTTAAATCCACAATTTAGATAGAAACAAGTTAAACACCTTAATCAAATAACTTACTATATCTCTATGTGAATTATAATTAAAGAAGGTTTAAGATTAAGTTCTCTATCAGATTACATATGATGTCAAGCATATCTCTACCTTAACATTCATCAAGAATCTGCTATTCACAAAATTCATGAACACATGCTATATTAACTAAGTCTAGATTCGAATATCCTCTCTCAATTCCATACAAATCCACAAAGAATTGTTGATTAGGCAATTCATAAATTCAAGCTCAAATTAATATAGATAAACTGGAAAATAGCTTATTGAACTGGAAATCAAAGTTTACAAAATCATTAATTCACTTAAGGATCCACCATAAGCCTAAAAAGTGAATTAGTTCATCATAAATGAAATAACAACTGAATAAATCAAAGATAACATTCTTTCAATTACAAATAAAAGTCTAAGAAGAAGAATAGTGAGAAACACCCTTCACGTAGCCTAAATTTGCAATTGTCCCAAAAATCTCTTCAACATCCTCCTCCAATGCTTGCTATGAAAAACTGGAATTGATCTTTGTAATATGCCTTGTGTGTGTTGAATTTGTTGTTAATTGAGTAATAGATATCCCAACACACAAGTCCCAGTCGAAATTCTTTGCTAATTAGAGTCCATAGGCTATTCAAAATGCTAAAGTTCATATCTCAGCAGAGTTCAAAACACAACAGGAGAGTCAGTCATTCGAGACCCCCCACCCCGGTGGGGCTATATGCCTAATATGAGCCTGCCCCGACGGGCATCTATTCTGCTGATTAACTTTGCTTGCTTCATGAATACTTCCATAAATACTCCAAATTACTCCAATTCTTGTTAAATGCCACAACAACCACCCTACACATAAAAGAACACAAAAACAAATAAAAACGAACATGAAAATAAGAAAATAGCAACACTTAAGCGTGAAATGGACAACGATTCGCGAATATGAAATCCACTTATCAAATGTCAATAATTATTTTTTATGATTCCATATATTAATGTGTTCTACTCCATGAGTAGATTAAATTAAGTATTTGGAAGCTCAAATCCATGGAGTAATGAATGAGATATTAACTCCCAAAGATCACACTTGGAAATGATAAAAGATAATAAATACATGTGGGAAAAACCAAGTCCCACATAGGTTAAGAATTAAAGTTTTTATATGTTTATATACAAGGAAAATGCTATTGGGTTTGGGCTCCAAGGGGCACCCCACTTTTGTGGAAGGGAGAGGACCTAGCCAAGGCTAGGTTTGAACCCACACACGCGCGCCACCGTCGTTTTCGCCGTCCGGTTGGCCTGGCCTGGCTCAGGCTCGTGGCACGAGGCACGTGGGTCGTGGGTCTGTGTCCTGTATATAATTTTTTAGAAAAAATTTATTTAAATTTTTTAATTAAAATTTGTTGGAAGAATGCATATCTTGATTTGATGTTTATAGTAATCGTTCATGATTATATGTGAAGTCCTTCAAGGAATATATGTACAGGGACTTAGTAATAGATCAAAATTGTTAGGTTGGTCTAAGCTTTCAATGTTCATCATTCTGTAAATGAATGTATAGAAAAAGAGATCAAAGATGTTAGGTTGATCTATATCTTGAAATATAATAGATAGGCTTCAATCAGATTTGATGTCTGATGAGCTGAGCAAAAGTCTGCAAAAGTCAAGGCAAGATCGTAGAGTGGTCCAGACGTTTGCCGAAGCCAACTCAGAGATCGTAGAGTGGTCCAGACGTTTGCCAAAGTTAACTCAGAGATAGTAGTGTGCTCTCAAAAATGTAAAGTCTGCAAAACAAGCAAGTGAAGATCATAGTGTGCCCGTCCTTAAGAGAAATCGTAGTGCTCTCGTTTGCTTGCTTCCAGAACCAAGGTGGCAAGACACCACGATAAGAATCGTAGAGTATCATCTGGCTGTATTAGAAGATGTGGGCCATGATCATTTGTTCAAAGATAAAATCTTAACAAATGTGGAATGGGTTACAAACGTTGAAGTAATCACCAGTACCAATGGCATAAAAATATCCTTAGTGTGAGACCCCAAATTTTATGAATAAAGATTTAAATTTCTCGAAATATTTTTTTTGAATATTATGGTGTGGATTTGATATAATGTTATAGTTGTGGGTAATATTTATAAATTTTTCAAAGTAAGAAAATTGTTATATAATATTGATTGGTCGGGGAATATTCGTATGATGGCACAATCATTGGTGGACCCCACAACGGATGTATTATTGTAGTAAGAAAATGACAGAATTATCTTTTTATAACGGTGAAAGTGTTACCGTTAAAATTGTTGAACTACCAATTAGTAAAAGTACAGTACTACGCGTGGTTGCATAGTAGCACACGGTATTGATTATCGATGCTTACGTGAGAAATCACTCAGTTATACTCAATTATTACTACAGTAATTGATGCATCATATCTCTCATATTATTGATTCAGTTATTGTCATAGTATCATCTGCATAATATGTTATATTATTAAATCAATAATTGAGACGACAAAGTTATTCATATTATTATTTGCAATATTGACAATGTCTAAAAGTTCTGTCAAGGAGAGGTTTGGTCACCTAATTCTGCGCCAATAAGGAGAAATCCTTATCGAAAAGCCCCATATTTCCAAGGAACGACCTGGTTGTAAAATATTATGAATTATAATATTAATGATGAATAAGTTCGTGTTGATTAAAGATGAAATTGATAGTTCCATCGTGTTAGAATTATTAGTGTTAGTGAAAATCAACATTTATTTCGATAATAATTGATGTCTGGAGGTTATATTGACCAATCGGGTAATTAATCGGATAAATAAGCAATTAATTGCTATTAATTCACATGATTATAACTATTTGTTCACATGTGTGTACTATTGATTCATATTCTTGTACTATTAGGGGAGTTAGTGCAAGATTGATAATACGTGCATGACTAAGTTAAAAATAGAGGTATAGATGGAGGTACTATACTGTAATTCAAATTTTAACATGTCTAGAACTATTGATTCACATGATTTACTATTGATTCACATGATTTACTATTAGGGGAGGTGGTGCAAGTTTGATAATACTTCCAGGACTAAATTAAAAATGAAGGAAAAGAGGAAGGTATTATACTATAATATTTCGAGCCCCAAAACGTGCAATTATCGAAACTATATTTTCCTATAAATAGAAGCTCATTCTTCCTTCATTTCTCACTAATTCACTAAAGCTTTAGAGCAATTATTATAGAGAGAAATTATAAAGAGAAAGAAGAAGAGAAGTCTGCTACCTCACTATTCCAGTATCCAGTCTTCTTTTAAGGTAAGGGGTATTATTTCTTTTATATTCATGAAGAGAGCTATTGTTATTCCATTCTTTATTATTCATCGTTGAATAACTTTGATATATACGGATCACCTAGTATATATGGTGAAATTCTTCTGTTATTCTATTCTTTAATATTATGTTGGAATAACCTGTCTATGCGAAGTACCGCATACATGGTGAAATTATTCTATTATTCC
This sequence comes from Panax quinquefolius, assembly GCA_020205615.1. Lineage (NCBI taxonomy): Eukaryota > Viridiplantae > Streptophyta > Magnoliopsida > Apiales > Araliaceae > Panax > Panax quinquefolius. The sequence continues at coordinate 52,268,941 of CM035161.1, read as the reverse complement.
ATTCTTTATTATTCTATTGGAACATCATGTCTATGCATTTACGCATGACCTAGTTCCATTATTTATTATTCTGTCAGAATATCATGTCTGTGCGTTTACGCATGACCTGGCTCCATTATTTATTATTCTATTGGAATAACATGTTTGTGCGGTCTATCGCATGCTTGGTGAATTCTTCTGTTATTCCATTATTTATTATTACATTGGAATAACTTTTATACATGCATATTCTATCGCATGCTTGGTGAATTCTTCTATTATTCCATTCCTTATTATTCTGTTGGAATAACCTGTCTATGTAGATTACCGCATACATAGTGAATGACCTTTCGTATTCAATCTTTATTAAATTGTGGAAATGATCTATTTACGTGGATTACCGCATGGCAGATGAAAATCCATTTGCAGTTTCATATATTCTATTATACTCGTATGAGATATCATTTCTTTTGTACTCGTCATGAAATATCATTTTATTTGATATTTTTTGTTACAAGTTACTATTCACTCTAGTATTGTTCACTCCGGTATTCGGGGCACTTTTCATGTCAGAATACTATTCATAAGTTACTATTCACGGGTTACTATTCACCTAAATTACTATTCACCCTAATATTATTCACTCGGGTATTTGGAGTACTTTTCATGTCGGGGTACTATTCCCGAAGTACTATTCATGGGGTACTATTCACAACGAAAAATTGATTCTTTTCTGTCCAAATTATTTTTGGTGCATGAATATTATTCTTGAATTTTACTCCACAAAGAAGTATTATGTTGACAATTTGGACGTTATTGATTTCGGGATAAATTAACTTATAGATCTTTAAAATTTATCCTTGAACTTGTTTTATTGAATTATTATGTCATTGTCATCATCCTCATGCTTATATTGTGATGAAAGTCATCTTTGGCTTACGTGCATAGATGGAGTTGGTATGATTATGACCGGGGATTATTCGGTATAATCATGACATGTAATGTTATAAGTGATATGGTAAAAGTCCTCAGCGGCCTGTACTGCATTGATGGACAGTTTTTGGTATGATTATGACCAGAGATTATTCGGTATAGTCATGACCATTGATGATTTAATTAATATCCTTGGCCCGTAGTGCAGGGATGATTCGATGATGTGGTTTATTTGTTGTCGAGTCTCAAATGATAAAAATCGAATGAAAACATTTTTAAATCATAGAAGATAGTAGATATCATGCTCTACTTAACTCTTTTAATGAATTGCTTATTCCGCTACAGTTAAACTTGATGTCTATTTTATTTTATCAGTTTAACATTCTTGAAGGCTAATGATAATTTATCCTGCATTATCTTAGTCATAATATTTCTTACTGGGCTAGTTGAGCTCACCCTTTTTTCACTTGTTTCTTCCGGGAAATGAGAATATAACTGGGACGAGTCGGGGAACGGATTGACGGTCCAGATGATAGTATTAGTAGTCCTCACTATTCTGTAAAATAGTGTAATAATAATTGTAATGAGGACACCATTGAGTGTGGATATTATCTAGATAACAATATTCTTATTTAAACTCTTAGCTATGTTTTGTCGTATTTTACCCGACTGTTGTATAATTAAGTTGTATTTAAATTTATGTACCGTGTATTTGGCGACTCAAGATGGGTGATGTATACCTATTTTGGGGGCGTCACAGTTCGTATCAAAGCTTAGGGATATGAACCCTGACTGAGATGTGAGACAAGAACTAGGAGGGGAGAGACAGGGAATTTAATTGGTTGGTCAGAGTATAGGGATAATATGTGATATGTTAACTAACCCTTGTTTTGTGATAGTGTTTAAAAATGGCATCTGAAAATGTTGAGATCAGCAATGAAGCACATGAGACTATTGAGTCACCAACGATCAATACCCAGGATAATGTGCAACAGGAAGACAATAATCCTCAGGTAAATAACAACACCGATTAAATGATGAACGATGGGGTGTTCAGAGGCTTTATGCAATTCATGCAACATTAGGTAAGAGAGACTCCTGTTCAAAATATAGGTGGAAATAATGGCAACCCACTATGGCCACCACCGCTAAAGCGATTCAAGGAGCTGGGACCATCGGAGTTTTTGGGAAAGCCAGAACCACTTAAGGCGGAGACGTGGTTAAAGCAGATCACCAAGATATTTGATGTCATGGGATGCTCCGAGGAGCAAAAGGTTCCCTTTTCCATCTTTATGTTGCGTGAAGAGGCAGATTACTGGTGGGAATCTATAAAATGTACCCAGCTTGCCGCACTGAAGATGTCTTGGGAGAATTTCCAAGAATTGTTCAACGACAAGTACTTTCCCGAAAGTATTCGTCACATGAAGGAGGTGGAGTTTATCAAGTTGGAGCAAAACAATATGAGCGTGTCACAATACGAGGCTAAATTTGTGGAGTTATCCCGGGGTTCATCTCATTTGGTCGATAATGAGGAGCGAATGACGCAAATGTTTCTAAGAGGTTTGAAACCCGATATACGTCAATACCTCATTTCTCACAAACTTTGTTTATGTAACGATCCAAAATTTTAAAGTGTAATATTAAATATTTATTGAATAATATAAATATTTATTTGATGTGTCTATTGTGGAATTGATGAATCTAAATTTATTAGAGAATTTTCTAAATTTAATTAAATTATAATTTAGAGATTTTTATTATAACATGAGGTGTTATAACTTTATGATATTTGCTAAAATGCTATATTTAATTAAAATATAGTATGTGATTATAGTTATAAACGAAAGTGCTTATTAGACTAAATTAAAAAGGATTTAAATTAGATTTTTGTCAAACAAGGCTTAAGTATTTTAACTCTTTAATTTTAAATGATTTGCTAAACAAAGCCTCATGGCTATGGCTTTTAAATTTCTAATTTAAATAAAATAAATAAAAATAAAATAAATAATAAATATAATGTATTTATGTTATAGACGTTATTTGTTGTAACTGATGAGGCTTATTATGGCCATATCAGTTTTGTGTTTTGCTATTACGCATACCATGTATTCACGCATTCTATTTTCCAAGATTGAGAGTTCAGATAATTGAGTGAGTTGAGAGCTTAAGAGAAGGTTGAGAGAGTTTTAATAATTTTCACAGCAAATTCAGTGATTAGCAAGGTTGTGCAAGCTAATTAAAGGTAATTCTCCATAATCTTTATAGTATGTATATATATGTATGTCTAGGGATGAGTTTATGGCGTGAAGTTTCAAAGTCTGTGAATTCTAGCTTTTTGTAAATTGTGTTACGTAATCTGTTGATGGGAATTAGATATAATGATGATTAGAAAGTATGTTTAAACAATAATGGCATGCTAATTTCAGTTTATAGTAGAAGAAAAGTTCGACAGTGTATGTTTATATGTATTTTTTTCATATGTTCATGAAAAATATCAATCTTGGTGGCCAATTAGTATGTGAAATTATAAATTGAAGCTTGTATATGTTAGTTCTATGAGTTACGAGCATAATGTAATTTGAATGAGGTATTTTGGCCAAGTATTGAATTTACAGTGATGATTTTTGGGGATGAATATCAAAAATGGAGTTTTATATGAAAAACATGAGAATTAAGAAATTAAAATGGTTTTAGTTGTTGTTAAATTGTGCTAAGTGGTTGAATAGGTTAGAAATCATGTTTATGATAGTTGTACATTTATTTTTCGTGTTATTATCACTGTTTGGTGGGTGAAATTTTGTGTTTTGTTGGCTAAAAAGTTTGCCATCGCTCATCACCTCTCTCTGTCATGGGTTCGAACACCGGCAAAATGCTATTTCTTGTAGGTGTTAAAGCAAAAAGCAATAGCATTACTTTAGGTCCCAAGCATTTGTGGCGCAGCTGCGCCATACACTGGGTGTTAAAGTTTATGCCCTAGAGGCCAATTATTTGATATAATTTCTTAACGTTTTGATATTATATTTGATTGAATAAATGAATGATTTTATTATGGTTTTATTTACTGCGTTATATAATTGTTAACATAATAAAATTCCTTAGAATAGTGATACAAATTATATGGTTTCAAGTATGTGACTTGAGCATAAGATTATATAATTACAATTAGTATCATTGTTATTAAATGTCCCTAGTCGAGTATCATTGTTGATGGGACAACATTGATGCATTGAGACTAGTATGTGGATTGACTGATGACCAAATCTCATTGGTCATAAATATATGAGATTTTAAGTCAATGCATAGGTACATGTTAGAGAACGATGTACTGGACAGACCCACCATGAGAATTCTATGTGGAGCATTATGCGAAGTGTCATTAGAAATTCTCATAGTGATAATGATGTAATGGTCCTCCGACCTGAAATCACTATATTACTACACGGGAATTTATGTACTTTGATATCATCAAATGTCACCTTTAATAGGGTGGACTATAAAGGTGATTATTGGGTACATCATGAATCGTGTGAGGAATATGAGTGATCTAGATGGAATTTAACCCTCCTATATATTAGGGGTGATATCCATAGGTTTTCTTGATTGAGTAGGACTATGAAATGCATGGTCATGCTCAAATAGTGATTTGTTTCATATAGTCTACTCATTGATCAAGAAAACTCAGATTAAATTATAAAGAGTATGACACATTCCATGACTCGAGTTTAATCTAGGATAATAAGGTTAAAAGGATTAAATTGCATTGAAACATTGGTCAGGAAAAGGTTGCATCGAATCATCGATCTTATTATTACTTGGGTAACAGTGATGCATTACTAGATGCCGCTCACTGTTTATAATTTTATAATATGATTTTAAAATTATTGCCGACGTAATAATAATAACCTATAGGGTCACACATGTAATGTAATTTAAATGGAATTAATTTAAATTTTAAGGATTTAAATATATTAATATGATTAATAGTATTTAAATCACTTAATTTAAATTAAAAGGATAATTTGTATATATGTATATTTATTAAGTAAGACTTAATTAAATATATATATATATATATATATATATATATAATTCAGATTTTATGAAATTAGGTTTTGATTAATCCCCTTTTTAACTACTATATATATGATATAGTAGCCACTTAGGGTTATATCATAACATCATAACCCTAGCCGCTCTTAGAGAGAGACTAGAGAGAAACAGTTCTAAAATCCATTCCTTTTGGTGGCTAGTCTTTGCAGATTACATCACATCGCAGATCGCATTGACTGATTCATGCATGCGTTCGTGGATATCCGTAGAGGCGCGATTCGTTCGATGGATGCGTTGGAGATTCGAAAGCATCAATTTCGAAGCATTTTCATATTGGTATAATTTCTAACCACTGAATTAATTATTTTCGTATGGATCCTGTTTAGGGTTTCGGAAATTTCTTTAAATTGTTCTATTTCATTACGTATGCGTTTCGTGTCAAACCCGACCTTCGGGTTGAGATTCGATTTTCTATCACGCCATGATCTTGGGTTGGCATCATAGCATGGTCTGAAATTATGTTAGCATGTTAAATGTGTAATGTTAAGGTTAATATAGCATAGTAAATTAGGGTTAGAAAGTTCAAAGTTGAAAATAGGTTAGTAAAAAGAGAACGCGTTATGTGGTAACTTAGTATACCTAATGAGTGTTAGACAAATGTTGCGAAGTAAAACACTTAGAATTTCTGAAATGTAAATGCTAATGATCATGTTATGGTATGTTAGCATATCTAATAGGTGTTGTGGTTCTAAACCTATATGTAGGTGATTGTGAGTTTAATTTTATAGCTTACGCTCAAGGCAAGTTTCTAAACCCTATCTTTTTATATTGAGAAAGTTTCTGACTCTACACTTTCGTTGAGTTAGTTTTATTACTATATTGTGTAACTTTATTCTTTTTATTGAGCAAGCTTTCTATCTTAGCTATTGTTGAATAAGTCATTTGTTCCTAAAATTTATTCAAGTAAACTTTAACTCTTATGTTATTTGAAATTCTCATTTGGTTGATTCATTCTAACTTGTTTATAGTTAAGCAAGTTTCTTAAGTTCTATTATTGTATAATGAACATAACTTTTGAACTCTTATCTTTATTATTGAACTATTTTAATCCTTACATGAATTAATACCATGTTGGGCAAGTTTTAGTTTCCAGCTTGCTATCAGTTAATGTACATTCAGTAATTTCATTTTCTAATGTCATAAGATCCTAATCTTAGCTTATTGATTGTTCAAAGCAAAGGTTTACCATTTTATTCATTTGGTTGAATACTTATGCTCTATAGTTGCTTCAAGCATGAGTTTTAAATGTATAATCAGTTCATTTGTGATTCTCAATTGTTCTATGTTATGTTGTTATTAAACATCTGTTGTGTTATCAAACACTATTGATTCAACTAGTCCTCTAGTTGATGTTCGTTAAACTTCAAATTACCATTGAAAGCTTATCCAAACCAAACTTTCTTTAGTGCGGACTTGTACTCTAAATACTGAGATGAACAATCCTATTACTATTGTTAGGGGATAACTTACGCGTAGCGTTAAATGTTTGTGCACAATACATGGTACGAAGGGCTGATCCCCCTAAGTACGAGGAGTCTCGCAACTGTGGACATATTTCATGGTCTTATGATCCTCAGTTATGTATATTCCATATTTTGGATTTCAGTTCTTGATTATCATTGTTAGGGTACTATTCATTTTTGATGAGCCTATTTGTTGGCAGATATTATTGTTGTTTTCCTGTTGATTCATTATTATATCCAGTGAGCAATTGTTTTGCTCACTCTTGTATATTTATATACTCATTGCAGCTAAAGTTGAGAAGGTAGATGAGCCTTCAACTAACAAAGGAAAGGGGAAAATATACAAGTGATACTGATTTGTACTTTTGATTACTGTTACGATCATAGACTTTTAATAATGATGTAATGTAATAGTTAAATTCTGCATTTGAATGATATTTTAAGGTTAGATAACCTGGGATGTTTTTGAACTTAATGATGTAACCCTATTTAAGGGGGGGTTTTATGATTCAAATATTATTTTATTTGGGTAGATAGTATGAACGTTTGGATAGTGAGCACCAAATCTTGTGGGAATGAAGTACCTAGATTTGGGGGTGTCATAGTTTATATTCAGATGTTGTGAATAGGGCTCAGTTATTGGAGCGCGATTATGAGTCAACACAACCAAAAGGCAACGACCAACAACACGATAATAATCGTACCGGTGACAACGGCCATCGGAACAACGATAATCATCGTGGGGGAAATTATCATGCCAAGAATGGTAACCACTTCGGTGGTAATCATGGCCAAGATAATAGGAGTTGAAATTTCAAGAAGAGAAAGTTCAACAACGATGGAAAGACAGCAGCACCAACACTCGTTTTCAAGGAAGGAGAACGACCACCAATTGTATGATTCAAATGCTGAGAGGAGGGACATATCAGTCCAAACTACGTGATGCAGTCCAAAGCATGTTACAATTATGGAAAAGACGGTCACCTAGCCCGATTTTGTCATGTACCAAAATCAAGTCCAACTGGGACGGTGGCACCAAAGGCGGATACGGACAAAACAAAGTTGGTGGTTTCAGGAAGAGCATTTTTCGTGACTTCTCAAAATGCGAGTAACCCGAACGAAGTTAGCATGGGTTAGTTAATTATAAATTCTTACAAAGTCTATACCTTATTAGATACCAATTCTACCCATTCTTTTATCTCTCTTGCTTGCGCTCAACGTTTAAATTTAACTCAGGAGAAATTAGACTTTGACTTATCGGTTGAAACTTCGTTAGTAGAAACCTTCGTTACCTCCACTGTTTATAAATCTTGTTGATTCAAATCGACACTTTCACATTACATGTCGATCTTATCTCTTTGAAAATACTTTACTTTGATGCGATTTTAGAAATCGATTGGTTAACTACTCATTATGCTTTTCGTAAGGTTGTTAGCTTTCATATTCCTAACCAACCTGTTATGTGAATTCAAGCAACCAAACCACTAAAGTTAATCATTGTCATATCAAGCCATAAGTAAAGAGTCTCGAGCCTTTATCTGGTAACTTCCTTGTGTGGAATGCACCGAAGCCAAACTTTTTGTAGGGGACGCTGTGAATGACGATGGCAGGTTGATAGGTATCAATGTGACGTACTATCCAAGTCTTGGATGAGAGTCACAGTTTTGAATGATATTTCTATTGTTAATAAATTTCCTGACGTATTCCTGAAGACTTCTTAGCTTAACCCTAGAGCGCGAAATGGAATTTTGTATTGACCCCAATATAAAACCCATTTCTTCAACCCTTAAATATTTCTTCAACCAAAACGAACGTATCATGCGCCAAAGATGTTGGCTCAAGTTGTTGAAGATTACGACTATACCATTCAATATCATCGTGAAAGAGTGAACGTGGTAGCTGACGCATTGACTAGAAAATCGTATGCGTTTACGAGTGCGATGTTGTTAACACAAAAACCCATTTCGTATAACTTACAAATGATGAAGATAGAGTTAAAGACTCTAAAGACCCACGTGAAGATAGCGAATATACGATTAGAATCGACTTTAATCGATAAAGTTAAAGCCACTCAAACTACACACCTAGAGCTGATGAATATGAAGAAGAAGGTTCAAGAAAGCGTTATTCTAGAAGCAAGAGTTGATGAATAGAGGAAATCTGAACCCTCAATTTAATTGGCCCATTTGAAATCCTCGATCGAGTAGGAACTGTGGCCTATAGAATCATTTTACCGCCAAGTATGTCGCGTGTTCATAACGTTTTTCACGTATCGATGTTACGTAAATATGTGGACGACCCGAACCACATTATTAAATTAGAACTAGACGAGATAGCAGAAGATTTAATGTATGAGGAGATACGTGTTACAATCTTGGATAAGAAGGATCGTATTCAACACTCAAAGGTTATACCTCAAGAGTTAGAATCTAAAATGAAGATAAGGTATCCTCATCTCTTTTGCATAGCAGGTACGTACGTAAATTTTGAGGGCAAAATTTTATAAGGAGGGGAGATTATGAGACCCCAAATTTTATGAATAAAGATTTAAATTTCTCGAAATATTTTTTTTGAATATTATGGTGTGGACTTGATATAATGTTATAGTTGTGGGTAATATTTATAAATTTTGCAAAGTAAGCAAGTTATTATATAATATTCGATTGGTCATGGAATATTCGTTTTAACAGGGAATATTTGTACGACGGCACAATCATTGGTGGACCCCACAACGGATGTATTATCATAGTAAGAAAACGACAGAATTATCTTTTTATAACGGCGAAAGTGTTACCGTTAAAACTGTTGAACTACCCGGTAGTAAAAGTACAGTAATACGCATGGTTGCATAGTAGCACACGGTATTGATTATTGATGCTTACGTGAGAAATCACTCAGTTATACTCAATTATTACTACGATGATGATCATCTTATCTCTCATATTATTGATTGATTATTGTCACAAGATCATCCGCGATAATATGTTATGTTATTAAATCAATAATTGAGACGACAAAGTTATTCATATTCTTATTTGCAATATCGACAATGTCTAGAAGTTCATCAAGGAGAGGTTTGGTCACCTAATTGTGCTTGATAAGGAGAAATCCTTATCGAAAGCCCCCTCTTTCCTGGGAACGACCTGGTTGTTAAATATTGTGGATTATAATATTAATGATGAATAAGTTCGTGTTGATTAAAGATGAAATTGATAGTTCCATTGTGTTGGAATTATTAGTGTTAGTGAAAATTGACATTTATTTCGATAATAATTGATGTCTGGAGGTTATATTGACCAATCAGGTAATTAATCGGATAAATGAGCAATTAATTGCTATTAATTCACATGATTATAACTATTTGTTCACATGTGTGTACTATTGATTCACATTCTTGTACTATTAGGGGAGTTGGTGCAAGATTGATAATACTTGCATGACTAATTTAAAAATGGAGGTATAGATTGAGGTACTATACTATAATTCGTATTTTCACATGTCTAGAACTATTGATTCACATGATTTACTATTAGGGGAGGTGGTGCAAATTTGATAATACTTGCAGGACTAAATTAAAAATGAAGGAAAAGCGGAAGGTATTATACTGTAATATTTCGAGCCCCAAAACGTGCAATTATCGAAACTATATTTTCCTATAAATAGAAGCTCATTCCTCCTTTATTTCTCACCATTTCACTAAAGCTTGAGCAATTGTTATAGAGAGAAATTATAGAGAAAAAGAAGAAGAGAAGTCTGCTACCTCACTATTCCAGTATCCAGTCTTCTTTTGAGGTAAGGGTATTATTTCTTTCGTATTCATGAAGAGAGCTATTGTTATTCCATTCCTTATTATTCATTGGAATAACTTTGTATCATGCGGACTCACCGTATATATGGTGAAATTCTTACGTTATTCCATTCTTTATTATTATGTTGGAATAACTCATCATGCCAAGTACCACATACCATGGTGAAATTCTTCTATTATTCCATTCTTTATTATTACGTCGGAATATCCATATGCGTTTTACGCATGACTGGTTCCATTATTTATTATTCGTGAAATATCCTATCTCGTGCATTTACGCGTGACCTAGTTCCATTATTTATTATTACATTGGAATATCTTATGCGTAATGCGTTACGCATGACACGGTTTCATTATTTATTATTATATTGGAATAACTCGTCTATGCCAAGCAATCGAATACATGGTGAAATTATTCTATTATTCCATTCTTTATTATTGAATGGAATATCCACATGCGTAATGTTTACGCATGACCTGGTTCCATTATTTATTATTCTGTTAGAATATCCTATCTGTGCGTTTATGTATAACCTGGTTCCATTATTTATTATTATGTTGGAATAACATGTGCATGGATTCTATCGCATGCACGGTGAATTCTTCATATTCCATTATTTATTATTCATTGGAATAACTCGTGCATGCATGCGATCTATCGTATGCCTAGTGAATTATTCTGTTATTCCATTATTTATTATTCTGTTGGAATAACCTGTCTGTGCGGTCTATCGCATGCATGGTGAATGACCTTTCTTATTCATTCTTTATTAAATTATGGAAATTATCTGTTTACGTGGATTACCGCATGGCGGATGAAAATCCATTTGCAGTTTCGTATATTCTATTATACTCGTATGAGAAATCATTTCTTTTGTACTCGTCATGAAATATCATTTTATTTGGTATTTTTTGTTACGAGTTACTATTCATAGGTTACTATTCACCCGGTTACTATTCACTCTAGTATTGTTCACTCGGGTATTCGGGGCACTTTTCTTGCCGAAATACTATTCACGAGTTACTATTCACCCAAATTACTATTCACCCGAATATTATCCACTTGGGTGTTTGGAGTACTTTTCATATTGGGGTACTATTCACGAGGTACTATTCTCGAAGTACAATTCACGGGATACTATTCATGACAAAAAATTGATTCTTTTCTGTCCAAATTATTTTTGGTGCATAAATATTATTCTTGAATTTTACTCTACAAAGAAGTATTATGTTCACAATTTGGACGTTGTTGATTATAGGATAAATTAACTTATAGATCTTTAAATTTTATCCTTGAACTTGTTTTATTGAATTATTATGTCATTGTCATCATCCTCATGCTTATATTGTGATGAAAGTCATCTTTGGCTTACGTGCATAGATGGACTTGGTATTATTATGACCAGGGATTATTCGGTATAATCATGACCTGTAATGTTATAAATGATGTGGTAAAAGTCCTCAGTGGCTCTGTAGTGCATTGATGGACGAGTTTTTGGTATGATTATGACGAGGATTATTCTAAGTATAGTCATGACCATTGATGATTTAATTAATATCCTTGGCCCGTAGTGCAGGGATGATTCGATGATGTGGTTTATTTGTTAAGCTGAGTCTCAACGATAAAAATTGATGAAAACATTTTTAAATCATAGAAGATAGTAGATATCATGCTCTACTTGACTCTTCTAATGGATTGCTTATTCCACTGCAGTTAAACTTGATGTCTATTGTATTTTATCAGTTTAATATTGTTGAAGGCTAATGATAATTTATCCTGCATTATCTTTGTCATAATATTTCTTACTGGGCTAGTTGAGCTCACCCTTTCTTTCACTGTTCTCTTCAGGAAATGAGAATATAGCTGGGATGAGTCGGGGAACGGATTGACGGTCCAGATGATAGTATTAGTAGTCCTCACTATCCTGTAAAATAGTGTGATAATAATTGTAGTGAGGACACCATTGAGTGTGGATATTGTCTAGATAACAATATTCTTGTTTAAACTCTCATTTATGTTTTGTCGTATTTTACACGACTGTTGTATTTGCATTTATGTACCATGTATTTGGCGACTCAAGATGGGTGATGTATACCTGTTTTGGGGGCGTCACACTTAGTATGCAACAAAGAGACGTATTAAAGAAGGTAAGGAAAGGACCATGGGACAGAGGAAAACACCTTTTCAGGTGTTAGGTGAAAGCGCAAACCGCTATGTCGGGTGGGTAATTAAATTCAGAAGATATGCAGATAAGTCTTCATCAAAGTTCAGAAACGTCAAACGCATTAAATGCTTCAACGGATGGATTCAACGGGCAGATTTCAAAGATCACATATATGCAAGACATATGCAGATTATTCATGCAAGCAAGCAATTAAACAAAAAGGAAGAATACTCAACGCTCAACTCTACGGTTTAAGGAAAAGAGAAAGCTTGCACAGCTACTCAGTTCTTTTGAACAAGAGCTTAACGGCAACTGAGTAGCACCAATCAAGAACTCAACAATAGCCAAACAAGTGCAGTAAGAAGTTCCAAGTTAGAAGGACTTGAAGAGTTCTAAAGTGAACTGTGAAGAACCAAGTCTGCTGGACTTGAAGAGTTCAAGAGTAAACTAAGAAGTTCCTAGACTGCTGGTCTAGAAGGAATCTGTGAGATTCAGAAAGTGTAAAAGACATCCTTAGTGGATTTCCTACTCGAGGAGTAGAAGAGTGGACAAGGAGCTTTAAGTGCTCTAAACCACTTAAAATAGTTGTGTCTATTTCATTCTTGCTATAACTGATATAACTGTTATAACTGCCTCACTCTCATTAACTCACTATATCTAAAAGGGTGATCAAACTAACCTTAATTCCGCTGTGTTTAAATCATTATCAAAACTGACAAAGTAAAACGAAAAGATTTTTTAAATATCTATTAACCCCCCTTCTAGATAACTATTGTGCCTTCGGGAACTAACAATTGGTATCAAAGCAAGTTCTATTATATAGCCTACAAAGCTTGAGTAGATCCAATGGCACACTTACCAAGCGAATCAAAGACTGGAGGAGGCAGCAAGCCACCTATGTCCAACAAAGATAAATTCGCCAACTGGAAAGTTCGGATGCAAGCTTACATGGATTCAATAGATGAAGATCTATTTGAAACTATTTAGAATAGGCCCTACGTTCCTATAAAGCTTGCACCAACTACAGATGATCCAAACAGAATACAGATCAAGGTCAAAGGAGAATGGACAGACAACGAGAAGAGAGCTGTTCAACTCGACAAAAAGGCCAAGAACATTTTGTTTCAATCCTTAGAAGATGATCTATTCAAAAATGTGGTCAACAGCAAAACAGTAAAGGAGGTTTGGGAAGCACTGTTCATCATGCATGAAGGAATGGAAGAAGTCAAAGAAAATAAACAATCTCTTCTGACACAGCAATATGAAATGTTTGCACACATTCAAGGAGAAAACGTCACTGCCACCTACAAGAGATTCAACGTTCTGCTCAACTCTCTACGAGCCTATGGAAAGATCTATCCAAACAAAGATCTAATCATAAAATTCATGAGAGCCTTACCAAGCAAGTGGGGTTCCAAAACCACTGCTATTAGAGAGTCAAAGAATCTCCATGAGATGACCATTCAACAGTTATATTTCAACCTTCTTACATACAAACTGGAGCTGACTCAATGAGTAGAAACTCTATATGAAGGAAGAAAGAAGGATAAGGGTGTTGCTCTCAAAGCAACGGAAAGCACCTCCAAGGTCAACACTGAAATTGACTCTGACTATGATGAAGATGATGATGAGGACTTTGCAATGCTGGTAAAGAGACTCAGAAGGTTCATGCATCAAGGCAAAACCAACAAGCCAAAGAAAGTCAACAACTACAGCAGACAAGAGCAAATGAATGATCTATGCTACAATTGCAAGAAACCTGGCCACTTCATTGCTAACTGCAATAAACCTCTCAGAGAAGAACTAAAAAAGAAATCACATTCAAAGAAGGAATACAAAGGCAACAAAAGGCCTCAGAAAAAAGACAAAGGCCTTATAGCTAGAGGATCGTGGAGTGACTCAGACAATAACTCAACTCCGGAATCTAGAGATGATGAAGATCCTCAAATGGCAAATCTTTGCCTAATGGCCAAGAATGCAAAGGACAAACAGAACTCCAACATACATGACGTAAGTATAGATGAGGTATTTGACTTCAACTCTCCTGATGTAGACATTGATGATTTAAGAACTGCACTGCATGGCATAACATCTGATCTACATCAATACATGAAGTGTTTAGAGTTCTAACTAAGGACTATTCACTTCTTCAAAAGGAGAAAGAAAGAGTTTAAGAAGAACTGGAAACAGCTCTTCTAAGTACTAATTCTCTCTCCAAGTTTGAAGCTGAGAATAAGCTCTTGAAATAGACCAATGAGCTCAATGCAAAAAGAGAGTCAAGTGTAACCTCTAAAATTGAGGAACTAGAAAAGACAATCTCTACATGGAATAAATCATCTTCATGCACAGACTCTCTAATCTCTAGCCAGAGAAGTGTCTCTAACAGAATAGGTTTAGGCTTTGGGGAATCTGCCTCAGAGCCATGTGTGGAAAAGGTAAAGGAAACTAGCACTAGTAATGCCTCAAGTTTTAGTAGAGGCATTATATTTGTTAAATCCTCACAAAAGGATGAGCCAGTCAAACCCTGCTCTACTGATTCAATCCATATTCCAAGGAGTAAGGGATCTCATGCCGACCTGGGTTTCAGAAAAGAGAAGAGTAACCCAGCCACTACTCACCAACCTCGAAGGATTGTAGAGTCAAGTAAGACCAACTCTACAAACCAACTGGGAAGGTATAGTAGAGGTAAGGTACACTCCTCACAAATCATGAAACACAAGGACACGTAGAAGAAGGAAAATCAGCTTAACAGAAGAATAACTAAAGATCCACAAAAGTCCAAATGGAAGAAGAATTCTCACACACACACAAACATGCATCATATTAGATGTTTTGTGTGCTACAAAGTTGGCCACAAGGCTGCAAAATGTCATTATAATTCCATGCATATGAGACCCAAAATTAAGCAGATTTGGGTCCCCAAGGGTACTAACAAAGTAGGACCCATGCAAGTATGGGTACCAAAATGAAGGTTTAATGTTACCACAGGAAAAGAGCTCCATGATCACAACCTGGTATTTGGACAGTGGATGCTCAAGACACATGACTGGGAACAAATCCCTTCTGTCTAACTACATAGAGAAGGAGGGTCACTCAGTCATCTTTGGAGACAACGGCTCTGGCAAGACAAGAGGATATGGCTCAGCTGGAAATGGTGCAGTATCCTTCAGTAAAGTGGCCTATGTGGAAGGATTACAACACAATCTTTTAAGCATTAGCTAACTCTGCGACAAGGGTCATCAAGTAACATTCCTCAACAATCAATGTCAAGTCTGAGACCTGAAGACATTTGCTGTAAAGTTAACCGGAACAAGAGAAGTAAATGTCTACACAGTAATTCTTGGACAACTAAGCTCAGACGAAACAATATGCTTTCTGGCTAAAGCATCTGAAGAAATGAGCTGGCTATGGCATCGAAGATTATCTCATCTCAACTTCAAAAGCATGTCCAAATTAGCTTCAAAAGACCTAGTTACAGGCTTACCCAAGTTTAACTTCGTTAAAGAAAGGTCGTGCAATGCCTGTCAACTTGGAAAGCAGACCAGAAGCTCATTCAAGAGCAAAACTGCCAACTTAATTGACAAGCCCCTGCAGTTGCTCCACATAGATCTATTTAGGCCAATTCCAACAACGAACCTCGGAGGGAAGAGATACTCACTAGTCATAGTCAACGATTACACCAAATTCACATAGGTATTCTTTCTGACCTCAAAAGATGAAACAAGCTCTCAACTGATCAAGATGTTCAGACTAGTAATGAACGAGAAAGAGGAGAAAATTAAGGCTATAAAGAGTGATCATGGTAGAGAGTTTGACTTCTCTGAAATGGACCAATTGTGCACAGACAATGGCATCAGTCACAACTTCTCAGCTCCACGAACTCCTCAACAAAACGGAGTAGCTGAAAGAAAGAGCAGGACACTAATAGAGGCTGGAAGAACTCTACTAGCAGCAGCTCATCTGCCTAAGTAATTATGGGCAGAAGCTGTCAACACTGCATTCTACACTCAGAATAGATCACTGATACACTCTACGATTAAGAAGATTCCCTACGAACTGTGGAAAGGAAGAAAGCCAAGTGTCAACTACTTTTATGTATTCGGTTGTGCATGCTATATTCGCAACAATGGAAAGTAGTATTTGACAAAGTTTCAACCCAAGTCAGACGAAGGAATCTTTCTTGGATATGCCACAGACAGTAAGGCCTACAGAGTGTTCAACAAGAAGACACTAAGTGTTGAAGTCTCGATTCACATCATCTTTGATGAAACAGACTTAGACAAAACAGTGTTGCAAGACACTATGACCGATAATTTAGACATTAAGAACGAGGTCGTCGAGCTCAACACTACAGTCGTAGTTCCAGATAGTGAAATCGTTGAGCAAGGAAATGAGATCGTAGAGAGGCATATACAAGACAACGAACCTCCACATCAAGAAGTAGATATAGATCTTGAAGACCTCAGATAAGAAGGCATCAGGACAGATGTCCAAATAGGAAGCAGATGGGCAAGAGATCACACTCAAGATTTAATCATTAGAGATCCAAGTGCAAGAGTCAAAACAAGAGCTGCCACCCAAAATGAATGTTTTTATCTAAGCTTCCTGTCACAAATGGAACCTAAGAAGATAGAGGATGCTATGGAAGACTCCAGTTGGATAGAAGCCATGCAGGAAGAACTTAATCAATTCGAAAGAAGCAAAGTATAGAGATTGGTACCAAGACCAAAGACTTATCCTATCATTGGAACCAAATGGGTCTACAAAAACAAGATGGATGAAGATGGAGTAATAACCAGAAATAAGGCAAGACTAGTGGCCAAGGGCTACTCTCAGGAAGAAGGCATTGACTACGATGAGACATTTGCACCTGTTTCCAGACTAGAAGCCATCAGAATATTCCTTGCCTTTGCTGCTCACATGAAATTCAAGGTCTTTCAGATGGATGTCAATCTTGAATGGTGAACTTCAAGAAGAAGTCTATGTAGAGCAACCTCCAGGTTTCATCAATCCATCTCTTTCTAATTATGTCTATAGATTAGACAAAGCCCTATATGGTCTTAAACAAGCACCTAGAGCATGGTATAAAATACTAACTAACTTTCTTATTGAAAATGGGTTCACTAGAGGTAGAGTAGATACGACACTATTTCTTAGAAAGCATAAAGATAAAGTCTTATTAGTTCAAATATACGTTGATGACATTATTTTTGGATCTACTGATGAAAACTTATGCAAGAGATTCTCCAAGCTTATACAGAGCAAGTTTGAAATGAGCATGATGGGTGAGCTGAATTTTTTCCTTGGACTACAAGTAAAGCAAACTGATGAAGGAATCTTCATAAACTAAGCCAAGTACATTAAAGATTTACTTAAGAAGTATGGCATGGAATCAGCCTCTCCCATGAAAACCCCAATTGCTCCTGCAACCAAGCTTAATAAAGATGAAAAAGGTAAAAGTATTGATATAACTCAATACAGAGGCATGATAGGCTCTCTTTTATATCTAACTGCCAGTAGACCAGATATAATGTTTGCAACATGCATATGTGCTAGATTTCAGGCTAATCCTAAAGAATCACATTTAACTGCCGTAAAGAGGATTTTCAGGTATCTCAAAGGGACACCTCACTTAGGGCTTTGTTATCCCAAGGAGTCCTCATTTGAACTAACAAGCTACACAGATGTTGATTTTGCAGGCTACAAGTAGATAGAAAAAAGCACCGCCGGGCATGTCGCCATTACTAGAAGCAGACTTGTGTCCGGTCAAAGAAGAAGCAAAACTCGTTATCTACTTCAACTGCAGAAGCTGAATACATTACTGCTGGTAGTTGTTGTGCTCAGATCCAATGGATGAAAAATCAGCTAGCAGACTATGTGTTTGAATTCAAATCTATACCTGTTCACTGTGATAACACAAGTTGTGACGCCCCCAAAATAGGTATACATCACCCATTCTGAGTCACCAAATACATGGTACAGAAAATAACTACAACTTTATTATTACAATTGTCGTGCAAAATACGACAACACATACTGTGAGTTTAAATACAAATATTGTCTTCTAGACAATATCCACACCTAAATAAAGTCCTCATTATAATTATTGACACACTATTTTACAAAATAGTGAGGACTGCTAAACAACTGTCTAGAACCATCATTCCACACCCCGACTACTTCCCGCTATGTTCTCGCTTCCTGAGAAGAAAAATGGAACAAAAAGGAAAAGGGTGAACTCAACTAGCCCAGTAAAGAATATTATGACTAAGATAATATACAACAAATTATTCTTAGTCTTCAACAGGGAAAAATCTGATAGAATATAGTAGACAACAAGTTTTAGATCAACAATTGCAGCGGAAACAACAATTCATTAAAAGAGTTAAGTAGAGAACGAAATCTACTATCATCTATGAATTTAAAAGTCCATCATCAATATTTTATCCCTGTAACATCAATCAATATACATCTTTGCACTACGGGCCAAAGATATTCATTTGTATCACCAGTTGGTCATGTTCATCTCAACACCTGTTCATCTTTGCACTACGGGCCAAAGATATTCATCAGGTAATCATTCATCTTTCCACTACAGGCCAAAGATATTCATCAAGTATCACCATTAAGGACTGAGGATGATGAAAAATATTTTTGAGAACGAATCCAGTGAGATAGAATGACAAATATTAGGGATTCGTATTTCGGTTTATCCAAATTCAATAATACTCCATAATAACCAAGTGTGAAGTAGAATAAAGATCAAAACATGGATAAAATCAAGGATAGTAACCATAAAAGACATCTGCGATGAAAAAGAAAAAATTTCATTTTTCGGTGAATAGTGCCGTATTTGTGAATAGTGTCGTATATGTGAATAGTTATTTATAAAAACTCAAACTACGCCGTTATTTATAAAAACTCAAACTTGTCATTTTCTTCATCCAGTAGTTATTATGTTATGAGGCCCACGAATGGCTGTGCCGTCGTACGAATATTCCCCGACAACGAGAATATTCCACGACCAAACGAATATTCCCCGACAAAATGAATATTTTATAACCACTTGTTTATTTTGTAAAATGTTCACATTTTACCCATAACCAAAGTATTATATCAAATTAACTCCTTATTATTTCAAGATAATAAATAGAGAAAATTTAATTTTATTCATAATAAGTTGGGGTCTTACACAAGTGCCATAGAAATAACTCATAATCCTGTCATGCATTCTACGACTAAGCATATAGAAATAAGGTATCATTTCATTAGGGATCATGTGCAAAATGGAACCATATATTTACAATATATCCCTACTAAAAATTAACTTGTTGATGTCTTTACAAAACCTCTAGATGAATCCAGATTTAACAAGTTAATAAGTGAGCTAGGCATGCTTAATTTATAACCATGAAATATATGCTCTAGTTTATGCTAACCATACAGATACAAAGACTATGTTCAAAATCGTGGATATGATCAAGGGAAGTTCACGATCATAGAGCTGCAGTGACATAAAAGACAACGATCGCAGTTCAGACTCGATGATTGCTGAGCAGACTCAACAATCACAAAGGATACCTTAACGATCGTAGTGCTCCCAAAGGACACGTTAGATGTTAAGGACAAATTAGTGTAACTCTCCTCGGTCAAATTTGTAGAACCAAGAAAAAGTTGACACCTGCACCTCTAAGCAAAATGGAGAGAGGGAAGTTACAAGTACAGTTTGAAAATGCCTTTTTGAAATCAAAAGTTCAAAAGCTTATCTCTCTCTTTATCTCTACAAGCAGAAACCCTAACTCTCAAGAAAGCTCAATCAACCATACTCCTTGCAAAGAAATCAATGGCAGCCTCCAACGTCATCTCTGGCTACAGACTCTATTTCGATGAGTTCAAAACAGCTGAACCCAAATTTCACAAAAGTCTGTCATTGATAAAGAAGGCTAGTCTCGAAGAAGCTCTGGGTACGAGCACGATAATCTACCCTAAACTAATAAAAGAGTTCTATAAAAATGGTGTGTTCGAGAACGATGTCATCACAACGAGGGTCAAGGACGTGGAAATTAAGCTGAAGGCTGAGGACATCAACCGAACCCTAGGTTTCAAATCTCAAGGACTTTCGTTCATATATGGCATAGATTTTCACAAAGGACTTAAAAGGATGCATCACAAGAAATTCCCCATTGTCAAAGGATATAAGAAAAAAGAGTTTGCTCAGAGGTACGAATTTCTGGCAGACATTGTTGGAAAATGCATATGCTGCAAGAGCTCAGGCCACGATTCTGTGATCGAAGTACAGCTCAAGCTCATGATAGCCATCAGTTGTGGGATACAGCTTAACTATGGAGCCCTGGTGCTCGAATGGATTGGGAAGTGGATTCTCAGCTCGAAGAAGTCAAAAAGCTCTGGGAAGATGCTCTACGGATGATTCATCAGCATCATCCTATAGTCAGCTTTGGGCGATAAGATTGGGGATGATGAAGGAGAATCAATCAATCCAAACAGACGAATGACCCAGCAACTGTTCGAGAACTGGAAAAGGAATCCAGCTGAAAATGTACGAATGATGTCTGAATCCAGTGGGAGGACAACTGATGCAAAAGAGTCCAGAATTCCGATAAATATGTCCGTGGTCAAGGAGACTGAAGAAGAAACTAATAAGGAAGAACCCTCTGCCCTGGTCAAAAAAAGCAAGGGTGAAAGGAAGTTAAAGACTTGAATGGTAGAAGAACCACAAGGGTCTACCACTGATATGCCTATAGAGTATTCTAACATTGAGACTCTGAGAATCCTAAGAAGAAAAGAACAGCAGGTTGAGCCAGATGAAGACAGAGCTACCATCTCACAGCTGCTAAAGAAGAACAAAAATAGTCACAAGCCCAAGAAGCCATCTGTCTCCTCGATCGTAGAGTCTTTACCTATCATAGAGACCAGATTGGACGCCTCTCCCAGAGAAGTTGCTGCACTAGAGACTCTGGCTGATCAACAGTTCAGAGTTGAAGCTGAAGGAAGAGTTGAGGCTGTGGCTCTACCTAAAAAGTCTAGAAGAAAACTTCTCAAGAAATACATTCTTGTCAATGAAAAGGCCTTAAAGGAGGAAGATAAAAGGATAGATGCAGAGAAGGAGCCATCCGAAGATGGACAAGAAAACACTTCTCAAGCTGAGGGGGAGCTACCTAAAGTTCTCACCCTAGAAAGTGCTCGAAGTGAGGGGGAGCCACTGGAAATACAAATGGATGATCATGTTGAGGGGGAGCCTCATGATATCCTCATAATAGAAGAAGTTGCTCCTATAAAAAATAAGAGAGAACTAGAGCAAGAACAAAGAGAAGTCGTTGAGGTAGTGGAATCCTTGAGCAAAGACAGAGAAGAGGATGAAGATGATAAGGTCGAGATCATAGTTGTGGGCTATGATGGGTACAAGAAAGCTATCTATGATCAGTTGTTCTCCTATTTACCCATGATGCCTTTTCATCAAGATCAAATTCTAAACTCCTGGAATCACATATTTTGGAGCTACAAAGAATATCCAGCCATCTTTGTGCTGGCTTATGGATTTCTAGGCAACTTCAACTTTGCCAAACAGCTAATCACAAATGGTCCCTCTTCAAGAATTGTGCATGAGGTATTATCTATCCCAATCTTTTTCAGAGTTAATCACTATCCACTATCTTTTTTCAGCCAATTTTATGAATTTCCAAGCTGGTTGGAAGTGGTTCTTAATCCACTAAATCAATTCCCAGTTGTAGAATCCCAAAATTCTATAACTGATGGACCAAATGTGCCTAACTTCGTATTGATCCCAACTCCTCTCATCTCTATGATTAGGGACTCTAACCCCATCATAGAGTCCCTCGCTTAAATCATAGAGCCACCTACTCCAGACACCCAAACACAGGCCCCTCCATCTGATATTCCCTCCTCATCCATAAATGAATAATTCAACCTTGATCTTGCCCTCTACTCATTACAAGATCAATAAAAGAGAACACCCCCTCCTTCACAAATTCCCCAACTCAATGAACTTTTTTCAGAACTGCCCACCAAAACAGATTTGTCGGACATATCCAAGAAAGTGATCAAGGAAATCAATGATATTCTTGAAGAACACACTGAACTCATTCAAATGAGATTAAAAACAATGATCAGTGCTGCAAATAGTCTCCCAAGCACCCTCAGCTCTGAGTTCACAAAGAAGCTTAAGGAGATCATCAAGGAAATGATTCAGAGCATAAAGGACAGGGATGCGATCCACCTTCTCGCATCCAAAAGACACAGAGATGTTGTTCTTATCTTACAGACCACTCAAGAAGCTCAAAATAAACTTATGATGGAGAGCTTCATCAATCTGCAAACTGTCATACAAGAATTCCAACAATTTTACGTCAACCAAGGTGTAGCACCCCGAAATCCGATGTATTTTCACATCCGGATTCCGTACGTCATGATCCAATCATCTTCCAAACATACATCATTATATAGCTAAATATAACAACATACATCCACAAATTCCAGGTTCTAAAACCTTATAACCTCTTTCATTACAAATAATGACAATTACATTATTCTTTAAGTAAGTGTGAGCATTCAATTACCCAGCAAGTCATAACAGTTGAACAAACAACTTTAAGAATTCAAACATTCTTTTAAGACTTCAATAACCGAACAAAGGTTATGAAGCAGCTTGAATAATAGGAATAATCTCGATTCCAATCATTTTAGAACATTAGTCACATTCCCTTTAAAATACTTTCATTCTCTACTCTCTTTCATACACATTCTATCTGGCTAGAATCAATAGCACAGACTTAAAAATAACGGTTCATGTATAAACAGAAAATTCTCTTATTGAAGAGTTAAATCACATAACAGTTATTTTCATAGAAACACGGAAGTGTTCAAATTGTGGCACAAGGCCTCATACATTCTAACACATTATACAAATATCACACATTTGAACATAGACAGAACTTCTCAAGTTCAACATCTGAGAAGTTTTAGAAACTAGCATTCATTTAAAATATGAATGAAGTTAGGAAACTTGCCTTACGCACATCTACAGCTTATAGTTTATGTGACGCCCCCAAAATAGGTATACATCACCCATCTTGAGTCGCCAAATACATGGTACAGAATACAAATACAAACTTAATTATACAAACGTCGTGTAATATACGACAAAACATAGCTGAGAGTTTAAACAGGAATATTGCCTTCTAGACAATATCCACTCTCAAATAGAGTCTTCATTACATTTATTGTCACACTATTTAACAGAATAGTGAGGACTACTAATGCTATCATCTGGACCATCACTCCGTTCCCTGAGTCGTACCAGCTATATTATCATTTCCTGAAGAGAACAGTGAAAGAAAGGGTGAGCTCAACTAGCCCAATAAGAAATATTATGACTAAAATAATACAGAATAAATTATCATTAGTCTTCAACAATGTTAAACTGATAAAATACAATAGACATCAAGTTTAACTGCAACGAAATAAGCAATCCATTAGAAGAGTCAAGTAGAGAATGATATCAACTATCTTCTATGATTTAAAATGTTTTCATCAATTTTTATCGTTGAGACTCAGCTTAATAAATAAACCACATCATCGAATCATCCCTGCACTACGGGCCAAGGATATTCATTAAATCATCAATGGTCATGACAATACCGAATAATCTCTGGTCATAATCATACCAAAAACTGTCCATCAATGCACTATAGGCCACTGAGGACTTTTATCATATCATTTATAACATTACAGGTCATGTTTATACCGAATGATCCCTGGTTATAATCATACCGAGTCCATCTATGGACATAAGCCAAAGATGACTTTCATCAAAATATAAGCATGAGGATGATGATAATGACATAATAATTCAATAAAAACAAGTTCAAGAATAAATTTTAAAGATTTATAAGTTAATTTATCCTGAAATCAATTACATCCAAATTGTCAACATGATACTGCTTTATGGAGTAAAATTCAAGAATGCTCAGAAGAATATTTCCATGAAAAGATACTGGATGAAGCGCAAATATCCAGGATATTCTACTAATTTCATGGAGTATAGAAGTTAAAACTTTAACCAACTGAGTATAATAGAATATATGAAACTGCAAATGGATTTTCGCCAGTCATGCGGTAATCCACATAGACAAATCATTTCCACAATTTAATAAGGAATGAATACGAAGGATAATTCACCATGCATGTGGTAATCCACGTAGATAGGTTATTCCAACAGAATAATAAAGAATGGAATAACAGAAGAATTCACCAAGCATGCGATAGACCGCACAAACAGGTTATTCCCAACAGAATAATAAAGAATGGATCCAGGTCATACGTAATCCGCACAGATAGGATATTCCAACAGAATAATAAAGAATGGAACCAAGTCATGTGTAATCCGCACAGACATGATATTCCAACAGAATAATAAAGAATGGAATAACAACACAATTCACCAGGCATGCGATAGACCGCACAAACAAGTTATTCCAATAGAATAATAAAAAATAGAACCAGGTCATACGTAATCCTCATAGACAGGATATTCCAACAGAATAATAAAGAATGGAATAACAACAGAATTCACCAGGCATGCGATAGATCAGCATGCAGAAAAGTTATTCCAATGTATTAATAAAGAATGGAATAACAAAAGAATTTCACCATGTATGCGGTACTTAGATAGATAAAGTTATTCCAACATAATAATAAAGAATGGAATAACAACCCTTACGAGTATTGAAATAAAATAACTCTCTTCATGAATACAAAAGAATAATACCCCTTACCTCAAAAGAAGACTTGATACTGGAATAGTGAGGTAGCAGACTTCTCTTCTTCTTTCTCTCTATAATAATTGCTCTAAAGCTTTAGTGAATTGGTGAGAAATGAAGGAAGAATGAGCTTCTATTTATAGGAAAATATAGTTTCGATAATTGCACGTTTTGGAGCTCAAAATATTACAGTATAATACCTTCCTCTTTTCCTTCATTTTTAATTTAGTCATGCAAGTATTATCAAACTTGCACCACCTCCCCTAATAGTAAATCATGTGAATCAATAGTAAATCATGTGACTCAATAGTTCTAAACATGTGAAAAAATTAATTATAGTATAGTACCTTCATCTATACCTCCATTTTTAACTTAGTCGTGCAAGTATTATCAAACTTGCACCAACTCCCCTAATAGTACAAGAATGTGAATCAATAGACCACACATGTGAACAAATAGTTATAATCATGTGAATTAATAGCAATTAATTGCTCATTTATCTGATTAATTACCCGACTGGTCAGTATAACTTCCAGACATCAATTAATATCGAAATAAATATCGATTTCCACTAACACTAATAATTCCAACACAATGGAACTATCAATTTCATCTTTAATCAACACGAACTTATTCATCATTAATATTATAACTCACAATATTTAACAACCGTGTCGTTCCTGGAAAGAGGGGGGCTTTCGATAAGGATTTCTCCCTATTGGCGCGCAATTAGGTGACCAAACCTATCATTGACAGAACTTCTAGACATTGTCAATATTATAAATAATAATATGAATAACTTTGTCGTCTCAATTATTGATTTAATAATATATAAAATATTATGTAGATGATACTGTGACAATAACTGAATCAATAATATGAGAGATATGATGCAGCCATTACTGTAGCAAAAATTGAGTATAACTGAGTGACTTCTCACGTAAGCATCAATAATCAATACTGTGTGCTACTATGCAACCACGCGTAATACTGTATTTTTACTACCGGGTAGTTCAATAGTTTTAACGGTAACACTTTCGCCGTTATTTTTAATAAAAGATAATTATGTCATTTTCTTACTACGACAATACATCCGTTGTGGGGTCCACCAATGATTATGCCGTCGTACGAATATTCCCAGTTAAAACGAATATTTCCCGACTAATCGAATATTATATAACCACTTGCTTACTTTGCAAAATTTGTAAATATTACCCACAAATATAACATTATATCAAATCCACACCATAAAATTCAAAAAAAAAATATTTCAAGAAATTTAAATCTTTATTCATAAAATCTGGGGTCTCACAATCTCCCCTCCTTATGAAATTTCGCCCTCGAAATTTACATACGTACCTGGTATGTCGAAGAGGTGAGGATACCTTAAATACCTTTATCGTCGAAAACATTACACATTGCATACGTGCATGCTCGATGTTCTCCGATTGACTCTGAATGCACATCAATCCCTAAAATAGCCATTTTAGGCCTTGATATCGACCTTAAATCTAAAAATATAAGGAATGAAAGTTTTAGGTCTACTCGTTATCTTTCTGAATCATCCTAAATCACCTCAATCGGAGTTTGTATGAAAACGTTATGCCCAATTTACTAAAGGACGTCTAGACAGATTTTGGCTTAACACTTGACCAGCGCCTAGGCGCCCAAATTTGGCCTTGGGCAAGCGCCTAGGCACCCAAGAACAGATTCTAAGCACCGAGCCTAGTACCTAGGCGCTCTACCTTTGGCACTTAACCCTAATTTTCTAGATTTTACAACTTTTGACACACATACTTTAAATCTTCATAACTTCTTCATCCGTTATCGGATTTAGTCCGTTTTCGAGGCTATGGAAAGCTTGTAACATGCTCTATAAAACCCCCATGATTTCATAATTTTTTAGATTCATTAATTATTCCAAAATTTGGCTCCAAAGTCCTCCAAGACTAAGTTTTTACTAACAACGATACGTGAAAAACGTTATGAACACGCGACATACTTAGCGGTAAAACAAGTCTATAGGCCACAGTTCCTACTCGATCGAGGATTTCAAATAGACCAATAAAATCAAGGGTTGAGATTTCCTCTGTTCATCGATTCTTGCTTCTAGAATAACGCCCTCTTGAACCTTCTTCTTCACATTCATCAGCTCCAGGTGTGTAGCTTGAGCGACCTTTAACTTTATCGATTAGAGCCGATTCTACTCATATATTTGATATCACCACATAGGTCCCTAGAGTATTTAACTCTATCTTTATCATTTGTAAGTTATACGAAATGGGTTTTTTTTGTGTTAACAACATCACACTCGTAACAGCATACGATCTTCTACTCAACGCGTCAGCTACCACGTTCGATCTTCCACGATGATATTGATTGGTATAGTCATAATCTTCAACAGCTCGAGTCAACGTCTTTGGCGCATGATACGTTCATTTTAGTTGAAGAAATATTTGAGGGTTTTAGAAATGGGTTTTGTACTGGGGTCAATACAAAATTTGATTTCACGCTCTAGGGTTAGGCTAAGAAGTCTTCAAGAATACACCAGAAAATATATTAACAATAGAAATATCATTCAAAACTGTGACTCTCATCCAAGACTTGGATAGTATGTCACATTGATACCTATCAACTTGCCATCGTCATTCACGACGTCGCCTACAGAAAGTCTGGCTTTGGTGCATTCCACACAAGGAAGTCAACAACGAAAGGGTCAGGGCTCTTTACTTAAGGCTTGATATAACAGTGATTAACTTTAGTGGTTTGGTTGCTTGAATTCGCATAACAGGTTGGTTAGGAATATGAAAGCTAACAACCTTACGAAAAGCTTGATGAGTAGTTAACCAATCGATTCCAAAAATCACATCAAAGGCAAGTATTTTCAAAGAGATAAGATCGACAGGTAACGTGAAAGTGTCGATTTGTATCAACAAGATTTATAAACAGTGGAGGTAACGAAGGTTTCTACTAACGAAGTTTTAACCAATCAGTCAAAGTCTAATTTCTCCGGAGTCAAATTTAAACATTGAGCGCAAGTAGGAGAAATAAAAGAGTGGGTAAAACTGGTATCGAATAAGTTATAGGCTTCACAAAATTTATAATTAACTAACCCGTGCTAACTTCATTCTGGTTACTCGCTTTTTGAGAAGTCACGAAAAATGCTCTTCCTGAAACCATCGACTTTGTTTTGTCCGTATCCGCCATTGGTGCCACCGTCCCAACTGGACTTGACTTTGGTGCACAACAAAATTAGGCTAGGTGACCTTCTTTTCCACAATTGTAACATGCTTTGATCTTGCATCGATGCGACTTGGATCGATATGTCCCTCCCCTCCGTATTTGAAGCATACAATTGGTGGTCGTTCTCCTTCCTTAAAAACGGGTGTTGGTGCTGTTGTCTTTCCATCATTATTGAACCTTCTCTTCTTGAAATTTCTACTACTATTATCTTGGCCATGATTACCACCAAGTGGTTACCATTCCTGGCATGATAATTTCCCCCACGATGGTTATCATTGTTCCGATCGCCGTTGCCACCGATATGATTATTATTGTGTTGTTGGTCATTACCTTTTGGTTGGGCTGGCTCATTATCGCGCTCCAATAACTGAGCCTTATTCACAACATCTGAATATAAACAAAGTTTGTGAGAAATGAGGTATTGACGTATTTTGGGTTTAAAACTTCTTAGAAACATTCGCGTCATTCGCTCCTCATTATCGGCTTATGTGTCCCAACCTTCGTTCCTCATTGGCATGTAGTGTATACTCGTATCTCATGTGCTTCATTGCTGATCTCAACATTTTCATATGCCATTTTTAAACACTGTCACAAAACAAGGGTTAATTGACATATCACATATTATCCCTATACTCTAACCGACCAATTAAATACCAAATAAACTTAGGTAGGTGAAACTAGCGAAGGAATTCCCCGTCTCTCCCCTCCTAGTTCTTGTCTCACATCTCAGCCAAGGATCATATCCCTAAGCTTTGATACCAACTGTGACGCCCCCAAAATAGGTATACATCACCCATCTTGAGTAGCCAAATACATGGTACAGAATACAAATACAAACTTAATTATACAAACCTCGTGTAATATACGACAAAACATAACTGAGAGTTTAAACAGGAATATTGCCTTCTAGACAATAGCCACTCTCAAATAGAGTCCTCATTATATTTATTGTCACACAATTAAACAGAATAGTGAGGACTACTAATGCTATCATCTGGACCGTCACTCCGTTCCCCTACTCGTACCAGCTATATTCTCATTTCCTGATGAGAACAGTGAAAGAAAGGGTGAGCTAAACTAGCCCAGCAAGAAATATTATGACTAAGATAATGTAGAATAAATTATCATTAGTCATCAACAATGTTAAACTGATAAAATACAATAGACATCAAGTTTAACTACAGCAAAATAATCAATCCATTAGAAGAGTCAAGTAGAGCATGATATCTACTATCTTCTATGATTTAAAATGTTTTCATCAATTTTTATCGCTGAGACTCAGCTTAATAAATAAACCACATCATCGAATCATCCTTGCACTACGGGCCAAGGATATTCATTAAATCATCGATGGTCATGACTATACCGAATAATCCCTGGTCATAATCATACCAAAAACTGTTCATCAATGCACTACAGGCCACTGAGGACTTTTACAACATCATTTATAACATTACAGGTCATGATTATACCGAATGATCCCTGGTCATAATCATACCAAGTCCATCTATGCACGTAAGCCAAAGATGACTTTCATCACAATATAAGCATTAGGATGATGACAGTGACATAATAATTCAATAAAACAAGTTCAATAATAAATTTTAAAGATTTATAAGTTAATTTATCCTGAAATCAATTACGTCCAAATTGTCAACATGATCTTCGCTTTATGGAGTAAAATTCAAGAATGCTCGAGAAGAATATTTCCATGAAAGAGACGGGATGAAGCGCTTAAATATCAAGGATATTCTACTAATTTCATGGAGTATATAGAAGTCAAAACTTTAACCAACCGAGTATAATAGAATATATGAAGCGCAAATGGATTTTTCGCCCTCCATGCGGTAATCTACGTAGATGCAGATCATTTCCACAATTTAATAAGGAAGCGAATACGAATATCATTCACCACGCATGTGGTAATCTACATAAACGAGTTATTCAATAAGAATAAAAAAATGGAATAATGAGAAGAATTCACCAGCATGCGATAGACCGCGCATGGATAGGTTATTTCCAAGCGTAATAATAAAGAATGGAACGAGTCATGCGTAAATCTTACAGACGCGAGGATATTCCAATGAGAATAATAAAGAATGGAATAATAACGCATAATTCACGGGCATGCGATAGAGCCGCATTACAGATAGGTTATTCCAATAGAATAATAAAGAATGGAACTAGGTTATACGTAATCCGCTTGAGACGAGGATATTCCAATGAATAATAAATAATGGAATAACAATAGAATTCACGAGGCGCGATATAATACAGATGATATAGGTTATTCCAAATGAATAATAAAGAATAGAATAACGTAAGAATTTAACCATGTATGCGGTACTTACATGATAAAGTTATTCCAACATAATAATAAAGAATGGAATAACAACCCTTACGAGTATTGAAATAAAATAACTCTCTTCATGAATAATGAAAGAATAATACCCTTACCTCAAAAGAAATTTGGATCTTTGGAATAGTGAGGTAGCAGACTTCTCTTTTTCTTTCTCTCTATAATTTCTCTCTATAATAATTGCTCTAAAGCTTTAGTGAATTGGTGAGAAATGAAGGAAGAATGAGCTTCTATTTATAGGAAAATATAGTTTCGATATTTGCACGTTTTGGGGCTCAAAATATTACAGTATAATACCTTCCTCTTTTCCTTCATTTTTAATTTAGTCATGCAAGTATTATCAAACTTGCACCACCTCCTCTAATAGTAAATCATGTGAATCAATAGTAAATCATGTGACTCAATTGTTATAAACATGTGAAAAAATTAATTATAGTATAGTACCTTCATCTATACCTCCATTTTTAACTTAGTCATGCAAGTATTATCAAACTTGCACCAACTCCCCTAATAGTACAAGATTGTGAATCAATAGTACACGCATGTGAACAAATAGTTATAATCATGTAAATTAATAGGAATTAATTGCTCATTTATCCGATTAATTCATTTTGATCGTCGTCATATAACTTCCATACATCAATTAATATCGAAATAAATGTCGATTTCCACTAACACTAATAATTCCAACACAATGGAACTATCAATTTCATCTTTAATCAACACGAACTTATTCATCATTAATATTATAACTCACAATATTTAACAACCGTGTCATTCCCGGAAAGAGGGGCTTTCAAATAAGGATTTCTCTCCTATTACAAGCGCAATTAGGTGACCAAACCTCTCCTTGACAGAACTTCTAGACATTGTCAATATTGCAAATAATAATATGAATAACTTTATCGTCTCAATTATTGATTTAATAATATATAAAATATTATGCAGATGATATTGTGACAATAAATGAATCAATAATATGAGAGATATAATGCAGCAATTACTGTAGCAATAATTGAGTATAACTGAGTGTCTTCTCACATAAGCATCAATAACTAATACCGTGTGTTACTATGCAACCACGCGTATTACTGTACTTTTACTACCGGGTAGTTCAACAGTTTTAATGATAACACTTTCGCCGTATTTTTAATAAAAGATAATTATGTCATTTTCTTACTACGACAATACATCCGTTGTGGGGTCCACCAATGATTGTGCCGTCGTACGAATATTCCCAGTTAAAACGAATATTTCCCAACCAATCGAATATTATATAACCACTTGCTTACTTTGCAAAATTTGTAAATATTACCCACAACTGTAACATTATATCAAATCCACACCATAATATTCAAAAAAAATATTTCGAGAAATTTAAATCTTTATTCATAAAATCTGGGGTCTCACAATTTCCCATCCTTATGAAATTTTGCCCTCGAAATTTACGTACGTACCTGGTATGCCAAAGAGGTGAGGATACCTTGAATACCCTTATCGTCGAAAACATTACACGTTGCATACGTGCATGCCTGATGTCCTCCGATTGCCTCTGAATGCACATCAGTCCCTAAAATAGCCATTTTAGGCCTTGATACCGACCTCAAATCTCAAAATTTAAAGAATGAAAGTTTTAGGTATACTCGTTATCTTTCCGAATCATCCTGAATCACCTCAATTGGAGTTTGTATGAAAAAGGTATACCCAATTTACTAAAGGACGTCTGGACAGATTTTGGCTTAACACTTGACCAGCGCTTAGGCACCCAAATTTAGTCTTGAACAAGCACCTAGGCGCCCAAGAATAGATTCTAAGTGTCGCGCCTAGTTCCTAGGTGCTCGACCTTTGGCACTTAACTCCAATTTTCCAGATTTTATAACTTTTGACACACATACTTCAAATCTTCATAACTTCTTCATCCGTTATCGGAATTAGTCCGTTTTCGAGGCTATGGAAAGCCTGTAACATGCTCTATAAAACCCCCATGATTTCATATTTTTTCAGATTCATTAATTATTCTGAAATTTGGCTCCAAAGTCCCCCAAGACTAAGTTTTTACTAACAACGATACATGAAAAATGTTATGAACACGCGACATACTTGGTGGTAAAACGAGTCTATAGGCCACAGTTCCTACTCGATCGAGGATTTCAAATAGACCAATAAAATCAAGGGTTGAGATTTCTTTTCTTCATCTATTCTTGCTTCTAGAATAACGCCCTCTTGAACCTTCTTCTTCACATTCATCAGCTTCGGGTGTGTAGCTTGAGCGGCCTTTAACTTTATCAATTAGAGTTGATTCTACTCGTATATTTGATATCACCACGTGGGTCCATAGAGTCTTTAAATCTATCTTCATCATTTGTAAGTTATACAAAATGGGTTTTTTTGTGTTAACGTCACACTCGTAACCGCATACGATCTTCTACTCAACGCGTCAGCTACCATGTTCGCTCTTCCACGATGATATTAAATGGTATAGTCGTAATCTTTAACAGCTCGAGCCAACGTCTTTGGCGCATGATACGTTCATTTTAGTTGAAGAAATATTTGAGGGTTTTAGAAATGGGTTTTATACTGGGGTCAATACAAAATTCGATTCAAAACTGTGACTCTCATCCAAGACTTGGATAGTACATCACATTGATACCTATCAACTTGTCATCGTCATTCACGACGTCGCCTACAGAAAGTCTGGCTTCGGTGCATTCCACACAAGAAAGTCAACAACGAAAGGATCGGGGCTCTTTACTTAAGGCTTAATATAATAGTGATTAACTTTAGTGGTTTGGTTGCTTAAATTCGCATAACAAGTTGGTTAGGAATATAAAAGCTAACAACCTTACGAAAAGCTTGATGAGTATAATATATTTATAATATATTTATAATATATATGTTATATATACGTTATACATTATAATATATACGTTATAATATATAAGCTTGATAATATATTTATAATATATGCGTTATATGTTGTAACTAATGAGGCTTATTATGGCCATATCAGTTTTGTATCTTTGTTATTACGCATACTAGTTGGTCAGTTGGATATTGGCTAAGTCTGAGTTCAGAGAGAATTGAGAGAGAGTTGAGAGGAAACCTGAGGATTTCATAGTGACTATCAGTGGTTATAGCAAGGATTTCAAGCAAAGTAAAGGTATTTTTGCATAACCTTAGTATTGTATATATATATATATATATCGTTTATATGTATCACGACAAAGTTTTGCTATGCTTTGTGAATTCTATTTCTTCCGAATTGTTGTTATGTAACTAAGTTATGGTGGTAATATGTGATATAATGCTAGAGTTTATGTTTAAACAAGGAAGTTGCATGCTAATTCTGGTTAATAGTAGGAAAATTTTGATACTATATGTATTTTTCATGTCTTATGTAAGTATTAATTTTGATGATCAATTCGTATGTTAAACTGCAAATTTAGGCTTGTTTATGTTAGTTCCTTGAGAAACATGCATAACGTAATTTGAACGAAGCAATTTGAGCAAGAATTGAAATCACAGTGTTGATTTTTGGGATGAATGTCAAGAAAATTGAGTTTTGTATGAAAATGTGAAATTTGAAGAATTTAACTAGTATACTTGATGTTAAATTGTTCTAATTGGTTGAAAATGTTAACAAACATGTTTACAATAGTTTTGTATCAATTGTACATGTTGATACTACTATGTAGTGGGTGAAATTCATGTTTATTGGGCTAAAGTCTGCTATTGTTCATCGATTGTCTCGCCTCTGCATGCGTACTGCATGGCAGTAGCAAGGTAGTGCTAAGGTAAAAATTATACATTCTTGCACTAATCCCAAGATCAGTGTGTATGGTGTGCGTTGCGCCATACCCCTAATACGAGACAGTTTGTTCTGTTGTTTCTGCAGACCTTGGAATACCTTACCACTTGGTTTAAGGTTATGTTAATGTGTCCAACATGTAACAACAAGGCTAAAATAGAGTTGTGATTATGTGGTTAGTGAATTCAAAGTGGTAAAAATGATTAGTAAATTATGAACGCGTTATGTGATAACTTAGTATACACAATGAATGTTAGATAAGTGTTGTGAGGTTAACACTTGGGAATTCTGAAATACATGTGGTAGCATAAGACTTATGCTAAAATGATAAGTTTAGTTAGAAATGTACATGTTATGGTATGTTAGCATATCTAATAGGTATTGATATATCTAGTGAGCATTATTTTGCTCACTTTTGCATATTTATACACTCATTGCAGCTAAAATTGAGAAGGTAGACGAACCTTCAACTAGCAAAGGAAAGGGAAAATGTACAAGTGATGCAGACTTGTAATTTTTATTTATTGTGATGGTCATAGACTTTTATATAATGATGTGATGTAATAATTTTATTTTCGCACTTGGATGATGTTTAAAGGTTAGACAACCTGGGAAGATTTTATTTAATGATGTAACCCTAGTTAAAGGGAGGATTTATGGTTAAATGTTATTTTATTTGGGTAAATAGATATGAATGTTTGGATAGTGAACACCAAATCTTGTGGAAATGAAGTACCTGGATTTGGGGGTGTCACATCAGTTGTTATTTTGTATATACCTTCGCTCTCTGAAGGAATTGTTTAGCCTAGCTCCCATATGTCAACCATCAAAGGTTACGATTGCACCACAACCTAACTTATCTTAACTTAACCGAACTGTTAAACTATAATGTTTGTTAAGTTAATTTCTTATTCCTTATGGCTTTCTGGCAACTAAATGCCATACCTCAGGATTCATTCATCATCGTCTAAGTCATACAATCTTTTGTATATTCAGAACGATCATTCAATATTCATTCTACGCATTTATAGCGTTAGCCATTTTACATTACCTTATTCTTATCTTACAACGTCCGGTTCATTCGACTCGGAACGTCATCCAAGTTATAAATATTAACTCGACTTGTTTTACGTTATACGTACTTGTCTTTAATTCAGCT
Organism: Panax quinquefolius; assembly: GCA_020205615.1. Classification (NCBI taxonomy): domain Eukaryota; kingdom Viridiplantae; phylum Streptophyta; class Magnoliopsida; order Apiales; family Araliaceae; genus Panax; species Panax quinquefolius. The sequence goes on along the minus strand of CM035161.1, from coordinate 52,233,117 downwards.
TCTTCACCGTTCACAGGTTTAATCATTAATCTTCATTACCTTATAGTCAAACCATACACGGGGTATAGGTTCTACCCGTTTAATATTTGCGTACACTTAACCTTTACATCGGTTCAAGGGTTCAACGCTTACATTTCATTCTAACATTCTTCTTCGACTCACATTCGGCTTTCATTAATCTTATTACAGTTAACTACGACTTTCTTGATAATTCATATCTTACTTACTACCTTCATCAACGTCTAAGTCATACAATCAATGTATACTTAGAATGTTCGCCCGACGTAAATACGATTCACGAGGATCGTTTACTTATTCAACATTTACGTTGTTCATCCCTTAATCTCTCATTCAACCTTTATCCAAGGTTTTAATTGCTTTCATTCATTACTATCACCTGAACTCATGTTCAATATTCTTTCTTAATGTCAAAGCCATGCGATTCATTGTATGCTAAGACCGATCGTTCATCGCAACAACATTGCGTTCACAGCGTCTATACGCTTTACATTCATCTCCCATTACTATCACATAACATCGAAATGTTATACATTACCCTCGTCAATCAACGTCTAAGGAATCACCATCATAGCAATCCCTCACGTTCGTTTATCGCAACTACGGTCCCCGGTTATTGGTTCCGTAACCCCCATTCACATTCTTTATCTTTTAATCTCGTTTAATCTTTTCGTTCAACCTTCATCAAAGGTTTAATACACTTGATTAAGTGTTACATTAGTTGAACTACATGTTCATATTTCTTTCTTTCACATCCCCAAATAATTGAGCAGTTAAAAGCTCATCACTGGGCACTGACTTGCACTTGCGCTGCATCGTCGTGCCCCTTCGTTTACCTCGCATTGCAGCGCCACTCTACAGTGTCAAACTATCGAGGCTAGTGCTGCAGTGCCACTCCCTTCTCTAATTCTCGCGCCACGGCTCCACTCGGCAATAGCTGATGGCCCGGGCCTCGCGTTGCAGCGCTGCCTCTCAAGGCTTGACTGGCACTGCAGCGCCGAGCACAAAACCTAGAAAATTTTTCTAAGTCTTAGGAATTGCTTAAGACGCTTACTTCCCGTATCCATAACGTATTCGTTATAACTCGAAACGAGGTCGTTCTAAAGCCATTGTCTTCCTTATCTTACGTAATTCGATTACCCATGGACAGAACTTCGTTCTGAATCTGTTAACATGCCATTCAATTGGCTTAATCTTCACTCTTCGTTTGTTTTACATTTTTAACGTTCTTCGTTCATTCGTCCGTAATTCGGTCATCCGAACTCGGAACTCATTCATTCTTGAGTCCACGACTCACATTTTATACGTTCTCTTACATTCTTATGAAACCCTACACGTTTGGGTTCATTTACTAACTTTCTAATTCTCGTTCTTCTTTTATGAAATTTTTGCCATAACTTCGTTATAGCTCAGTTTTAATTCGTTATTCATGAACGTTTCTAACGTTCCTAACCAAGCAATAAGAAACTAACTTATACGCGATGGTTTTAAACTTGTCTATCAACAACAATTATCCTGCGATGGTTTTAAATTTGTCCATCAACAACGTTCTTCGAGTTCTTCGTTCGTTCTTCATTTTTAATCGATATTTTGATTGAAATTTTACTTTTTCTTGAAATTTGATGTTATATAACATCATTCCTTACTTAATTCACCTACTCATTCATATAATCCACTCGGATCGTTCTAATTCATTACGAATCTTATACTTCCTTAAGAAATTTATAAACTAAATTTCTAATTCTTATTTCTTCATTTTCTTATGATTTCAACCATATGAAACCATTCCTAACATCATCTACTTCTTATTCTCATTAAGTTATGATTTAAACATATAAACTTAAAGAAAATTATCTAGAAGTTAGGTTTTCGGATTACCTTTCTTCTTTAATCTCATTCCGTCAGACAAAGCGTGCACTCGGGCAAGCTTTTCCTCCCTCTTCTCCTTCCCTTCCCCCATCTGAACTCTCTCTCTTTCTCTCTCAAGGTGTAGGATTTTTCAAAATCCCAAAACAATGAAGTTAGCTTCCTATTTATAGATTTTCAAGGCTAGGGGTATTTTAGTCATTTTGCCCCCCTTAACCTCCTTATTATTCATGGCTTAAGGACTAAGTTAACTTAGTCCCCAAGTTTTCTTAGCCCTTAAGTTTTGTGGTTTCGTCTCTCGGTTTTCGTCCGACAATTTTAAAAACTGCGATTCTCGGAATCCAAATATTTTTGGATTTTTCGTCTTTCCTTTACCGATTAACTTTTACGTATTCTTTGGATCTCTGAAAAATTGAATAACACTTTTCCACGATAATCATTTTCCTTCACGTTTTCCCCTAACGTAGCTAAACGAATGAAAAGTACATAACAGTACTTTTCGTCGTTTTTATTTCGTCCGATTTCTGCACGTTTTTCAAGAAAAACTTTTATTGGTTTACTTAACTTTTCACGATATATTATCATCAAATCTTTCGACAGAATATCATTTCAACATACCGAACTCTCGGACAAGCTTAGGTTATTCAAACCCTAACTCTTAGGATTTTGTCAGGTGAATAGTGCCTATTTCGTCTTTTCCCTCGAAAATATTTTGCTCCCGAAATAATTTTATTTTTGTCTTAAAAATTCTTACTCGTTCAGTCTAGCTCATAGCCAGAATCCTCCCGATTTATAATCATTCTAGGTTATAGAACGATTAATAAACACATAGCACAGAATAGTATTAATAAAATTCATTTTATTAATAACTAATTCTTTAAATCTTAAATTCTGGACAATCCGATTTTTCGGGTTGTCACATTCTTCCCTCCTTATAAAATTTTCTTCCTCGGAATTTCTAAAACCACACCCATTCCCGGGTCATCATATTCACCCCTTCTTCACAGAATTTCGTCCTCGAAATTTTGTCTTACTTATCTTCTCAACTTCTCTTCAATGAAGTTCTTATCTTTCAAACATTCCCTCACCTCCATAACTTATCAAGAATCATGAAGTGAAAGGAATAAATAGGAATATAAAGATTCCTTTAAAAAAATTTCATACTTTTGTTGAGGGGTCAAATCGACCATGAACTCTAACTAGGTTTAACAGCATTTCACCATAAACCCTTCTTTCATGGTAAGTTTACAATCACACAGAAGGTAAACTACCTATTCCATATGTAGGCGATCAACCCGTCGTATAACCCCATTTCAAGGTATGTTCGCCTCAGACTTATCATTAGATTCCGCACCAAAACAATTTAGTTCGGCATAACTCTTCAAAGAAAGCTTGATTTTCTTTTAATCATGATATACCATTCGTCTTAGCCAAATCAAGTAGCTTAGACCATACCATTAAATTGGACATCAACTTAAAACATTTGTCTAGTCAAATCAATTGACATCGACTACTTCTTTAAATTCTTTTACAATACATGAAAACGTTTTATGACGTCATGATACCGCACTTTTCATAGTACGTTGAGGACTTTGTCAGGTTATGATTTCGTCATTATACATCATACCATAGCGGGTTGTTGATCGTAAGATCATTTCCAACACTAGGTTCAGTTGCATTAATAACTCCATCCCTTTACCATCTTTGCATCAAATGCACTGATGATATAAAATTCATTTTGATATTTTAAATCAATTTCTATCTAGCCAAATCAACTAGCATAGACATATTAAGAATAGTTCTTTTAAAATCCATTGGTTCCAAAAATTGAACCAATTCTTTCATTTTTAAAACGCGCACACATAAGCACGATTTTAATAAACTTCGAAATCTAGCATAGCTAGATGACTTGGAATATCCTATTCTCCATCTTCCTTCATTGTCTTACTTATGACAATACTTAATCTTCTCTAGCACCTTCAATGCAAGTCTACTGAAAATAACTCGTTTTCAGTCTACACATTCCTATACCTTAATACAGTCCATCAACTTACCACACATAATGTGTTCAGGAACTTTCCACAATAATATGAGTTTAAGAACTATCCCAGACAGACCATAAGCATCCATTCGCTGAGAAGTTTAAAAACATACCATATAATTATGAGTCATAAATTTACCATATGTACGAGTTTCAAGATCTCGTACCTACCTTATCGTTCTCTACCTATCAAGCATATACATGAGAAAAGATTCACCTTCTCTCCATATACATATTGATAGCGTGACCAATTCTAATGATTATCACTGTAATAAACTGAGCAGTTGTTACACCAAGCACAAACCTCTGCCTATACAAAGGTTCGTACAACTCAACTATCACATGAGTCCTCAATTAAAATCCTACAACTTCTAACTTTCTCTTTACTTAATACGAATTTTCTTTAATTCGTATGCTATCTTTTACAACTCAATTTGAGTTCTTCTTCACGTACTACTTCATAGTACCATTCATTCATAGCATTGGCTATAAATCATTCATCGTTTAACAGCTCATCTGTTACTACGATTTACTATGATCACGTGGTGATCTTCTTATCCTTCTCTCTACGATTATAGTCTTAGGTTCTTATACCTAAGGTTTATAACCTATCAGCTCTGATACCAATTTATAACGCCCCGAAATCTGGTCTATTTCACATCCGGATTCTGTACATCACGATCCCATCTTCTTCCAAACATACATCATTATATAGCTTAATATAACAACATACATCCTCAAATCCCAGGTTCTAAAACCTTATAACCTCTTTCATTACAAATAATGATAATTACATTATTCTTTACATCTCGTACAAGTGACTTTTATCCGCCACCAAGGATACATAATTATTCATTAAATTATTCTATAGTTTAATTCTATCATTCTATATTATAAGTATTCGCTTGATCTTCATGCTCATTCATATAATGAATGATACTTCTTCTGGATACAGATCAGCTTGATCTTTATGGGATCCTTAAGTTCTTCTAACATAGTTCGCTGAAAATATTTTTATTTTAAGCAAATATGAGTATTCAATTGCCCAGCAAGTCATAACAGTTGAACAAACAACTTTAAGAATTAAAACATTCTTTTAAGACTTCAATAAGCGAACAAAGGTTATGAAGCAGCTTGAATAATAGGAATAATCTCGATTCCTATCATTTTAGAACATTAGTTACATTCACTTTGAAATACTTTCATTCTCTACTCTCTTTCATACACATTCTATCTGGCTAGAATCAATAGCACAGACTTAACAATAATGGTTCATGTATAAACAGAACATTCTCTTATTAAAGAGTTAAATCACATAACAGTTCATCTCATAGAAACACCGAAGTGTTCAAATTGTGGCACAAGGCCTCATACATTCTAACACATTGTACAAATATCACGCATTTGAACATAGACAGAACTTCTCAAGTTCAACATCTGAGAAGTTTTAGAAACTAACATTCATTTAAAATATGAATGAAGTTAGGAAACTTTTTTACTTACTACTACAACTTATAGTTTACATTTGAATCGCTCATTCCAATTCCTATGTAGCACATAAGGAAATAACACATACACCAATTAGTCATATACTTGACTTACGCATTGGTTTACTTAACTTCACTTCTTAGGGTTCACGTTTTTACAAACTAAGTTTATGCGACCAACTTCCTTTACCGGTTAACGGCTTCATGACATACGGAGATGTCTTACTCAATACGTTCATCATCTTTGATGATTCGCATTCTTATCTTCTTCTTCTAACTTTTCTAGGACTCAGCACACATAAACCGCTTCAAACACCTGAAATAAGATAAACAAACAAATAAAAAATGTTTAAGTAAAACTGAAATAATTTAACTAATATTGTAATAACTTTAAGATCTATACTAAAATGTCCCCGGAAACGGCGCCAAAAACTTGTTGGGTAAAATCTAATTACGCACAGCACGCAAGTATACGTGGTCAACAAGTAATAAATTAATGAGTAAAGTATTGTTCCCTCAGAGACAAATTAGTAAGAAACTCAACCTTACAATTATCAATTTTCTACTAATCCAAATTTTATTAAACTATTCAAATTAATGATTACAAAATCTTAATAATTATTAACCTAGTTATCGTAAAATACCCACAACTAATAGAAACTGAATTTTCAAACAATTATTGGAGAATTAGGCTCATGAATTCACCCTAAGCTTCACTCAGATTAATACACCTTTATCCCAGTTCAACTCAATATTCCAGTTTATTAATCAAGAACCAAAGTATGTATATTCGATGACCCTTTTCCACACGTAATGTAAGAACTTTTATAAATAAAGATGAATTTTTCTATAAATATTATTTTTGAATATTATGGAATAAATTTGATATAATGTTATAGTTGTGGGTAATATTTATAAATTTTGCAAAGTATGCAAGTTGTTATAAAATATTCGTTTGGTGGGGAATATTCTTTTTGTTAGGGAATATTCGCATAACGGCTCAATCATGGTGGACCCCATAAATGTAATTATTGTCTGATTCGAGAAAACGACAAAATATTTTTTAAAAAAAATAACTATGAGGTGTTACCGTTAAACCGTTGAACTACCCTAGTGGTAAAAGTACAAAGAATACGCGTGGTCGCATAAGAAGACACCAGATTGATTATCGATGCTTACGTGAGAAGTCACTCACCTATGCTCAATTATTGCACATAAAGAATTGTCGCATCATATCTCTTATATTATTGATTCAATTATTGTCACAAGATCATCTCAGATAATATGTTATAGTATTAAATCAATAATTGAGACGACAAGTTATAAATGATTAATAATTGTTGAAAGATTAAATATGTGTTGATGAAAAAAAAATGATTTGTGGTAAGTTTGATTATTTTACGGGGCTCATATGTCATCATCTAAGAGTCTCTTCACATTAATAGTAATTACCTTCATCAATAGTAATTACCCTTTGAATAGAATATTTATTTACCTTCGAATAATAGTAATTACTCTTCGCCAATAGTAATTAGAATTACCCTTGTGAATAGTATTTACCTTCGTCAATAGTATTTACCTTCGTTAATAGTAATTACCTTTACCAGACGTCGAACCACTTGTCGTTTCACATTACAAAAAGGCCGAACCACTTGTCGCTTCACATTACAAAGCGCCAAAACCACTTTTCTTTTCACATCATTACCGTCAAGCCACTTGCCTTTTCACACACTCAAAAGTGCTAAGCTAGAAATCTTCTATAAATAGAGGCCTAGGGCTTCATTATTTTTCACTTAATTCATTCAAGCTATAGAGAGAGAAAGTATAGAGAGAATAAGAGAGAAAGAAGAAGAGTATTTTGTTACTACATCGTCCGTAAAGATTCAATCTCCTACCAAATGTAAGGGGTGTTATTCTTTCTTATTCATGAAGAGAACTGTTGTTATTCCATTGCTTATTATTCTGTTGAATAACATCAGATACGCTGGTTTACCCTATACTTGGTGACATTCTTCTATTATTATTCATTGGAACATCTCGCTCGTGTGTTTTACACAGGACCGGTTCGCTTTTTTATTATTATTTTGTTGGAACATCCCGTCTAGGTTTTTTACAGGACCGGGTTATCTTTATTATTATTCGCTGGAACATCCTGCTCGTGTGTTTTACACTTCTTTCCGGTTCCGCTTTTATTATTATTCGTTGGAACATCCTGCGTGTGTTTTACACCGACCGGTTCCGCTTTTATTATTCTCGTTGAATATCCTATCTCATGTGTTTTACACCGGATCCGGTTCCATCTTTATTATTCGTTGAACATCCTTACGTGTGAATTTCACCGACCGGTTCCGTTATTTATTATTCTCGTTGAATAACCTCGTCTGGTAAGGCCTATCGCATTTATGGTGATTTCTTTTGTTATTCCATTCTTTATTATACCCAAATAAGTTAAAACTTTGACTTCTATACTCCATGAAATTAGTGGAATATCCTTGATATTTGTGTTTCATCCAAAGATCTTTTCATGGAAATATTCTTCCGATCATTCTTGAATTTTACTACAAAACAAAGATCATTGGATAATTTGACGTTAATAATTCCGGATAAAATAATTTTGAACTTGTTTTATCAATTCTTATATCATTGTCATCATCCTCATGTTTATATTTTTTTAAAGTCATCCGTGGGCCTCAGAAGTGCATAGATGGACTTGGTATGATTATGACCAGAGACTATTCGGTGTAATCGCTTGACCGTAATGTTACAAATGATGTGGTAAAAATCCTCAAAGGGTCAGTAGTGCATCGATGGACGATTGTTGGCATGATCATGACCATTAATGAATACACAAATATTCTCGCCCGTAGTGCATGAATAATTGTGGTCGCGATACTAAAGAATATCCTCGTCAGAAAAGTGTGGGTGATTCGATGATGTGGAATATTTATTAAAGTCGAGTCTCAAATTTATATAATGTTGATGAAAAACCTTTAAAACCTAAAAGATAGTAGATTTTATTTTCTACTTGACTCTTTTTAATGGATCAGATATTCCTACCGCAGCTTAAACCGGGTTGTCTATTGTATTTTATCGCTTAACATTATTCAAGACTATTGATAATTTATTCTCGCATTATCTTAGTCATAATATTTTTATCGGGCTAGTTGAGCTCACCCTTTCTTTCACCGTTTCTTCGTGAAATGAGAATATAGTTGGGACGAAGCCTGGGAAACGAGTGATGGTCCTCAAGATAAGATTAGTAGTCCTCACTATTCGCGTGAAATAGTGTGATAATAATTGTAATGAGGACTTTTTTTTTGAGTTTGTATAATATCTAGTAGACGATATTTGTATTTAAACTCACGCTTTATGTCAGATTGCATACCTACGCTTATGTTAATAAGTCAGATTTAAATTTGCACTACGTAAGTGTCGCACCCAAGATGGGTGATGTATACCTAATTTTGGGGCGCCACAGCTTGGTATCGAGCTTAGGATATGATCCCCTGCTAAGATGTGAGAATAGTACTAGAGGGGAGAGACGAGGAATACCTTCGCTAGTATGACCTACCTAAGTTTATGTGCTATTTTATTGGTTGGTCGTAAGATAGGGATAATTTGTTACACGTCAATTAACCTTTTGTTTTGTGGCAAGATCTCGAAAATGACATCCGAGAATGTTGAGAATAAGAATGGAGCGCAGCGATCGTTGATTCACCACATATCAATAATCGTGATAATGTGCATCGTGAAGGCGATAATCCTCATGCAAACAACAACACCGACCAAATGATGAATGATCAAATGTTCAGAGGCTTTTATGTAATTTATGCAACAAAGAAAGTAGAGCGACTCTCGCCCAAAACGTAGGTGGAAACACGGAAAACTCTCAAAGGTCACCGCTAAACAATTCAAGGAGCTGGGACCACCGGAGTTTAAGGGAGAGCAAAACCACTTCAAGGAAGCATGGATAAAGCAGATTACCAAGATATTTGATGTCTTGGGATGCTCCGAGGAGCAAAAGGTTCTTTTCACGCTTTTATGTCAAGCGGAGAGGCGGACATCGGTGGGAATCCAGAAACGACTCAACCATCAGATCAAGATATCTTGGGAGAAGTTCCAGAGTCGTTCAACGACAAATACTTTCCCGAAAGTATTCGCCACACGTAAGGAGGTGGAGTTTATCAAGTTGGAACAAAACAATACGACCGTGTCGCAATACGAGGCAAAATTTGCATGAGTTATCACGGCCATGTCCCACTCTGTGGATAATGAAGAGAGAATGGCGCTAATGTTTTTAAGAGGTTTGAAGTCGAGATACGCCAACATCTTATTTCTCATAAACCGTGTTTGTATTCAGATGTTGTAAATAGGGCTCGATTAGTGGAGCGCGATAATGAGTCAACACAACTAAAAGAGAGCAATTTAAGAAAATTATAATACAAATGAGAATAGTCATCGAGGCGGTGACAACAAGCGTGAGGGAATCAACAAAGCCAGATATGGTAACCACTTTTGTGGTAATCGTGGCCAAAACAATAAGAATGGACATTTCAAGAAAAGGAGATTCAACAATGATGGAAAGACGCCAAGACCAAAGACCCATTGTTAAGGAAGGAGAAAGACCACCATCATATGCTTCAAATGCGAGGAGAGGGACACATCACCAAATCGCGCCATGCTGGTCCAAAGCATGTTATAATTGTGGAAGAGAAGGTCACTTAGCTCGATTTTTATTGCCATCAAGACAAATTCAGCTAGGATGGAGGCACCAAAGGCCATCCCGTAAAATTCAAAACCAGAAGTGCAAGGGAGAGCATTTGTTGTGACCTCCCAAAGAGCAAAGGAACCGAATGAGGTCATCACGGGTAAGCTTATCATAAACTCTAATGAAGTCTATACTTTATTTGATACCGGTTCTACCCATTCTTTTATTTCTCCTACTTGCGCCATCGATTAAATTTGACTCCGAGAAATTAGACTTTGACTTATCTGTGGAAACTCCGCTGGGAGAAACCTTCATTACATCCATCGCTTATAAGTCTTGTTTGGTTCAAATCGGCACTTCACATTACCGTCGATCTTATTTCATTAAAAATACTCAGATTTTGACGTGATTCTAGGATTGATTGGTTAACTACTTATCATGCAAAAATTGATTGTTTTCGTAAGGTTGTTAGCTTTCATATTCCTAATCAACCTATTATGCTAATTCAAACGACCAAACCATTAAAATCAATCACGGTCATCTCAAGCCATAAAGCTATTCGCTTATTGAAAAAACGGATGTCAAGCTTTCTTAGCTCATGTCATGATTTAAACAAAAATACGCCGCTTTTAAACGATATTCTATTGTTAATAAATTTCCGACGATTCCTCAAGAACTTCCCGCCTACCCCAGAGCGTGAAATTGAATTTTGTATCGACCTTGAACCCCAGACAAAACCTATTTCCAAAGCCCCATATCGAATGGCTCCTATGAACTTCGTGGAGTTAAAGACCCAACCGCAGGAATTGTTAGACATTGGCTTTATTCGCCCTAGTACTTTCCTTGGGGTGCCCTGCTCTATCGTGAAGAAGAAAGATGGGAGTATGCGATTTTTGTATTGATTATCTGGAGTCGAATCATGTCACCATCAAAAATAGGTATCCATTGCCACGTATTGATGACTCGTTTGACCAACCGTAAGGAGCCAAATTTTTTCAAAGATCGATCTTCGCTCCGGATATCACCAATTGAAGATTAGAACCACCGACATTCCAAAGACGCTTTCGTAACTCCCAGACGGGCATTATGAATTCCTAGTCATGTCCTTTCGATCGACTAATGCTCCCCGCCGCCTTCATGGATATGATGAACCGAGTATTCAAGGAATATTTAGATCACTTTGTGGTCGCCTTTATTGATGACATCCTTATTTATTCCAAAAGCCGTGAAGATCATGAGCAACACTTGAGGTCGACACTCCAAAAGCTTCGTGAATATAAGCTTTATGCCAAGTCAAGAAATGCGAGTTCGTCAAGAAGTAGCATTCCTTGGGCACGTGGTATCAAGTCATGGAATATCCGCTGACCCAAAGAAAGATGAAGCTATTCAAAGTCGGGAACAACCTAAATCAAATGACCAAGCACGTAGCTTTCTTGCTTAATTGGTTATTATCGGAGATTCGTGGAAGGATTTTTCTAATCGCTACTCCATCGACTCAAACCGACTTGAAAGATACAAAGTTCTTGGAGCGAAGAATGTGAGAAGAGTTTTCAAGAACTCAAGAGAGACTTATTTCAAAGACTGCTCGACAATACCATCGCGCTTTGAGGGATTTGTCATCTACAAATGATGCTTCGTGCAAAGGGTGGGATGTGTTCTTATGCAACATGGAAAAGTTATAGTTTATGCCTCTCATGACAACTCAAAGAATATGAGAGGAATTATCCTACTCATGATCTAGAGTTGGCAAACCGTTGTTTTTGCACTTAAAATTTGGAGGCATTATCAGATGGGGAGAAAGTGGAGATCTTTACGGATCATAAAAGCCTCAAATATTTCTTCACTCAAAAGGAACTCAAATACGCGACAACGACGCTGGCTTGAACTGCTGAAAGATTATGATCATACCATCCAATACCATCCCGAAAAGTTTAACGTAGTAGCCGACGATCGAGTAGAAAATCATATGCAAGCACGAAAAGCGATATTGTCAACGCAAAGGCCCATTTTGTGTGACTTGCAAAGGATGGAGATAGAGTTAAAGACCTGTGGACGCATGTGATGATAGAGTAGTATACGAGTAGAACCGACTTTTAATCGATAAAGTTAAAGTCGCCAAGCTACTGCACTGGAGCCGATGCGATGAGGAAGAAAGTGCAAGAAGGTGCTATGCCAAGCAAGAATCGATGAAGAAGGAATACTTGAGTCAACTCTGCACTTTGTGTTCCTAACGACCCCGATTTAAAGTATAATATCGCCGATGGAGGCGCACAACACACCATTTGCAATCCATCTCGGGAGTACCAAAATGTATCATGATATTCGCCATACATTTTGGTGGAGCAATAATAAGAGAGAGATAGCGCTGTTTATCTCAAGGTGTCTAACTTGTCAACGAAAGTTAAATGAGCATCAAGTACCAAAAGGTCCATCAGAACCACTTGAAATTCCGTAATGGAAGTGGGAGCACATTACCATGGATTTCAAGCACGGCCTTCCTAAGGTTTCTCAAGGCATTGATGCGATTTGGGTCATTGTTGATAGATTGACCAAGTCCGCTTCATTTTTACCGATACGAGAAACTTATACACTTGAACGCTCTCGTCAGATGTACATAAACGAGATTGTAAGATCGCATGGTATGCCGGTATCCATAGTTTTCGATCGAGACCCAAGATTCACTTCACGATTTTGGGTTAGTCTCATAAAAAGCTATGGGCACAGACTTCACGATTTAGTTTCTAAGATATCATCCTCGACGGACGGACAATGGAGAGGACTATTCAAACTCTCAAGATCTATTAAGACTCGTGTCCTTGATTTCAAGGGGAGTGGGACAAGTTCTTACCATGGTGGAGTTTTCCTACAACAACAGCTTATCAAACAAGTATCGCATGGCTCCATTCAAGCGCCAGATGGAAGAAAGTGTCGTTTCCAAGATGCCGGGATGAGGTGGGTGAAGCAACGTTGTTGGGACCGTGAGTTGGTACGTATGACTACTTAAAAGATTCAAACGATCCGACAACGATAAAAACCTCACAAAATCGATAAAGAGTTATGGCCGATCTTCATCGAAAGGACGTGGAATTCGATATAGAGATCATGTGTTGTTAAGAGTCGCTCCATGGAAAGGAGTTACAAGATTTGGAAAGAGAGGAAAACTTAACCCTCGATTCATCTGGCCCATTTTAATCCTCGATCGAGTAGGAATCGTGGCCTATAGACTCGCTTTACCGCCAAATATGCCTCGTGTTCATAACGCTTTTCACATATCTATGTTACGTAAATATGTGAAAGACCCAACCATATTATTGAAGTTAGAACCGGATTTAAATAGCGGAAGATTTGACGTATGAAGAGGTTCCTGCTCAAATTTTGATAAGAAGGAACATATTCTACGCCCAAGGTTATACCTCAAGTCAAAGTTTTGTGGAGAAACCACGATGTTGAGGAAATGACTGGGAGTTAGAATCAAATGAAATCAAGGTATCCTTACCTCTTCGACATACCAGTAACGCATTCTAATTTCGAGGGCTTAAATTTCATAAGAAGGGAGGTTGTAAGACCCCAACTTTTATAAATAAAGATGAATTTTCTATAAATATTATTTTTGAATATTATGGAATAAATTTGATATAATGTTATAGTTGTGGGTAATATTTATAAATTTTGCAAAAGTATGCAAGTTGTTATAAAATATTCGTTTGGTCGTGGGAATATTCTTTTTGTTAGGGAATATTCAGACTAAATGGCTCAATCATTGGTGGACCCCTATAATGTAATTATCATTTGATTGAGAAAAAACGACAAAAATATTTTATAAAAATAACTACGGAGGTGTTACCGTTAAAACCGTTGAACTACCGGTGGTAAAAGTACAAGAATACGCGTGGTTGCATATAAGAAGACACCAGATTGATTATCGATGCTTACGTGAGAAGTCACTCACTATGCTCAATTATTGCTACAAAGAATCACGTGATCATATCTCTTATATTATCGATTCAATTATTGTCACAAAGATCATCTCAGATAATATGTTATAGTATTAAATCAATAATTGAGACGACAAGTTATAAATGATTAATAATTGTTGAAAGATTAAATATGTGTTGATAAAAAAAAATGATTTGTGGTAAGTTTGATTATTTTATGGGGGCCTCATATGTCATCATCTAAGAAGTCTCTCTTCACAATAGTAATTACCTTCTTGAATAGTAATTACCTTCGTGAATTGTGAATAGTATTTTACTTCGCCAATAGTAATTACTTTCACAGAATTACCTTCCTTCGTCAATAGTAATTACCTTGTGAATAGTATTTACCGTCATTAATAGTATTTACCTTCGTTAATAGTAATTACCTTTTTACCGACGTCGAACCACTTGTCGCTTCACATTACAAAGCGCCGAACCACTTGTCGCTTTCACACACAAAGCGCCAAACCACTTTTTCTTTTCACATCGTATCGCAAGCCACTCGCTTTTCACATCTCAAGAAGTGCTAAGCTAGAAATCTTCTATAAATAGAGGCCTAGGGCTTCATTATTTTTCACTTAATTCATTCAAGCTATAGAGAGAGAAAGTATAGAGAGAATAAGAGAAAGAAGAAGAGTATTTTGTTACTACATCGTCAGCAAAGATTCAATCTCCTACCAAATGTAAGGGGTGTTATTCTTTCTTATTCATGAAGAGAAACTGTTGTTATTCCATTGCTTATTATTCTGTTGGAATAACTCAGATACGCTGGTTTACCCTATACTTGGTGACATTCTTCTATTATTCATTGGAACATCCTGTCTCTGTGTTTTTTACACGGACCGGTTCCATCTTTATTATTATTTTGTTGGAACATCCTGTTCATGTGTTTTACAAGGACTCGGGTTCCGCTTCTTTATTATTATTTCATTGGAACATCCATGCTCAGGTGTTTTACACAGGACCTGGTTCCGTTCTTTTTTATTATTCCATTGAACATCCCGTCTCATGTGTTTTACACCGGACTGGTTCCGCTTTCTTTATTATTTCGTTGGAATATCCTATATCGTGTGTTTTACACCGGATCCGGGTTCCATCTTTATTATTCTGTTGGAACATCCCGCTTATTGTGAATTTCACCGACTCGTTCCGTTATTTATTATTCTCATTGAATAACCTCGTCTGCATGCGGTCTATCGCATGCATGGTGATTTCTTTTGTTATTCCATTCTTTATTATACCCAATAAGTTAAAACTTTGACTTCTATACTCCATGAAATTAGTGGAATATCCTTGATATTTGTGTTTCATCCAAAGATCTTTTCATGGAAATATTCTTCCGATCATTCTTGAATTTTACTCTACTAATTCGATAACGTTAATAATTCCTCGGATAAAATAATTCTTGAACTTGTTTTATCAATTCTTATATCATTGTCATCATCCTCATGTTTATATTTTTTTTAAAGTCATCTCGTATTCAGTAGTGTATAGATGGACTTGGTATGATTATGACCAGAGACTATTTGTAATCACGACCGTAATGTTACAAATGATGTGGTAAAAATCCTCAAGGTCAGTAGTAGTGCATTGATGGACGATTGTTGGCATGATCATTGATTATTAATGAATACACAAATATTCTCGCCCGTAGGTGTATGAATAATTGTGGTCGTGATACTAAAGAATATCCTCGTCAGAAGTGCAAGGGGTGATTCGATGATGTGGAATATTTATTAAAAGCCGAGTCTCAAATATTATAATGTTGATGAAAACCTTTTAAAACCTAAAAAGATAGTAGATTTTATTTTCTACTTGACTCTTTTAATGGATCGATATTTCACCGCAGCTTAAACCGTTGTCTATTGTATTTTATCGGTTTAACATTATTCAAGACTATTGATAATTTATTCTCGCATTATCTTAGTCATAATATTTCTTCGGGCTAGTTGAGCTCAATTTTCTTTCACCGTTTCTTCGTGAAATGATAATATAGCCGGGACGAGTCTGGGAAACGAAAGTGATGGTCCTCAAGATAAGATTAGTAGTCCTCACTATTCGTAAAATAGTGTGATAATAATTGTAATGAGGACTTTTTGTTTGAGTTTGTATAATATCTAGTAGACGATATTTGTATTTAAACTCACAGCTTATGTCGTCGATTATGTATACACGGCACGCTTATGTTAATAAGTTGTATTTAAATTTGCACCATGTAAGTCCGCTACCCAAGATGGGTGATGTATACCTAATTTTGGGGCGCCACGGTTGGTATCGAGCTTAGGATATGATCCTGCTAAGATGTGAGAATAGTACTAGGAGGGGAGAGACGAGGAATACCTTCGCTAGTATGACCTACCTAAGTTTATGTGCTATTTTATTGGTTGGTCAGAAGATAGGGATAATTTGTTACATGTCAATTAACCTTTTGTTTTGTGGCAGTATCTGAAAATGACATCTGAGAATGTTGAGAATAGCAATGGAGCGCAGGCGATCGTTGATTCACCACATATCAATAATCAGGATAATGTGCATCAGGAAGGCGACAATCCTCATGCAAACAACAACACTGACCAAATGACGAATGATCAAATGTTCAGAGGCTTTATGCAATTTATGCAACAAAGCAGGCGAGAGCGACTCTGCCCAAAACGTGAGGGAAACACGGAAAACTCTCAAGCGGTCACCGCTAAACAATTTAAGGAGCTGGGACCACCGAGTTTAAGGAGAGCCAAAACCACTTACGGCGGAAGCATGGATAAAGCAGATTACCAAGATATTTGATGTCTTGGGATGCTCCGAGGAGCAAAAGGTTCCCTTCACGCTTTTATGTCATGCGGAGAGGCGGATTCATGGTGGGAATTCCAGAAACGTACTCAACCAAATTGTGATCAAGATATCTTGGGAGAAGTTCCAGAGTCGTTCAACGACAAATACTTTCCCGAAAGTATTCGCCACATGAAGGAGGTGGAGTTTATCAAGTTCGAACAAAACAAATATGACCGTGTCGCAATACGAGGCAAAATTTATGAGTTATCACGGTTCCACGCCCCACTTGGTGGATAATGAAGAGAATGGCGCGAATGTTTTAAGAGGTTTGAAGCGGGAGATACGTCAACATCTTATTTCTCATAAAGCGTGTTTGTATTCGGATGTTATAAATAGGGCTCGATTAGTGGAGCGCGATAATGAGTCAACACAACTAAAAGAGAAAGCAAGGCAAAATATAAATCCAAATGAGAATAGTCATCGAGGCGGTGACAACAAGCGTGAGGGAATCAACAAAGGCCAGATATGGTAACCACTTTGTGGTAATCAGGCCAAAACAATAAGAATGGACATTTCAAGAAAAGGAGATTCAACAATGATGGAAAGACGCCAAAGACCAAAGACCCATTGTTAAGGAAGGAGAAAGACCACCTATCATATGCTTCAAATGCGGAGGAGATGGACACATCGGTCCAAATCTGCGTCATGTCAAGTCAAAGCATGTTATAATTGTGGAAGAGAAGGTCACTTAGCTCGATTTTGTCGTTTCATCAAGACAAATTCACTAGGATGGAGGCACCAAAGGCCATCCGGAAAATTCAAAACCCAGAAGTGCAAGGGAGAGCATTTGTTGTGACCTCCCAAAAGAGCAAGGAATCCGAATGAGGTCATCACGGTAAGCTTATCATAAACTCTAATGAAGTCTATACTTTATTTGATACCTGGGTTCTACCCATTCTTTTATTTCTCCTACTTGCGCCATCGATTAAATTTGACTCAGGAGAAATTAGACTTTGACTTATCTGTGGAAACTCCGTTGGGAGAAACCTTCATTACATCCATCGTTTATAAGTCTTGTTTGGTTCAAATCGGTACCCTCAAATTACCGTCGATCTTATTTCATTAAAATACTTGCATTTGACGTGATTCTGTGGATTGATTGGTTAACTACTTATCATGCAAAATTGATTTTTTTCGTAAGGTTGTTAGCTTTCATATTCTAATCAACCTATTATGCGAATTCAAACGACCAAACCATTAAAATCAATCACGGTCATCTCAAGCCATAAAGCTATTCGTTTATTAAAAAGCGGATGTCAAGCTTTCTTAGCTCATGTCACGATTTAAATAAAATACGCCGCTTTTAAACGATATTCCTATTGTTAATAAATTTCCGACGTATTCTCAAGAACTTCTGGCCTACCCCGAAAGCGTGAAATTGAATTTTGTATCGACTTGAACCCGGTACAAAACCTATTTCCAAAGCCCCATATCGAATGGCTCCTATTGAACTTCGTGAGTTAAAGACCCAACTGCAGGAATTGTTAGACATTGGCTTTATTCGTCCTTGTACTTCTCCTTAGGTGCTCTCCATTCTATTCGTGAAGAAGAAAGATGGGAGTATGCGACTTTGTATTGATTATCGGGAGTTGAATCATGTCACCATCAAAATAGGTATCCATTGCCACGTATTGATGACCTGTTTGACCCGGTTGCAAGGAGCCAAATTCTTTTCAAAGATTGATCTTCGTCCGGATATCACCAATTGAAGATTAGAATCACCGACATTCCAAAGACGGCTTTCGGAACTCCCGAGACGGGCATTATGAATTCCTAGTCATGTCCTTTGGATTGACTAATGCTCCCTTGCCTTCATGGATATGATGAACCGAGTATTCAAGGAATATTTAGATCACTTTTTGGTCGTCTTTATTGATGACATCCTTATTTATTCCAAAAGCCGTGAAGATCATGAGCAACACTTGAGGTCGACACTCCAAAAGCTTCGTGAATATAAGCTTTATGCCAAGTTGAAGAAACACGAGTTCGGCTTGAAAGTAGCATTCCTTGGGCACGTGGTATCAAGTCATGGAATATCCATTGACCCCAAGAAATTGAAGCTATTCAAAGTGGGAACAACCTAAATCGATGACCGAAGTACGTAGCTTTCTCGGTTTAGCTGGTTATTATCGGAGATTGTGAAAGTGCCAAAAACTAACAATATAACAAGCTAAATGAACATAATTCATAGGTTAAAAACCTACTCATCAAATTCCCCCAAACTTGAACATTGCTTGTCCTCAAGCAAAATGCAGTGTAATGCAATGCATCTAACACTAAAATTACGAATCCAGTATTATGATAGTAACGATAGTTCACTCATAAAGCCTCAGAGAAATCAAGTAAACATAGCAACACCTCATAACGAAACCATTCCACAATTCCATGCCAATCATTGCATCTCAAACTGTTATCACTATTATAGTGTGTGTGTGTGTGTGTGTGCCAACAATATAAATTGACATACCATCAAATTTAATACATAACAAACCTCTTCTACGGCATTATACAGAATAAATTTAAGAAATCCTTAACCAGCTAATTCCAACCAATGCCAGACAATAACCAACATCAAGGTTCAACATGGGATATTTATGCTTTACTTATCATTTACGGAGGCATATTGCACTTATTTCCTGTTTTATTCATTTTTTTTAGATATAAATACGCATAACTATGCAAGTCTTATTCCCTTAGGCTTTTCAATGCTACCTTAATGAGCTTTCGACCAACGACTCCCAGATCATTAAAACCTTAGGGCGCTAGGTGTAAAGACAATCCCCTCGGGCTTACTTACTCAAGTAACAAAGGCCACAAAACTAGACAAGCATGCTACGGTGTTTATTCATATATATATATATATTTTATTTTTAGCTTATATACCCCTCATAATCCCCCAAATCTTAGGTTCTTGCCTAACCTTAGTCATCACTGCTTGTTTGTGTCCTTCCTTCATTTAAACTAGTCATGCCTTTTAAAGTCTTATTATGAATCAATTTAAATGCAATCAATCTACAAGTTGGTTTTCTTGTACAATTCTTATTATAATAGTTTCATACAAAAAAAAAGATTCAACTTATGACAAGAAATTACTTCAAAGTTCCCTTAATTGATATTGCATGTGTTCACCAAATTCCAATCTCATCATTGGCCCAAAACAAATATATACCAACTATCCACTGGATTCATGCAACTACATGTTTTTTTTATATAATAATAATATGCCCTAAAATGCATAAATATAAAAAATCATAACTAAAAACTACACATGCAAATTACTAGGCAGACGATAACATAATCCCCCAAACTTAAATCAAGTAATTCCCTCATTACGTCAATTATGTTCAATAAAAAGTTGAGGACTTCCCTGAAAATGCGTTACTGTTCGTCGTTGTCCGACGGAGGATATGTTGGCAGGATAGGAGGAATAAGCATAACCACCGGTTGAGCATTAGGATTGCAACGAGAAAACGCATCAGCAATCATGTTGAATGCATTTGCATTGTACTGATGCATTAAATCTTGACGTTCGGCCAATCACATAAATTGATTCCTTGGGACCCGCGCTTGTTTCGCACTAACTGGGGGTGATGGTTGGCGGATCATGATGTAGCCTTCACCACGCGGGTGTGATTGCGCCCCATCCCATGCTTTGTACCTCTCAATAGTAGCATGGTCAATTATGGTTGTTGGTTATTATATTGGCTCAGTAGGTTGCCACTGCACTCTAGTTTTACGACATAAGTCAGTAATTAGGAACCCGTGAAGCAAACCACCTGTGGTACTCCCACGTAATGCTCGGTCAATTGATTCTTGAATACACTCCCCCACATCAACATTGTAGAATGCAATTGAATTATTCACACGGTAGTGGTGGTGAACAATTCCATACAACAGTCGAGCCCATGCTTTAGTTACATCAGTTTGGTGGCGAGTGGGCATTAGACGAGCGCATATAAAAGCATGTCATGCTTTACCATAACGACTAAGTGTTGATTGGGGAAAATATATCTTTTCATTTGTTCTTGCTTGAATTGCCCATTGAGTCCCTGGTTTGCATAATCGGGCAATCAACTCATCTAACTCGGGCAATCCATCTTCATATCGGTCAGCTAGTGGTGTCTCTAACCCAAAATAAGCGTTGATAGCATCGGCATGAAATGCCACCGGTTTGCCCCGAACCATGGCGACATGATTGACATGTTCCATTGCATTGGCATAAACTCCTTAACTATGTTAATTGACCGCTGGAAGTGGTTGATCTACTAGATGAAACCAGTTGTGATCCACAATTTGCAGAGCCATGTCACCATCCAAATTTGCATTTGGCTTCAATCCTCGTTCTAGCACCAAGTTCTTCTTGTCGATGGATGACTTGAATCTTTTCGCGGCCCTTTCGCTAACAAATTTTGTATGGTCATATGCAGGCCGAGTTGTGGAGGTTGATGTTCGTTGTCTTTTGTGGGAAGATATGTTGTTTCCGGTGTTATTGAGCATAAAAATTTGGTTTTGGACTTTTATCAAACAGTTGGTGGGTGGACTGATTATTTCCCCCAAACTTTATTGATTGATATTGCTTTGCTAGCCAAATTTTCAAAACACAGAACCCACTCCTTGGGTATTCAATTCCCCAAATTTTCCACTCAATTTGATATCAAAACAGAGAATTTCATGAGGGATGGAGATAATTGTGCTTACCTTTAATGAGTTGGGTTTTCCTCTTTGTAAAGAAGTCCCAATTTGTATGAATTTATGCAAGGGGTGGATTAGATTTAGGATTGGAGTCTTGTGTTTAAGCTTTATAGGACCATAACTTCTTAGATGGTGGGAGTTCATATAGAAGGTAGGAAACCAACGTGGGTTGGAGATGGGGATGGAAGGGGTTAGTGGGATTGGAAGTTGAAGAGGAAAAGGAGAGTAAATATGGTGTAATTGGGAGTTATGGGGAATAAGAAGTGCAATAGGTGTAGGAGACGTAGATAGGTTTCATGTAATGAGGAGAGGTGGCTTGAATCAGTTTAGAACACGTCTCTTATATTCTGTGTCTGGTAGTCTTGAGTAGCGCGGTCCGCGCTTAGTGTGGGCGAGGCATAGCGTTGTCCGCGCTGGGCAAGTAGTATGGTCTGAACTGGTAGCGCACCCCATGCTATGTGTAGGCTTGGTATATAATGTTGTCCGCTTGGCATTCGAAGATGCGTGGTGATTCATCATCGTTCCGCGCCAGATCGGCGCCTTAGCCTTGGCCAAGTCTTGTGTATAGGCATTCAAGAATGCCAAGCAGTTATACCGCACAGGTAGTAGTTTCTAAGTCGCTAACAAGGCTTTACTTACCGAGATTCGAGAATGGGTAACGCGGTCCGCTATTGCATGCGACCGATGAGTGCTTGAATGTTTTTTCTTGGATTTTCTACAATTATTCCATAGATGTAGTTACTCTCTAATTAAAACATGTGTTTGACTAAAATATAAACTAAGATTTAAATAGTAATTAAGAGGTAGAGTTTAGAGCTTGGGTTGCCTCCCAATGAGCGCTTGGTTTAACGTCGCTAGCCCGATAGTGCCTCTTGTGTCATTGCGTGTCCGTGAGGGTAATGTTGATGACGTCCTAGTTTGAATCCTCACCCCAGAAGTGCTTCAATCTTTGACCATTAACCTTGAAAGTTTCCAATGGATTTCTATTGTAAAGCTCAACGGTGCCATGCGGAAAAACAGTTTTTATGGTGAATGGTCCTGACCATCGTGATTTAAGTTTTCCTAGGAACAATCTCAGTCTTGAATTGAACAAAAGCACTGATTGACCTGGCATGAATGTTTGGTGCATGATTTTCTGGTTGTGCCATCTTTTAACCTTTTCCTTGTACAATTGTGCATTCTCGTAGGCTTGTAGTCGGAATTCGTCAAGCTCATTTAACTGAAGTAATCTCTTTTCCACCACTGCTGCTTAATCGAAGTTCAGTTTATGGATAGCCCAATAAGCCTTGTGTTGTAACTCAACCGGTAAGTGACAAGCTTTTCCATACAACAGTTGGTATGGTGACATGCCGATCGATGTTTTATACGCAGTCCAGTATGCCCAAAATGCATCATCCAATCGAAGCGACCAATCCTTTCGATTTGGGTTTACTACTTTCTCCAGTATTTTCTTGACTTCTATGTTCGACACCTCCGCTTGCCCATTGGTTTGGGGATGATAAGTTGTCGTTATTTTGTGGTTGACCCCATATCTTACCAGTAGGACTGTAAACGCTTTGTTTCAGAAGTGACTACCTTCATCACTTATTATAGCCCTCGGTGTCCCAAACCTTGTAAAGATATTTTTCTGTAGAAATCTTAAGACCACTTTGGCATCGTTTGATGGTAGTGATGCGGCTTCAACCCATTTCAATATGTAGTCCACTGCGAGTAAAATGTATTAATTGTTAAGAGACGAAAGGAATGGTCCCATGAAGTCAATGCCCCATACATCAAAGATTTCAACCTCTAGAATTGTTTGTAGTGGCATCTCATTTCTTTTTGATATGTTGCCCACCCTTTGACATCGATCACATGTTTTGACAAACTGATGCGCGTCTTTAAATAGTGTGGGCCAATAAAACCCTGATTGAAGCACCTTCGCTACTGTCCTTGCACTACTATAGTGTCCGCCATACGCAGATGAGTGACATTCGTGCAAGATGTTCTTCACTTCGTTGTAGGGCACACATCTTCTGATCATCTTGTCGGCGCACTGTTTGAACAAGTACGGCTCATCCCACATATACCATTTGACGTCGTGTAGAAACTTCTTTTTCTGTTGTCGTGTAAGATCAGGATATAGGATATTACTCACTAGATAATTAACGAAGTCCGCATACCATGGAAATTATGACTGTATCCCAAATAATTTCTCATCCGGGAATGACTCGTTGATTACACACTTATCCTCTTTCTGTTTGTCACGATTTTTCAGCCTTGACAAATGATCGGCAACTTGGTTCTCCGTCCCCTTTCTATCCTTTATCTCTAAATCAAACTCTTATAAGAGTAGAATCCATCGGATAAGACGTGGTTTAGCATCTTTTTTCGCGATCAAATATCGAATAGCAGCATGAACCGTGTAAACTATCACCTTTATTCCGATCAAATAGGCCTGGAATTTATCAAACGTGTACACCACTGTACGTAATTCTTTTTCTGTAGTTGTGTAGTTCAATTGAGCCTCTATGAGTGTCTTACTTGCATAATAGATAGCATAAAATATTTTGTCTCTGCGTTGACCCAAAACAACCCTTACTGCATAATCATTTGCATCACACATTAGTTCAAATGGCATATTCCAATCTGGAGCGACGATCACGGGAGCTGTAGTTAACTTTTTCTTCAACAACTCGAAGGCCGACTTACACTCCTCATCAAAGTTGAACATAGAATCCTTCTCTAGAAGATTGCACAAGGGTTTTACCATTTTAGAAAAATCCTTTATGAATCTCCTATAGAACCCAGCATGTCCTAGAAAGCTTCTAATTCCTTTGATTAAACTTGGTGGAGGAAGATTCTCAATTGTTTCCAGCTTTGCTTTATCGACCTCCAATCCTTGCGCCGAGACTTTGTGTCCCAAGATTATACCTTCTTCCACCATAAAGTGGCATTTTCCCAATTAAGGACCAAATTTGTGTCAGTGCATCTTTGTAAGACCATTACCAAATTTTTCAAACACGCATCAAAATTATCCCCATGGACAGAGAAATCGTCCAAGAAGACTTCCACATTCTTTTCCACCATATCTGAGAAGATGGCCATCATGCATCGCTGGAAAGTAGCAGGTGCATTACACAATCCGAATGACATCCTCCTAAATGCGAACGTCCCATATGGGCATGTAAATATAGTCTTTTCTTGATCCTCAGGAGCGATGACGATTTGATTGTAACCCGAGTATCCATCCAATAAGCAATAGTACTCATATCCCGCCAAGCTGTCCAACATTTGATCGATAAAAGGTAGAGGGAGGTGATCTTTGCGGGTTGCCTTATTCAATTTTCTGTAGTCCATGCAAACCCTCCAGCCAGTCACTGTCCTTGTTGGAATCAGCTCATTGTTATCGTTCTGAACCACAGTCATTCCTCCCTTTTTTGGCACACATTGTACTGGACTAACCCACTTGCTATCTGAAATTGGGTAGATGATTCCTGTGTCTAACCACTTCAGAATTTCCTTTTTGACTACCTCTTTCATAATAGGGTTGAGCCATCTCTGTTGTTCCATGATCGGTTTTGCATCATCCTCCATCAAGATTTTGTGCATACAGAAAGATGGACTGATTCCTTTGATATCAGCAATTATCCATCATATCACCGATTTATGTTCCCGAAGCACTCACAACAGCTTTTCTTCCTGCAGTTCGTTAAGTGTGGCAGAGATAATAACAGGTAAAGAATTTGAACTGCATAAATACGCATACATAAGGTGTTTAGGTAGTGGTTTTAACTCAAGAGTTGGTGGCTCCTCCAATGATGGTTTCATCCTTGTCGTGGCTTTTTCTTCTGTATGCAATGTTTCAAATGGTGTTTTAAATCTGCTAACTCATGGCAGGGAGTCTAACATCTGCAAATACTCTATAAATTCTGGATCGTCGAGTTCTTCATCTCCCAATAATGTCGTCACCAATGGATCGTTCACCAAACTCTTATTCATGTCTTCGCCAATTATGTGGTCAATAGGATCCATCCTAAAACATTCTTCTCCATCCGTCGGGAATTTCATGGCCTTAAACACATTAAATTTAATTTCCTGGTCTTGGACCCTCATAGTCAGTTCTCCTTTTTGTACGTCGATGAGTGTCCTTCCCATAGCCAAGAAAGGCCTCCCTAGGATGATTGGGATGTTCTTATCCTCCTCAAAATCTAGAATATTAAAATCTGTGGGGAATATAAACTTGTCAACCTTAACTAATATGTCCTCTACAATGCCTCTCAGATATGTCACTGACCTATCCGCCAACTGCAATGAGATGTTCGTAGGCTTTGGCGCTGGCAAACCCAACTCTGTGTAGACTGATAGTGGCATAAGATTCACACTCGCTCCTAAGTCTTACAAACATTTGTTGAACGCCGTATTCCCAATCGTGCATGGAATGGTGAAACTCCCTGGGTCTTTCAACTTTGGTGGCAACTTTCACTGTAACACTGCACTACACTCTTCGGTTAATGCTACTGTCTCAAAGTCTTCCAACTTCTTTTTCCTGAACAAAATCCCTTTCATGAATTTCGTGTAACTAGGCATCTGTTCCAGGGCTTCTGCAAACGGGATGTTAATTTGAAGTTTCTTAAAAACTTCCAAAAATTTTGCAAATTGCTTGTCTACTTTCTATTTTTGAATTCTTTGTTGAAATGGTGGGGGAGGATAGCTAACTGGTTCGTTAATTGGTTTGCTCTTTTCCACTGGTTTTTCGTCCCCCTGCTTCACCTCACCCTCTGTCTTTTCTTTCTCTGTTTCAACTTCCTTTGTAGACGAAATTTTTGTTCCTTGACCCTCAAGATGTTTTCCACTTCTCAACATAATAGCTTAACATTGCTCGTGATTACCCTCCAGATTTCTCTCGGTGTCACTTGGTAACGTTCCTTGTGGTCTATTATTCAATGCCAACGTAATTTGTCCTATCTGATTCTCTAGATTCTTGATAGCCATTTCTTGAGATTTCATAGCCATTTCTTGAGCTTTCATAGCCATTGCTTGATTTTTCATAGCAACTTCATTACTAGTTATGTATTTTTGTCACCAACTCCTCCAGATCTGATTTCCTTTCTTGATATTGAGCTGGTTGTTGATGGGTCTGAAACCTTGGGGGATATGATGATCTTGGAGCTTGTTGTTGCTGGTTATTGCTTCATGAAAGATTTGGATGATTCCTATTCCCTTGATTGTACGCATTCTAATATGTGTTTTGTAGAATTGTGTTATAGCTACCCACAAATTGCACAGAGGTTGGATTAATTACGCATTAATCCGTAGAATGCTCTCCCGCGCACAACTCACATATAATTGCCACTTGTTGTGCCTGTGACGCCCCCAAATTCAGGTACTTGAAACCCGAATTCAGTGCTTCACGATACCATTTCTATGAGCGGAATAATACCAATAACAATAACAATAATATAAATATTAAACTTAATTTACATATCAGAGTCTAAATCCCAGGTACGCGACCTTTATACATTCATTACATGATACTTAATTGTTATCAAAGTCTTAATAAGGTTATACTATTACATAGAATACCATAAATCTTATTTTGTTTGCTTTCCTTTTCCTTTGTTTCTGCATGAGCTTTCTGGTTGTTCACACTTAGCTAAAAACATATAATTTAAGCAAGGATGAGCATTTGAGTGCCCAGCAAGTAATAACAATTATAAATATTAGCTGAAAGGATTAAATATTTTCTTTGTACTACTCTTCTATAACAAATCAAAAGTTGTGAAGAAATCTGAACCGATAATAATAACATAACAACTCTCTATCAAATTTTTGAAACTACGTACTGACTATAAATAGAGTTAAAGTGACATACAATGAACATTGTTCTCAATTTTCAAAAAGGTCTAACAGAACTTCATCTGTAAACCGTCATAACTTACGGGCACGGGGGGTGATCAGCTCGTTATGCCCTGTATTGATCAATACTACATGCAAAAACGATATTATCGTTCACTCTGTCCGCCTTGGGAACATAAAAATTTTCCCATATTTGGGATGTTCATACTTAGTCTGGAATCCGAACCAAAACAATTTGATTGGATACAAAAAGGTTTTATCATATTTAACAACATTTCTAAATCTGTGTCTAGCTGGTCAAATAGCTTAGACGACTCTTTGTTATCATTATACATCTTTGGGGTCAAAAGGTATATATATATATATATATATATATATATATATATATATATATATATATATATATATATCAACATGTGTTTAAATCTAATGATTATCCAAGTGGGGACACTTGAATAACCATGTTTAGACATTAACGAACGGAATATATATATCTGAATTACAATATAGTGCCATGTTGATAATCAATGATTGGATATAACATATATAACAATAGGGTTAATAATCTGATACAATAATAATATAATTCTAAAACTTTTTTACTCATGTCCATTGCATAAAGAAAATGCAAAGGTAAATATACTTCCTCAATAATAATTGGAGTAAGTATAGGAAACTTGCTTGGTCTGCTGTTTACACGACTTAGTTCTACCTTTAATTCAACAACCTATCATTTATAAGATGGTTCTATTGATTAGAAAATCATATTATAACACATCGTACTACTATTTATAGTCAACACATAACCTAATCACATTGTCACATAGTTATATCAGTCATTAAGACGCAAACAAACACTTATACAGTCAACCTATAAAGGTTTGGATCAATTTTGGTAATATTTCGGTGTACCGACGGCATTATCGAAAAATTATCGAGTTTAAAACTCTAACCTGTATCTTAAATATTATTCTGGATACTTCAAATATCAATCATAGGACTTATAATAATTTTTAATTAATTATTATAATTTATCATAATTTTTTAAACTCTGGAATCATTATTAAATGATTTAAATACTATATAATTCTATTATCATTAATATTTAAATAATATTAAAGTATTAATGCAACCCTTACCAAAATATCAAGTTATTTTATAATAACTCAAAATATTTTTAAAGTATTAATTATTACCCTTAAATGATTTTTAAAACATTGAAAATCATTTTTAAACAATTACCTTTAATATTTAAATATTAAGGTATTATTCACTAAAATATTAAAAGTCAATTATAATAACTCAAAATATTTTAAACCACTTATATCCTTTTTAAATGATTTTTAAATCAATAAAATTATTTTAATCTATTTATTTAATATTATTATTAAATAAATCTAATATCATTAATATTAAATAATTAATGAAATTTACATTAAAATATTGAAAGTTACATTTTATAACTTAAGATATTATTAAATACCTTATTATCATTTAAAATAATTTTAATATAATAAAATCATTTTTAATTAATTTATTTAATGCATTTATTAAATAAATTAAATATTAATAATATTCAAATAATTACTAATATTTATGGAAAATATGTCAAATTATTAAAAGTTAATTTTTATAACTTAAAATAATTTTTAAAACTGATTTTGTAATTTTTCATAATTTATTTTCTATTTTTAAATGATTTTTAGAATTTATTTCTATTTTTAATCATTTTCCGGAAATTAGAAAACTAAAATAATTAAATCCATCGCTAAAGGCTTTAGCGACGATTTCTGTCGCGGTTGATGTTCTTGAGCTCAAGAACACTGACAGGTAAGTGTTCAAGGGGCTCGGTTTGACCAACGCTAATTATCTGATCAAATTCGTTCTTGACAATATAATACTTTGATGTTGTAGCATATATGTAGTACTACAAGATCCACTCATTACATTGGTCATACAACATCACAACCAGGAGATCAGAGCCCCCAAACTTATTGTCAGACTTCATCTGGGTTTTCTGGGTTACCCAGAAACCCAGACAGTTTCGACTTGGTACTTTCTAGCATAATTTAATCTAGGTACTGGTCATCCACTGGTCAATCTAATGGTTCAAGCTTGTAATACACATGTCAAGGTACAATTATCCTACATCATATCAATCAAACTACAACAGAATCACTAGATATCATACGGTCAAACCATGTCAGAAGTGGTGTTCTTGAGTTTTCTGGAATTTCCAGAAAATAGATTTCGTGACCGAGTAGAGTAGTTTGACCTTCCCCTGTGTTCCATATATTTGTGATTTAAGGGATCTAAAATCATGTAACCATAGTACTCATAACAAACTACAACTTAGATATAACAACATAAACAAAAGACTCAAAATCTGACAGATTCATGCTTTGCAAAACCTTGTCAGACACTGATAAGGACTTTCTGGGTTACCCAGATTTGAAAAGTCATGGTCGGTCAATGACCTTTGACCATGAATAACTTACAATCAATTCATGCTCTGACTCTTATTCGAGTTTTAGATCAAAGATCTCATAGCATACTACAACTTCAAACATTTAAACAACACAAACGATAACCTGATAAAGATCTATGTGGTCTGACATTCGGTTGTCAGACCACTTTTGAAAATTTCTCAGATTTTGTAAAAACTTAGATTCGAGCATATAAATGTTATGGATTCACTAAATACCAACCCATATCATTAAAAGACACCCTCTAGCACATATCTAACTAATCATTAACAACATTTAACATCAGATCATAAGATTTTAAATATTAGGGTTTATACCTCCTTTCTAGCTTTGATCCTAGAATCTGACTTCTGATCTGCTATAGTGATAGTGGGGCCTAATTGGGGACTGGTCCAACAAGGTAATTTAAGAGGTTTGAAATTGAGAGAGTCTTGGTTGAGTATTGGTGAATAAATGAGCAGGTTAGTAACCTTTCTCTCTCTTTGATCCTATATAACATTGTGTAATTCTCATGGTTGATCATGTCTATAAAATTTTTATTGATTAAAGGCTATTACTAGACCACATGGCTAGCTAGAGTTGGTCACCAACTAAATTTATGGCAAGTTCTACAAGTTATCTATTAAATAATGTAAGAAGGGCAATTTGGTCATTTGGCTTTTACTTTTAGTGGCAAGGTTGACAATTCATTCTAACCTTTAGGGTTTGACCCTTAGGGTTTAACCCTAAGATTTCTTAAGTTCTAAATCTAGAATTGTGTATTAAGGGCAAAATGGGAATCTTAGTTTCTAAAAATGTGAATTAGGGTTTCCTAATCACTTTAGGCTTGCAAAATAGGCTTTGTAAAATACTAATTACCATTAAGCTTGCTAAATTAGTAATTAGGGTTTATAACTTAGCAATTAGGGTTTTGATCTAGTAATTAGGGTTTTTAAATGTCAATTAGGGTTTACCTAATTAACATTAAACATAATAATGGTCATAACACATAACTTAACAAATCTTACAGTCATATTTGACACTGTGCTATAGTTTATCAGTAATGCTAGGATTTGTACTGTTTTACTATAATTGTTCCACACATTAACATTACACACATATAAGACATGTTTATATTACTGAAATATAAATAATATTATATTATTATTCGCATTCCTTATTCAAAATTAGGACTTAGGGTTTTGAATTTATATCCAAAATATAACCTTCATAGATACCATTAAGTTAAAATAATTAACTTAATTAATATACTATATATATATATATATCATAATATCTATATCATATATACAATAATCATATTTTCATGGAAAATAAATAATAAATATTTTTATTACAAAATTAATTTATTATAAGAATATAATCTATAATGATCAATAAGTCTAATAAGAAATTATTTACATCTAATAAATAATTTTATTTATCGATAAATATAAATACATATACTTTATTTTGCACATAATCCCACCTTATATATATATATATATATATATATATTATTCGTAAAATTTCTTATTGAAAATATTGGGTTATTACAGTGCCTGTTGTGCTTGTTGTGCTTATACCCCTCTCATAGAATCAAATTTCTTTGAGAGTGCTGAAATCTGCGCTTGTATTGTCGTCATTCCATCTACTTCTAACACTCCTGCGACCTTTGCTTGATTCATTCTTGCCGTGGGCCACTGGTAATTGTTAGTTTCCATAGTCTCTATCAATTCATATGCCTCCTCATAGCTCTTTGCCATAAATGCTCCACCTGAAGCTGCATCAATGCTAGTTCTGAGGTTCCCATTCAATCCATTATAAAACGTGTTCATTTGTAACCACTTTGGAAACCCGTGATTTGGACACTTTCGGAGTAATTCTTTGTACCTTTCTCATGCCTCATACAATGACTCCCCGTGTTGCTGTTCAAACATCGTTATCTCGTTCCTCTTTTTTGCAGTTTTTTTCGGTGGGAAGAATTTGGCGAGGAATTTCTGAGCTAGGTCTTCCCACATAGTGATTGATCTTGGAGGTAGAGAATGTAACCAACACTTCGCCTTGTCCCGTAAAGTTAATGGGAACAAGCGAAGTCTCACCGCATCATCCGACACTCCATTATACCTAAAGGTGTCGCATATCTCCAGGAAACTGACCAGATGCTCATTTGGATCGTCATTTGTCAATCCCCCAAACTGAACCGAATTCTGAATCATTTGAATCGTTCCACACTTAATTTCAAATGTATTTGCAGCTATTGCGGGCCTGGTGATGCTTGACTGCAGTTCAATCACCTTGGTTGTGGCGAAGTCCCTTAATGCTTTGTGATCTTCAGCTGCCATTTCCTCTTCTTTTTCAAGTGTTTCAAATTCTTGTCTCGTTTCCTTAATCCACTTACTTAATCTCTGAAACCTTTTCTTAATGTCGTCCTCCAAAGGCAGCAGGTCGGGATTTTTAGACCGAGTTTGCATAAACCGCTTCAAACACCTGAAATAAGATAAACAAACAAATAAAAAATGTTTAAGTAAAACTGAAATAATTTAACTGATATTGTAATAACTTTAAGATCTATACTAAAATGTCCCCGGCAACGGCGCCAAAAACTTGTTGGTTAAAATCTAATTACGCACAGCACACAAGTATACGTGGTCAACAAGTAATAAAGTAATGAGTAAAGTATCGTTCCCTCAGAGACAAATTAGTAAGAAACTCAACCTTACAATTATCAATTTTCTACTAATCCAAATTTTATTAAACTATTCAAATTAATGATTACAAAATCTTAATAATTATTAACCTAGTTATCGTAAAATACCCACAACTAATAGAAACTGAATTTTCAAACAATTATTGGAGAATTAGGCTCATGAATTCACCCTAAGCTTCACTCAGATTAATACACCTTTATCCCAGTTCAACTCAATATTCCAGTTTATTAATCAAGAACACAATTGTAGTACTAACCACCTCTCGATATACTAATATCGTATTAACTTAAATCCACAGTTAAGATAGAAATAAGTCAAACACCTTCATCAATTCACTCACTATATCTCTATGCGAATTAAAATCAAAGAAAGTTTAAGATTAAGTTCTCTATCCAATTACATGCGATGTCAAGCATATCTCTACCTTAACATTCATCACAATTCTGCTATTCACAAAACTCATGAACACATGCTATATCAATTAAGTCTAGATTTGAATATCCTCTCTCGATTCCATACAAATCCACGAAGAATTGTTGATCAGGCAATTCGCAAATTCAAGCTCGAATCAATATAAATAAATTGAAGAATATTTTATTAAACTAAAAATAAAGGCTACATAATCATTGTTCCACTCAAAGATCCATCATTCACCTAAAAAGTAAATTAGTTCATAATAAATGAATTAACTACTGAATAAATAAAAGGAAACATCATCCCAATTACACAAATTGAAATTAAAGAAGAATAATAATACACCACCCTTCTCTGAATTCAACTCTGAAATTTTCGTGAGAATCTCCTCTTCTCTAAACCCCCAAGAGCTTGCTCTTTAATTTTGTTCTTCAAAGTATGTATATTCGATGACCCTTTTTCCACACGTAATCTTTACCATCTATCTTCTCTCCACTACCTACAGTACACTCCTAATCCAACCCTAACTATCGCCCCCAAGAGAAACTCTAGAGACTCCTCATTTGTATCAACACCAACCACTAGTCTCCTTATCCAATAAACTGCCCAAAAACCACCTCCACTTTTGTTGCCTTTCTCATTTGGCCAAAGCCTCTCATGATGTGTTTTTGACTAGTCGCTATCAAGAACCGGTCATGCCCCAATACAGCTCCACGCTTATTAATCGCTTCTATATCACGTATAGTCCACGCTTTGTCAATAGAAAACTATAAATTTGCACAAAAAGTCCTCCAATGCTCCCATCTTGATGGATCAACTTGATTAACCTACAACAAACGTAAAACCCATCAAAGTAACATGAAAGTGCCAAAAACTAACAATATAACAAGCCAAATGAACATAATTCATAGGTTAAAAACCTACTCATCAATGATCAATTCGTATGTTAAACTGCAAATTTAGGCTTATTTATGTTAGTTCATTAAGAAACAAGCATAACGTAATTTGAACGAAGCAATTTGAGCAAGAATTGAAATCAGAGTGTTGATTTTTTGGATGAATGTCAAGAAAATTGAGTTTTGTATGAAAATGTGAAATTTGAAGAATTTAACTAGTATACTTGATGTTAAATTTTTCTAATTAGTTGAAAATGTTAACAAACATATTTACAATAGTTTTGTATCAATTGTACATGTTGATATTACTGTCTAGTGGGTGAAATTCATGTTTATTGGGCTAAAAGTCTGCTCATTATTCATCGGTCGTCTCGCCTGCCTCTGCGTGCATGCCAAGTAGCTACTACTACTTCATGCCAAGCAAAAAAGCTACAAGAATTTGTCTTTGGTCCCAGTTCACATGTGTAGTGCACTATACCTGCTCGAGACAGTTTGTTCTGTTATTTCTGCAGACCTTGGAATACCTTACCACTTGGTTTAAGGTTATGTTAATGTGTCCAACATGTAACAACAAGGCTAAAATAAAGTTGTGATTATGTGGTTAGTGAATTCAAAGTGGTAAAAATGATTAGTAAATTATGAACGCGTTATGTGATAACTTAGTATACACAATGAATGTTAGATAAGTGTTGTGAGGTTAACACTTGGGAGTTCTAAAATATATATGGTAGCATAAGACTTGTGCTAAAATGATAAGTTTAGTTAGAAATGTACATGGTATGGTATGTTAGCATATCTAATAGGTATTGTGGTTCTAAACCTATGTGTAGGTGAACGTGAGTTTAATATTATAGCTTACGCTCGAGGCAAGTTTCTAAACTTCTCTTTTACATTGAGCAAGCTTTCTAACTCTACACTTTCATTGAGTTAATTCTATTATTACATTGTGTAGCTTTATTCTTTTGATTGAGCAAGTTTTCTATCTTAAACTGTTATTGAACAAGTCAATTGTTCCTAAATTTCATTTGAGTAAACTTTAACTCTAACGTTATTGGAATTCTCATTATGGTGGATTCATTCTAACTTGTTTATAGTTAAGCAAGTTTCTTAAGTTCTAAGTTTCTTAAGTTCTATTCTTGTATAATGAACGCAGTTTTTTTTTTTAACTCTCGTCTCTATTATGGAGCTGTTTTATTTCTTTGCATGAGTTAATACCATGTTGGGCAAGTTTTAGTTTTCAGCTTGCTATCAGTTAATGTAAGTTCAGTAATTTCATTTCTAATGTTATAAGACCCTAACCTTAGCTTTTTTATTGTTCAAGCAAAGGTTTACCATTTTATTCATTTTGTTGAATACTTATGCTCTATAGTTATTTCAAGCATGAGTTTAATATGTATAGTCAGTTTACCAATGATTCTCAATTGTTCTATGTTATGTTGTTATTAAACAACTATTGTGTTATCAAACACTATTGATTCAACTAGTCCTCTAGTTGATGATCGTTAAACTTCAAATTACCCTTGAAAGCTTATCCAAACCAAACTTTCTTTGGTGCGGACTTGTACTCTAAATACTGAGATAAACAACCCTATTATTAGGGGATACTTTACTTAGTGTTAAAATGTTTATGCACAATACATTGTATGAAGGGCTAATCCCCCTAAGTACGAGGAGTCCTTATAGTCTTATGACTGTTAAAGTTGGAGTTGAAAGATTACTCACAACTGTAGACATAGTTCGTGGTCTTATGACCCTCAAATATTTATATTCCATATTTTGATTCCAGTCTTTGGTTATCATTGATAGAGTACTATTCAGTTTTGATGAGCCTATTTATTGGTAGCTATTATATTCATGTTGACTCGTTGATATATCTAGTAAGCATTTGTTTTGCTCACTCTTACATATTTATACACTCATTGCAGCTAAAGTTGAGAAGGTAGACGAACCTTCAACTAGCAAAGGAAAGGGAAAAATGTACAAGTGATGCAGACTTGTAATTTTTATTTATTGTGATGGTCATAGACTTTTATATAATGATGTGATGTAATAATTTTATTTCCGCACTTGGATGATGTTTAAAGGTTAGACAACCTGGGAAGATTTTATTTAATGATGTAACCCTATTTAAAGGGAGGATTTATGGTTAAATGTTATTTTATTTGGGTAGATAGCTATGAATGTTTGGATAGTGAACACCAAATCTTGTGGGAATGAAGTACCTGGATTTGGGGGTGTCACAAGTTGGTATCAAAGCCTTAGGTTATGAACCTTAGGTGGGGGGAAAGCCTTAGGAAGTAACCTTTGAAAAGATAGTGATGATAAACTCTTATCGAGTTTTAAGGAAGAAGTAATAAAATACTTATGTGCTTATGTGATTATAACTTATGTGCTCATGAGTGTCGAGTAGTAATGATTAGTAATTAAAACTTAAAATTTGATTGACAGGATGGCTAATGTAGGAGGATCCAATCAGGCTAGGGAGGAAGGATCCCAGATGCCTAGAGAGGAGGAGCCTCGAGATATTCAGGTGGTTTGGGAACAACTACTGCCACGAGAAACAGTTCCGTCGGTCACAGTAGTTGAGTAGGAGAGATTACCTGATGAGGATGATGAGATAGAGACGGATGAGGAGGACCCCGTGGAGCTGCCACAATAGGATGAGGAGAACGAGGAGGAAGAGATTCCACTTAACTCGATAACTGGCCGTATGTATGACGAGGTGTATGACCGTAATGTGGAACTCCAGGATACCGTCGAGGAGTTGCAGGAGATAGTAGCTGAACAACATACCTCAATGGCAGAGAAGGACGACGAGATCCAGGATCGAGAGGAACGTCTAAATAACGTTGAAGAAAAGATGGTTCACACCGAAGGAGAGAACGAGCGTATGATAGCAGAGATTGCAGAATTGAAGAATAAGCTGAAGGAGGAATCTACTAAGAGGGCAAGAGCTGAAGATGCGTACAAGGAAGCTTATCAACGTGCTGGAATAGCAGAGAGAGATGCACAAGAAAAGAGTATGAAGATGGAAGAGATGAATAACATATTCAACACTGTGATCAATCGAGCTCAGGATCGGGTCATGGGTTATCTCATTCAGTTCGAGACGCTACCATCATTCATATTGGATTGTCGAACAATGTTCCAAATTATGGAGGAAGAGCATCGTAAGGCTACGCAGCATTTTAGTAGGACGTCATAGGTTGATATGTAACTATTATGTGATTGATGAGTAAATAAGATGTAAATCCAAGTTATGATACAAACAATGGGATGTGATGCTGATGAAGTAATCTTGTAACTGTTATAGTTCAGGAGAGTAATGTAAATAGCAGTGATACTATTGTTTTAATGTTTTTAAAAGATTATGAATGAATAAAAGTTATTATTTTATTCAAAGTGTTATGTGTTACGTGATAAAATTTTATGTGTAAATTAAGTAGAGATACTTAAAGAAATGGAGTAATAGTCTAATGAGTGTATTTTTAACAAAAAAATGCCTCCAAGACGTTAACCATGACAGAGAACCACTGAGGAAACCAACAACAACAATGTGGAAGGTAACCCAGTTCAGCAACTAGTGACGTTACTGACGGGTATTTTGCAGAATCAACCTCAGAACCAAGGTACAACATTTAAGGATTTCAAGGCGGATGGACCACCAGAATTCTATGGGTCCATGAATCTGATTGAAGCACAGACCTGGATCATGGAAATAGAGAAAGTTTTTGATGTTGCTAGGCTAGAGGATAACCAGAAGACTGCTTTTGCAACCTTTATATTAAAAGCAGAGGCTAGTTATTGGTGGCAGGACAATAAAACCCGAGGAGGTCAAGAGATAATGTCTTGGGAAAGGTTCAAAGAAATATTCTTTGAGACCTATTTTGCAGAAAGTTCAAAGAGTCAGCTAGAAGTGCAGTTTTTGGAACTGAAGCAGGGAACGATGTTGGTGTCTGAGTATGCCGCAAGATTCAACGAGTTGGTGAGGTTTGCGCCATATCAAGTCAAACAAGCAGCATTTAACGCAAGGCAAGAGGTTTGAGCAGTGAAGCCACAGGTTGTATAGTAGGGTCTCCCTGTTCCAGTTGAAGACATTTACAGCGGTAATGGAGAAAGCAATTCTCGTTGAGAATGGAGGCGAGGTTGTAACAAAACACAACCAAGAGCAGAGGAAGAAGAAGAGTGAAGGTGAAGCTAAGAATGGTGGTGGTGGTAACGGTGGGAATGGCAACAATAATTTAAAGAGGAAGTGGAATGCAAATGTGGGAGCTGGGCATCAACAAGGAAACCAGCAAAAGAAGAAGTTCGAAGCATGTGCTACATGCGAGAAGTTTCACAAGGGTGTGTGCTTGATGGGGAAACGAGTATGCTTCAATTGTGGCCAGGAGGGTCACATCACCCCAAATTGCAATCAACCTAAGAAGAACGTTTGCTTCACGTGCGGGTCCAAGGATCACTTTACTCGTGAATGCCCTAAAAAGAGATCTGGTGAGGCAAATGGAAGCAAGGGAAATGCTAGTGGAGGTACACTCACTATTGTTGGACCAACATCAACAAATAAGCCCAAAGCAAGAACCTTCAACATGACGGTGCAGGACGCGGTGCAATCAAAAGATGTCGTGTCAGGTATTATCCCAATCAATGATATAAATGCATATGTATTATTTGATTCGAGTGCTACTTGCTCATTTATATCTGATGATTTTGCTAAGAAGTTAGAAATACCTAATGAAGAGTTAAATTTCCCTTTAAACATAGAAATTGTGAATAGGGAAGTGATTCCTGTTAAGTTCGTGTACAAGAACTGTAGGGTGAATATTAAGGGAAATGTTATGGTGGTAGCTTTAATTCCGATAAAACTTGGAGAGTTTGATGTTATTTTGGGAATGGATTGGTTGTTCAATTATGGAGCAATAATTGATTGCCAAAAGAAATGTGTAAACCTTATGACTCCGTCAAAGATAGTTTTCTATGGTAGCAAATCGCCAAGACAAATGAAATGTCTGACGATTATGCAGACCAAGAAGTTGTTGAGTCAAGGTTGTGTGGGTTATTTAACTTACATAGACGATACTCAGAAGAAGGGTGTGAAACTTGAAGAGATACCAGTGGTTAGGGAATTCGTAGATGTGTTTTCGGAGGATTTGCCAGGACTTCTGCCTGAACGAGAGGTTGAGTTTGTGATCGATTTAGCGCTAGGAACCGCTCCGATATCGAAGGCCGCATATAGAATGGCTCCGGTAGAGATGAAAGAACTAATGGTGCAACTACAAGAATGGTTAGACAAGAAGTACATTCAGCCGAGTGTATCACCGTGGGGAGCACTGGTGTTATTCGTGAAGAAGAAGGATGGGTCAATGCGTCTTAGCATTGATTATAGAGAATTAAATAAAGTCACTATTAAAAACAAATATCAATTGCCAAGAATAGATGACTTATTTGATCAATTGAAGGGTGCTAGATATTTCTCGAAAAAAGATTTGAGAAGTGGGTATCATCAATTGAAAGTGAGGAAGGAGAATTTACCAAAGACGGCATTCCAAACTCGGTATGGACATTACAAATTTTTAGTGATGTCTTTCGGTTTGACAAACGCCGCTGCAGCGTTCATGGATTTGATGAACAGGGTGTTTAAACCATTTTTAGACAAGTTTATGGTGGTATTTATCGATGATATTCTAGTGTACTCTAGAACTCAAGAAGAACATGTGGAACACTTACGTCTGACATTGGAGACGCTAAGAAAAGAAAAGTTGTACG
This sequence comes from Panax quinquefolius, assembly GCA_020205615.1. Lineage (NCBI taxonomy): Eukaryota > Viridiplantae > Streptophyta > Magnoliopsida > Apiales > Araliaceae > Panax > Panax quinquefolius. The sequence continues at coordinate 52,193,412 of CM035161.1, read as the reverse complement.
CGAAATTCTCTAAATGTGAATTTTAGCTGGAACGTGTACAATTTCTTGGGCACGCAATTGACAAGGATGGAATTTCAGTAGATCCATCAAAGGTCGAAGCTGTGATAAATTGGGAACAACCAAGAACTCCATCAGAAGTAAGAAGTTTCTTGGGATTGGCAGGTTATTATAGACGGTTTATCCAGGATTTTTCCAAGATTGCCACTCCGTTAACAAATTTGACAAGAAAATCTGTAAAATTTGTTTGGACGGAGAAGTGTGAGGAAAGTTTTGCGGAATTGAAGAAGAAGCTCAGTGTGGCACCTGTGTTATCATTACCAGATAATACAGGAAATTTTATGGTGTATAGTGATGCTTCACACAAGGGCTTAGGATGTGTTCTAATGCAGAACGACAAAGTCATTGCATATGCATCAAGGCAATTGAAAGACTACGAGAAATGGTATCCGACCCATGATTTAGAGTTGGCGGCAGTAGTGTTTGCTCTGAAGATATGGAGGCACTATCTCTATGGAGAAAAGTGTGAGATCTACACAAACCATAAGAGTCTGAAGTATATTTTCACACAGAAGGATTAGAACATGCGTCAAAGGAGATGGATGGAATTGATAAAAGATTACGATTGTGAGATCTTTTATCACCCGGGCAAAGCTAATGTGGTTGCAGATGCCTTGAGTAGGAAAGATAGAGAAAAATTGATGTTGTTAACCGATAAGGAAGAGCTCATTTCAGCAATGGCAAGGCTAGAGTTGGAAATCAAATTTCCAAAAGAATCTGATGAAAAATTGTACCAGATGGAACCAGTCAAACTTTAGTAGACAAAGTGAAGAACGCTCAATTATAGGATGAAGAATGTAGAAAAATAAAGGAAAGTGTGGTCGAAGGAAAAGAAGTGAAGTTCAGTGTTGATACTGAGGGAATACTGAGATTCAAGGGACGAATTTGGGTTCCAGTAGTACAGGATATTAAAGAAGACATCTTAACAGAAGCTCATAGCTCAAGATACTCGATTCATCCGAGAAGTACAAAGATGTATCAAGAGTTGCAGTGACATTTTTGGTGGCCAAATATGAAAAGAGACGTTACAGAATGCGTTGCAAAGTGTTTGACATGTCAGAGAGTGAATGCAGAACATCAAAGACCAAGCGGATTACTTCAACCGTTGGAAATACCGGAATGGAAATGGGAGCATATCATAATGGATTTTGTGGTAGGCCTACCAACGACTCAGAAAGGATAATTTCGATATGGGTGATAGTGGACAGACTTACAAAATCTGTACACTTTTTGCCAATAAAGATTAGATTTAATCTTGATCAGCTGGAAAAATTATATGTTAACGAGATCGTGTCGAGGCATGGAGTTCCAGTATCTATTGTGTCAGATCGAGACCCGAGGTTCACATCAAATTTCTGGAAGAGACTACAAGAATGCATGGGAACATAATTAAAGATGAGCACAGCGTATCATCCACAAACGAATGGGCAAAGCGAACGAACAATCCAGACGCTAGAAGATATGTTTAGAGCGTGCATCATGGATTTCAAAGGAAACTGGGATGATCATCTACCGTTGGTGGAATTTGCATACAACAACAGTTACCATGCAAGCATTGGTATGCCGCCATACGAGGCGTTATACGGCTAGAAATGCAGAACTCCACTATGCTGGGATGAAGTTGGTGAACATCAACGGTTAGGCCTAGAACTGGTATAGCAGATCGCTAAAGTTATCAAACTCATCAGAACAAGACTAGTAGCTGCTCAAGATCGACAGAAAAAGTATGTTGATCAACACAAGCAGAGTCATAAATTTGAAGCAGGAAATTTCGTGTTCCTGAAAGTTTCTCCTTGGAAGGGGTAAATTTGTTTTGGCAAGAAAGGAAAGCTCAGCCCAAGGTTTATTGGACCATTTGAAATTCTACACAGAGTGGGAGAAGTGGCTTACGAGGTAGTTTTACCTCTAGAATTAGAACATGAGCACAATGTTTTTCATGTGTCGGTGCTGCGACCGTATAAACCCGATTACAAGCATGTGATCGAGTATGAACCGTTGCAGTTCAGTAAAGATTTATCTTATGAAGAGATTCCTATCCAGATAGTTGACAGGAAAGAACAAGTGCTCAGGAATAAAGTGATACCTTATGTGAAGGTGATATGGAGGAACCACAACGTCGAAGAGGCTACGTGGGAACTCGAAGCGAAAATGATGAAAAATTATCCTGAGTTATTTGTTTAGTCTGTGTCTTCGATTCTGGGGACAGAATCTTTGTAAGTAGTGGAGAATGTGACGATTTGATTGTTTGAATTGTGATTCTGGGGACAGAATCCTTGTAAGGAGGGAAGGATGTAACAATCCAAAATTTCAAATTGTAATTTAAATATTTATTGGATTATATAAATATTTATTTGAGGTGTTATTGTGGATTAAATATTTATTAACGTGATGGTTGTTAATAAATATTTATGAATCTAAATTTATTAGATAGTGTCTAAATTAAAGAGTTGTAACATGATGTGAGATGTTATATTGTTGTGTTGATTTAATAATTTAAATGCTATATTAAATTATTAAATAAATTTATAATAAAATTATAATTTGGTGTTATTTGTTTAAATGGTAAATTTATTTAAAAAAAATATAGTATGTGATTGATTTATTTGATTAATGTAATTATAAACTAAAGTGTTTATTAAAATAAATTAAAAAGGGTTTAATTTAGTTTTTGCCAAACAAGGTTTAGTCTTTAAATTTAAAAGGTTTTGCCAAATAAAGCCTTATGGCTTTTGGATTATTTTTGATTTTTGAATTTAAATAAAATAAATTTAAAATAATAAATATAATATATTTATAATATATACGTTATATGTTGTAACTGATGAGGCCTATTATGGCCATATCAGTTTTGTATCTTTGTTATTACGCATACTAGTTGGTCAGTTGGATATTGGCTAAGTCTAAGTTCAGAGAGAATTGAGAGGGAGTTGAGAGGAAACCTGAGGATTTCATAGTGATTATCAGTGGTGATAGCAAGGATTTCAAGCAAATTAAAGGTATTTTTGCATAACCTTAGTATTGTATATATATATATATATGTGTGTGTGTGTGTGTGTGTGTGTTTATGTGTATCACGACAAAGTTTTGCTATGCTTTGTGAATTCTATTTCATTCAAATTGTTGTTATGTAACTAAGTTATGGTGGTTATATGTGATATAATGCTAGAGTTTATGTTTAAACAAGGAAGTTGCATGCTAATTCTGGTTAACAGTGGGAAATTTTTTAAAGTATATGTATTTTTCATATGGCTTATGTAAGTATTAATTTTGATGATCAATTCGTATGTTAAACTGCAAATATAGGCTTGTTTATGTTAGTTCCTTAAGAAACAAGCATAACGTAATTTGAACGAAGCAATTTGAGCAAGAATTGAAATCACAGTGTTGATTTTTGGGATGAATGTCAAGAAAATTGAGTTTTGTATGAAAATGTGAAATTTGAAGAATTTAACTAGTATACTTGATGTTAAATTATTCTAATTGGTTGAAAATGTCAACAAACATGTTTACAATAGTTTTTAATCAATTGTACATGTTGATATTACTGTCTAGTGGGTGAAATTCATGTTTGTTGGGCTAAAGTCTGGCTCTTATTCATCATCTGTCTACGCCTCATACGTGCAGTAATGCATTCTAGCGGTACGCCAAGGCAAAAAAAAAATCGCCAAGTTGTATCTTTGGTCTCAGTTTTGTGTATGGTTGTAATTACCGCCATACCTACGATACGAGACAGCTTTGTTCTGTTGTTTCTGCAGACCTTGGAATACCTTACCACTTGGTTTAAGGTTATGTTAATGTGTCCAACATGTAACAACAAGGCTAAAACAGAGTTGTGATTATGTGGTTAGTGAATTCAAAGTGGTAAAAATGATTAGTAAATTATGAACGCGTTATGTGATAACTTAGTATACACAATTAATGTTAGATAAGTGTTGTGAGGTTAACACTTGGGAATTCTGAAATACATATGGTAGCATAAGACTTGTGCTAAAATGATAAGTTTAGTTAGAAATATACATGTTATGGTATGTTAGCATATCTAATAGGTATTGATATATCTAATGAGCATTTATTTTGCTCACTCTTGCATATTTATACACTCATTGCAGCTAAAGTTGAGAAGGTAGAGAACCTTCAACTAGCCTAGGAAAGGGAAAAATGTACAAGTGATGCAGACTTGTAATTTTTATTTATTATAATGGTCATAGACTTTTATATAATGATGTGATGTAATAATTTTATTTCCGTACTTGGATGCTGTTTAAAGGCTAGACAACCTGGGAAGATTTTATTTAATGATGTAACCCTATTTAAAGGGAGGATTTATGCTTAAATGTTATTTTATTTGGGTAGATAGATATGAATGTTTGGATAGTGACCACCAAATCTTGTGGGAATGAAGTACTTGGATTTGGGGGTGTCACATCGGTTGCCATTTTGTATATACCTTCGCTCTCTGAAGGAATTGTTTAGCCCAGCTCCCATATGTCAACCATCAAAGGTTACGATTGCACCACAACCTAACTTATCTTAACTTATCCGAACTGTTAAACTATAATGTTTGTTAAGTCAATTTCTTATTCCTTATGGCTTTCTGGCAACTAAATGTCATACCTCAGGATTCATTCATCATCGTCTAAGTCATACAATCTTTTGTATATTCAGAACGATCATTCAATATTCATTCTACGCATTTATAGCGTTAACCATTTTACGTTACCTTATTCTTATCTTACAACGTCTGGTTCATTCGACTTGGAACGTCATCCAAGTTATAAACATTAACTCGACTTATTTTACGTTACACGTACTTGTCTTTAATTCAGCTTCTTCACCGTTCACAGGTTTAATCATTAATCTTCATTACCTTATGGTCAAACCATACACGGGGTGTAGGTTCTACCCGTTTAATATTCGCGTACACTTAACCTTTACGTCGGTTCAAGGGTTCAACGCTTACATTTCATTCTAACATTCTCCTCCGACTCACATTCGGCTTTTATTAATCTTATTACTGTTCACTATGGCTTTCTTGATAATTCATATCTTACTTACTACCTTTGTCAACGTCTAAGTCATACAACCAATGTATACTTAGAATGTTCGCCCGACGTAAATACGATTCACGAGGATCGTTTACTTATTCAACATTTACATTGTTCATCCCTTAATCTCTCATTCAACCTTTATCCAAGGTTTTAATTGCTTTCATTCATTACTATCACCTGAACTCCGTGTTCAATATTCTTTCTTAATGTCAAAGCCATACGATTCGTTGTATGCTAAGACTGATCGTTCATCGTAACAACGTTGCGTTAACAGCGTCTATACGCTTTACATTCATCTCCCATTACTATCACATAACATCAAAATGTTATACATTACCCTCGTTAATCAACGTCTAAGGAATCACCATCATAGCAATCCCTCGCGTTCGTTTATCGCGACTACGGTCCCCAGATATTAGTTCTGTAACCCCCATTCACATTCTGTATCTTTTAATCTCGTTTAATCTTTTCGTTCAACCTTCATCAAAGGTTTAATACACCTGATTAAGTGTTACATTAGTTGAACTACATGTTCATATTTCTTTCTTGCATATCCCCCAGTAATTGAGCAGTTAAAAGCTCATCACTATGCATCTTGACTTGCACCTGCACATTGTTGCACTAGGTGCGTCTCGTTACCTTACCTTTGTGTAGCGCCACTGCTGTGATGTCAAACTACCAAGGCTAGCGCTGCGGAGCCACTCCCTTCTCTAATTCTCCCACCACGGTGCAACTCAGCAGTAGCTGATGGCCCGAGCCTCGCGCTGCCTCTCAAGGCTTGACTGGCGATGCGGCACCGAGCACAAAACCTAGAAATTTTTTCTAAGTCTTAGGAATTGCTTAAGACGCTTACTTCCCTTTTCCATAACTTATTCGTTATAACTCAGAACGAGGTCGTTCCAAAGACATTCTCTTCCTTATCTTACGTACTTCGATAACCCATGGACAGAACTTCGTTCTTAATCTGTTAACATGCCATTCAATTGGCTTAATCTTCGCACTTCGTTCATTTTACATTTTTAATGTTCTTCGTTCGTTCGTCCGTAATTTGGTCATCCGAACTCGGAACTCATTCATTCTTGAGTCCACGACTCACGTTTTATACGTTCTCATACATTCCTAATAAACCCTACACGTTCGGGTTCATTTACTAACTTTTAATTCTCGTTCTTCTTTTATAAAATTTTTGCCATAACTCGTTATAGCTCAGTTTTAATCCATTCTTTATGAACGTTTCTAACGTTCCTAACCAAGCAATAAGCAACTAACTTATACGCGATGGTTTTAAACTTGTCCATCAACAACAATTATCCTGCAATGGTTTTAAATTTGTCCATCAACAACATTCTTCGCGTTCTTCGTTCGTTCTACATTTTTAATCGATATTTTGATTACGATTTTACTTTTTCTTGGAATTTGATGTTATAGAACACCATTCCTTACTTAATTCACCTACTCATTCATATAATTCACTCGAATCATTCTAATTCATTACAAATCTTACACTTCCTTAATAAATTTATAAATTAAATTTCTAATTCTTATTTCTTCATTTTCTTAAGATTTCAACCCTATGAAACCATTACTAACATCATCTACTTCTTATTCTCATTAAGTTATGATTTAAACATATAAACTTAAAGAAAATTATCTAGAAGTTAGGTTTTCAGATTACCTTTCTTCTTTAATATCATTCCGTCGGACAAAGCGTGCACTCGGGCAAGCTTTTCCTCCCTCTTCTCCTTCCCTTCCCCCATCCGAACTCTCTCTCTCTTTCTCTCTTTCTCTCTTTCTCTCTCAAGGTGTAGGATTTTTTAAAATCCCAAAATAATGAAGTTAGCTTCCTATTTATAGATTTTTAAGGCTAGGGGTATTTTAGTCATTTCGCCCCCCTTAACCTCCTTACTATTCATGGCTTAAGGACTAAGTTAACTTAGCCCCCAAGTTTGCTTAGCCCTTAAGTTTCGTGGTTCCGTCTTTCGATTTTCGTCTAACAGTTTTCAAAACTGTGATTCTTGGAATCCAAATATTTTTGGATATTTTGTCTTTCCTTTACCGATTAACTTTTAAGTATTCTTCGGATCTCTGAAAAACACTTTTCCACGATAATCGTTTTCCTTCACGTTTTCCCCTAACGTAGCTAAACGAATGAAAAGTACATAACAGTACTTTTCGACGTTTTTATTTCGTCCGATTTTTGCACGTTTTTCAAGAAAAACTTTTATTGGCTTACTTAACTTTTCACGATATATTATCGTCAAATCTTTCGACAGAATGTCATTTCGACATACCAAACTCTCGGAAAGGCTTAGGTTATTCAAACCCTAACCCTTAGGGTTTCGTCGAGTGAATAGTGTGACGCCCCCAAAATAGGTCCATTCCATCCAACCCATTCTGAGTCGCCAAATACATGGTACAGAAATAACTACAACTTTATTATTACAACATATAAACTGTGAGTTTAAATACAGATATTGCCATCTAGACAATATCCACACGCAAATAAATTCCCATCATAATTATTGATACATTATTTTACAAAAATGGTGAGGACTACTAAACAACTCTCTCTAGAACCTTCATTCCATATACCCGACTAGTACTCGCTACATTCTCGCCTCCCGAGAAGAAAAATGGAACAACAAGGGAAAGGGTGAGCTCAACTAGCCCAAAAGAATATTATGACTAAGATAATATACAACAAATTATCGTTAGTCTTCAACAGGGAAAAATCTAATAGAATACTGATAGACAACAAATTTTAAATCAATATTCGCAATGAAATAATAATTCATTAGAAGAGTTAAGTAGAGAATGCAAACTACTATCTTCTATATATGAATTTAAAAGTTCATCGTTGATATTTTATCCTGTAACATCAATCATATATATATCGGAATCAAATATTCATCTTTGCACTACAGCCAAAGATATTCATCGATTGGTCATGTTCATCTAAACACTGTTCATCTTTGCACTACGGGCCAAAGATATTAATCGATCCATCGTATGTTCATCTCAACACTGTTCATCTTTGCACTATGGGCCAAAGATATTCATCAAGAAATCATTCATCTTTGCACTATGTGCCAAAGATATTCGAGAATATCATCATTTAAGACCGAGGATGATGAAAAATATTTTTAAAGAAACGAATCCAATTGAAACAAAATGACAAGGATTAAGGATTAAGGATTAGTACTTTGTTTTATCCATGTCCAACAATACCTCAAAAATAATCATAGTGGTGTAAAATTCAAGAATGATCAAAACATGGATACAATCAAAGCTAGTATCCGAATAGATATTTTGGACGAAAAGAAGAAATTTCATTTTTCGATTGAATAGGCCGTGATTCGTGAATAGTGTCAGATATCGTGAATAAGACCAAGTATCGTGAATAGAACTCAAACACCAAAAGATAGAAATTTCACAAAAAACATCTTCACGCTTCGTGAATAGTACTCGTGAATAGTAACTCGTGAATAGTAACTCATGAATAGTAACTTCGTAAATAGTAACTCATGAATAGTAACCCCGACATGAAAAAGTTCCAAATTTGATAAAAAGTTCCAACCAATATTTCAAAGATAATGATATTGAAGAAATAATATCATTTGAGAAGAAAATCACATCCCTTACCTCGAAAGACAGTACTTTAGTTGAAACAATTGGGATATAGGCTATGACTTGAACTTGACCAGTATAGCAATACTCAAAGTATACTCAAAATACTCACAAGAATACGCTCGATAATATAGAGAAAACTTGATTTCGGTGTGATTTTCAATTCTAACCTAAGCACCTATTTATAGGAAAATGCTTAGAACACCCAAAGAGAAAATTGAATATAATATTAATATAATTATACAAATTTTCCTTAGCCCACCTTTTGGTCAAAAACACCAGCCACACATGTTAACGATGTCCAAAAAAATACAAAAAACGTTTTTCTAACAAAAATAATTTAAACTCCAAAATCAATTCACACCGATATATAGAAACTTCAATAATTTACAATAAATAGCTCTTTTATCAGAAAATTCAAATCTCGCGACTTTTTATAGGAAATTCAATTCTCTACAAACTGTAAGAAAGCTTTTCCAAATTCCAAACATAAATTGGCCAAGAAATCCACAAAGCAGGCGATTTTACGATCTATAATCAATTTTCATTCAAGAAATGGGTCCACCAACACACAAAATATGTGTTAAACATTTAATGCCACAAAAATACTCTTCCTCCTCATATACTCATATATCCCACATTCATTATAAAAATATCACAGCAGTTAATATATTATTAAAATAATATATTTAAATGAATTATTTTATCGGAAAATGATAAAATATTAATTTTCAACAATTGTCATTTTAATAATTTTCTCCATCTATATCCACATAAAATTAATATTTTCCTCATCATATAAATCAATAATTAATTATTCACAAATAATATTACTGAGAATCAAGATCTTGCAACCAGTAGTTCCCAAGAAAGAGAGGGGCTTTCAATAAAGATTTCTCCTTCATCGACGCATGATTAGGTGACCAAACCTCTCCTTAGAGCAGAACTTTCTAGACATTGCCAATAATATTTTCTAATAATATTATTGAGGATAATATGAATTATTGCTTCGATAATGGAAAATCTTGTGTAATGACAATTTATTGAAACAACAAGTAATATAAAATATCAATGCGCAATTATTGAATCAATAAAATAAAATCTTGAATAGTAATTATCTGTAACAATTATTGAGTAGTGCCTTCTTACGTAAGGATCAATAATTGGTGCAATACCGCATCTTCTTGCTCAACAACGCGTATTAGTGTGTTTTAACCACCGGTATTCCAACATGATATTAATCAGTAATAACTACGTAGATTATTTATAAACAACTTATATTTGTCGTTTTCTTCATCCAATCGCTTTAGTTATGGGGCCCATAAAAATCTGGCTACGTCGCATGCGAATATTCCCAAGACAGTACGAATATTCCCGACGACCAAACGAATATTCCCCGACAATAATGAATATTTTATAACCACTTGCTTATTCGAAATATTTGCGTATTTTACCCATAACTATCCACATTAATCAAATCCACCCTTACTATTTCAAAATAATAAATAAAGGAAATTCCTTTTTATTTAAAAAATTTCGGGGTCTTACAAATAGTGCCTATTTCGTCTTTTCCCCCAAAAATATTTTGTTCACAGAAAAATTTTATTTTCGTCTTGAAAATTCTTACTCGTTCAGTCTAGCTCATAGCCAGAATCCTCCCGATTTATGATCATTCTAGGTTATAGAACGATTAATAAACACATAGCACAGAATAGTATTAACAAAATTCATTTTATTAATAACTAATTCTTTAAATCTTAAATTTTGGACAATCCGATTTTCTGGGTTGTCACACAAGGCTAGAAGACTGACAATGTTCTAGCCATCCTCCAACAAAGGGAAGCTCAATTTGATGCTCTAATCAAAGAAAATTGAGAGGACATTAATCAAAATCAAAGTCAACTCAACGAGCTTGTCCAAGGAATGACTCGTCTCTCAAAAGACATTCGAACCCTTGATGCTGACATAAAGGGGGAGAATAAAGGGAAAGGAGATCAAGGCGGAAAAGGCAGAGGCAGAGGCACTTTCTCTACTCAATCATCAAGGAGTCCTCCAAGGCAGTATCATCAACGGACTCCACGATCTGGCCATCATACTCAACGATCTGATGATGAGCCAATTATCATGGCTCAACCATTAAGAAGTCAAAGGCCTTCTTCCAGCTCACACGAGGTGACCACAACAGGCCTAAGAATGCCAATTGGAGATCCTACATTCATGAATAGGCACGATTATAATGAAAAACTTAGTCAAAGCTAGCTGAAAGAAATAGCACGATGAGATGAAGCTAGCAGGAGAAGAAGAGCTGAGGAATATGCAAATCCTCCGAGAAGAAAAAGGCAAAAGAAATAGAGATAAGTTAAAACTCAACTATTATTGATGTAACTAAGTTTAAATGTAATATCAATCCTCAAACATCAATAAATTCATGTTTATTCTCTAGAAATTTCAGATGCTCACTGAAATATTAAGTCATATTTACTTTGCTGCACTGCATATAGAATTCGATAATCATGACAACAAATCTCCTTGGTTATGTCAACATCAAATAGGGGGAGATTGTTGGAAGAATGCATATCTTGATTTGATGTTTATAGTAATCATTCATGATTATATGTGAAGTCCTTCAAGGAATATATGTACAAGGACTTAGTGATAGATCAAAATTGTTAGGTTGATCTAAGCTTTCAATGTTCATCATTCTGTAAATGAATGTATAGAAAAAGAGATCAAAGATGTTAGGTTGATCTATATCTTGAAATGTAATAGATAGGCTTCAATCAGATTTGCTGTCTAATGAGCTGAGCAAAAGTCTGCAGAAGCCAAGGCAAGATCGTAGAATGGTCCAGACATTTGCCGAAGCCAACTCAGAGATCGTAGAGCGGTCCAGACGTTTGCCGAAGCCAACTCAGAGATCGTAGTGTGCTCTCGGAAAAGTAGTCTGCGAAACAAGCAAGTGAAGATCGTAGTGTGCCCGTCCTTAAGAGAAATCGTAGTGCTCTTGTTTGCTTGCATCCAGCACCAAGGTGGCAAGACACCACGATAAGAATCGTAGAGTATCATCTGGTTGTGTCAGAAGATGTGGGCCATGATCATTTGTTCAAAGATAAAATCTTAACAAATGTGGAATGGGTTACAAACGTTGAAGTAATCACCAGTACCAATGGCATAAAAATATCCTTAGTATGCAACAAAGAGACGTATTAAAGAAGCTAAGGAAAGGACCATGAGACAGAGGAAAACACCTTTTCAGGTGTTAGGTGAGAAAGCAATCTGCTATGTCAGTGGGCCAGAATGCAATTCAGAAGATATGCAGAAAAGTCTTCATTAAAGTTCAGAAATGTCAAACGCATTAAATGCTTCAACGGATGGATTCAACGGGCAGATTTCAAAGATCACATATATGCAAGACATATGCAGATGATTCATGCAAGCAAGCAATTGAACAAAAAGGAAAAATACTCAACGCTCAACTCTACGGTTTAAGAAAAAGAGAAAGCTTGCACAGCTACTCAGTTCTTTCGAACAAGAGCTTAACGACAACTGAGTAGCACCAATCAAGAACTCAACAATAGCCAAACAAGTGAAGTAAGAAATTCCAAGTCAGAAGGACTTGAAGAGTTCTAAAGTGAACTGTGAAGAACTAAGTCTGCTAGACTTGAAGAGTTCAAGAGTGAACTAAAAAGCTCCTAGACTGCTGGTCTAGAAGGAATATGTGAGATTCAGAAAGTGTAAAAGACATCCTTAGTGGATTTCCTACTCGAGGAGTAGAAGAGTGGACTAGGAGCTTTAAGTGCTCTGAACCACTTAAAAAAGTTGTGTCTATTTCATTCTTGCTATAACTGCTATAACTGCTATAACTGCTATAACTGTTATAACTATCTCACTCTCATTAACTCACTATATCTAAAAGGGAGATCAAACTAACCTTAATTCCGCTGTGTTTAAATCATTATCAAAACTGACAAAGTAAAACGAAAATATTTTTTAAATATCTATTCAACACCCCCCTCTAGATAACTATTTTGCCTCCGGGAACTAACAAAATTTATTTAAATATTTATTTAATTATATTATCAAAACTATGTCGTTTTGAGAAGCTGTATTTATTATATTATCAAAATTGTGTGGTTTTGAGAAGCAGTATTATCAAAACTGTGTCATTTTGACGAAGCGGTATCTGTAAGTTTGAACGGGCGGCCCAAAACTACGTCATTTTGTCGCGCCTTTTCTTCAAAGCCTAAAACTACATAGTTTTGGTTCTGCTGATGCTTAAACTACGTCGTTTTAAAGACCGAATAGATGCGCCTATTTTGTAAAATGGTCAAAACTACGTCGTTTTGACCAAGAGATACAAATAATACCTCTTCAGAAGGCACCCCATGCCTTTTTAGGGCTAATGTGCCCATCCGAAGGGTCACCAACCCCTCCTATAAATAGATAGGAGGGGGCATCCTTCAAAATCATTCATTTGCTCAAGCATTTAAGCATATAAAGCATTCTAGTCATCATTTCTTCATTAGTTTCTTTAGGTTTATTTAAAGAGAGAGTTAGAGCATTTCTTTTAGTTTGAAGAGTGTACTATTAGTAGTGCTGCTAAAGTGTACGGTGTCATTGTATCCTGGGAGACAAGTGCTATAAACTCTAAGCACCATATGGAGGGCATAATTGTCTTAAGGACATAGTACCAAGTACTAGCCTTGACAAATATTTTTCCTACAGTTCTAGTTATTTGAGATAAGTCAATATATATATATATATATATAATTTCCTTATAAAGTTACTAACATTCTTAAGACAATTACTCTTATTTATATATATATTTGCAAGAAATATGGATACCAATTCTGTTACTATAATTTGTTCTTCTTCTACACCTTCTATACTAAATGTTCCTGTGAACCATGGTGAAAAACTAGAAAAGTCCAATGGAATAAAATTTAAAAGATGGCAACAAAAATGTTGTTTTATCTCACAACTTTGAACTTGGCGAGGTTTCTTCACGAAGATCCCCCTGTGCTCAAAGAAGATGAAACAAACAGGCAAGTTGTTGCCGCAATAAATGCATGAAAACATGCAGATTTTTTATGTCGAAATTATATCCTTAATGGATTGGACAACACATTATACAATGTGTATAGTTCTCTCAAAACAACAAGAGAATTATGGGATTCCTTGGATAAAAAATATAAAACAAAAGATGTTGGCACGAAGAAATTCATTGTTGGCAGATTTTTGGACTACAAGATGATTGATTCCGAGGCAGTCATCAACCAAGTCCAAGAATTACAAGTAATCCTGCATGAAATACATGCAGAAGGTATGTCATTAAGTGAATCTTTCCAAGTTGCTGCTATCATTGAAAAACTACCACCAATGTGGAAAGATTTTAAAAATTATCTCAAGCATAAACGCAAAGAGATGAAATTTAAAGACTTAATCGTAAGATTAAGGATAGAAGAGGAAAACCGTGCCTCTAAGAAGAAAATTGGAAGGACCTTTGTGGAGTATAAAGAAAACGTGGTGGAACAAGGTTCGAAGTCCAAAAAGAGGAAATTCTCCGGTAAAGGGCTTCAGCAGGGAACAAATAAAAAGTTCCAAGGAAAATGCTACATCTATGACAAGCCCGGACATAGGGCAAAGGATTGTAAAAAACACAAAGACCAAAACAAGAAGTCCTCACAGCGGTTGTTTTGAAAGGTTCATGTAACGGAAGTGAATAGTCTTCTTCAAGATGTTTCTGAAATGAACCTTTCAGCGGTTGTTTCAGAAATAAATATGGTTGAAAATCCATGAGAATGGTGGGTGAATCTTTGCAACCCGCCACGCACGCGTCGTTCGACGGAAGATGTTCTCCACATATCAAGAAATTGAGAATGGAGAACATCTATACATGGAAAATTCTTCTTCATCCAAGATTGTTGGACAAGGAAAGGTGATTCTAAAGATGACTTCTGGCAAGGAACTCACCCTCAACAACGTGCTCCAAGTGCCTGATATTAAGAAAATTTAGTGTCAGGATCCCTTCTTTAGTTAAAAGAGATTTAAATTAGTCTTTGTATCAGACAAATTTGTATTAACTAAAAATGGGATGTATGTGGGGAAGGGGTTAAATACACTTTTTCCCACTCTACTCGACCTTAGTTTACAAATGAATCATTGAACTGAATTTTTTTTCATTTGACTCACTGAACTACAATTTTTTTACAAACCGTTACAAATTCAGTTAAATTGTTTGACTTTGGACGAAAAAATTACACAAGTTGCCACGTAAGAGAGAGAAATCCAACATGTCAGATATTTTTCTTTGTGGCATGCTTAGATGGAAACTTGTATAAATTTAATGCTAAATTACTCTAAAATCAAATAAATAAAATAAAATAATGCATTCAAAATAAAAGTACAATAAAAATAATTTTTAAAATTTTATTTTAATCATTAATATTTGTACAATTTTAAATAAATTATATAAATTACATATAATTATATAATTTTCTTTTAATTTAAATAACTCATTAAATTCATTAATTTAATTAACCTCTCTTCAAATAAAACTAAAATTAGTAATATAACATATAAATGTCTCGACATGTTATTGTATTAAGATATATTACATATATTATTAAAATAAGAAAATTTTGGGTAAATTTTGAATTTGAGTAATATCTTTAACATTATTCATAAGTATTTTATAATAACCACAAATTAAAAATTAAAATTTATAAAAATAAATTCAAACTTCAAAAATATAACTAAAATTTTGAAAATTAATTATTATTTTATTTTTGAAAACTAATATAATTATTATTTATATTATGAAATCATTAAAGAAATATTAAATATTAAATATATTAACAAATAATTAAATTAATTAAAAATATATTAACAAATAAGTAAAGTAATTAAATAAAATATATTAATTAAAGTAATTAATAATAAAATATATTAATGTGTAATTTTTAAAAATATATTTATATAAAATTAATGAATTCATATATTTTTTAATATTTATTCAATTATCAAAACTCCAATTTCATATTAATTCAACAGGAGTAAGAAATACGTTTCTTCAAAACAGAGGATCAAAACAAAGGAGAAAAGCAATCAAGATCTGCTGGTGGAGAAATCGGTGGAAACCAAAAGTTCATATCTGGGTTGTTCAGTTCTTCAAATCATTCTTCTAAAAGCCTCTCCCTCTGATTCCTTCTTCAAATTATTCTTCTAAAATCCACTCCTCAAAGCAATTGGGTTCATCAATGGTGTTCAAGCAATCGGGTTCATCAATGGTGTTCAAGCAATCGGGCTCATCAATGGACGAATTTGGGTTGTGGTAAAGAAGATGATAAAGTATGTGACGCCCCCAAAATAGGTATACATCACCCATTCTGAGTTGTCAATACATGGTACAGAAACAACTACAACTTTATTATTACAATCAGAAAGCGTGAGTTTGAATACAAATATTATCTTCTAGACAATATCTATACTCAAATAAATCCTCATTACATTTATTGATACATTATTTTACAAAAATGGTGAGGACTACTAAACAATTCTTTCTAAAACCTTCATTCCACACCCCGACTCGTACTCGCTATATTCTCGCCTCCCCGAGAAGAAAAATGGAACAAAAAGGAAAAGGGTGAGCTCAACTAGCTCAATAAAGAATATTATGACTAAGATAATATACAACAAATTATCGTTAGTCTTCAACAGGAAAAATCTAATAGAATACAATAGACAACAAATTTTAAATCAATATTATTAGTGAAATAATAATTCATTAGAAGAGTTAAGTAGAGAATGCAAACTACTATCTTCTATGTATGAATTTAAAAGTTCATCGCTCATCCTTTATCCCTGTAACATCAATCAATATACATCGGAATCAAATATTCATCTTTGCACTACTGAGCCAAAGATATTCATCGATTGGTCATGTTCATCTAAACACTGCTCATCTTTGCACAACGGGCCAAAGATATTCTTCAGAAATCATTCATCTTTGCACTCTGAGCCAAAGATATTCCATAATATCATCATTTAAGATGAAGATGATGAAAATATTTTTAAAGAAACGAATCCAAAGTGAAACAAAATGACAAGGATTAAGGATTAAGGATTCAGACTTTGTTTTATTCACGCCCAAAAATACCTCAAAAATAATCGCAGTGGTGTAAAATTCAAGAATGATCAAAACATGGATACAATCAAAGCTAGTATCCGAATAGATATTTTGGACAAAAGAAAAATTTTCATTTTTCTATTGAATAGTGCCGATTTGTGAATAGTGTCGTATACGTGAATAAGGCAGATATCACGTGAATAGTAACTCTCAGACACCTAAAGATAGAAATTCCATACAAAAACATCTTCACGCTTCATTAATAGTACTCGTGAATAGTAACTCGTGAATTAGAACTCATGAATAGTAACCCCGACATGAAAAAGTCCCAAATTTGATAAAATTTCCAACCAATATTTCTAAGATAATGATATTGAAGAAATAATATCATTTTCGAATAAAATAACATCCCTTACCTCGAAAAGACAAGATTTTAGTTAAACACCAGGATAAAGCTATGACTTGAACTTGCACCAGATAGCTATACTCAAAGTATACTCAAAATACTCACAAGAATACGCTCAAAATATCGAGAGAGAAATAGAGAAAACTTCAGAGTTCGTGTGATTTTCAATTCTAACCTAAGCACCCTATTTATAGGAAATTGCTTAGAACACCAAAGCAAAAAATTGAATATAATATTAATATAATTATACAAATTTTCCTTAGCCCACCTTTTGGTCAAAAACACCAGCCACACATGTTAACGATGTCCAAAAAAATACAAAAAACGTTTTTCTAACAAAAATAATTTAAACTCCAAAATCAATTCACACCCGATATACCGAAACTTCAATAATTTACAATAAATAGCTCTTTTATCAGAAAATTCAAATCTCGCGACTTTTTATAGGAAATTCAATTCTCTACAACTTTGCAGAAGAAAGCTTTTCCAAATTCCAAACATAAATTGACCGAAATCCACAAACGGGCGATTTTACAGT
Source organism: Panax quinquefolius (assembly GCA_020205615.1). Classification (NCBI taxonomy): domain Eukaryota; kingdom Viridiplantae; phylum Streptophyta; class Magnoliopsida; order Apiales; family Araliaceae; genus Panax; species Panax quinquefolius. The sequence continues at coordinate 52,175,611 of CM035161.1, read as the reverse complement.
CTATAATCAATTTTCGGTCAAGAAATGGGTCCACCAATACACAAAATATGTGTTAAACATTTAATGCCACAAAAATACTCTTCCTCCTCATATACTCATATATCCCACATTCATTATAAAAATATCACCGTTAATATATTATTAAAATAATATATTTAAATGAATTATTTTATCGGAAAATGATAAAATATTAATTTTCAACAATTGTCATTTTAAAATTTTCTCCATCTATATCCACATAAAATCAATATTTTTCTCATCATATAAATCAATAATTAATTATTCACAAATAATATTACAGAATCACAAGATCGGCAACCAGTAGCCGCTCGAGAAAGAGGGGCTTTCAATAAAGATTTCTCCTTCATCGGGCGCCGCAATTAGGTGACCAAACCTCTCCTTAGACGTAACTTTCTAGACATTGCCAATAATGTTATCTAATAATATTATTCGGATAATATGAATTATTGCTTCGATAATGAAAAATATTGTGTAATGACAATTATTGAAACAACAAAAGAATATAAAATATCAACGCAAAGAATTATTAAATCAATAAAATATCGAGCAAGAATTTATCGTAACAATTATTGAGTAGTGCCTTCTTACGTAAGAATCAATAATTGGTGCAATACTGCGTGTCTTCTATTCAACAACGCGTATTAGTGTGTTTTAACCACGGGTATTCCAACAAGATAACTCAGTAATAACTACGCCAAGTTATTTATTAACAACTTATATTTGTCGTTTTCTTCATCCAATCGCTTTCAAGTTATGGGGCCCACAAAAGATCGCTACTGTCATTGCATTTAATATTCCCAAAAGATTTAATATTCCACGACCAAACGAATAATCTCCGACGATAATGAATATTTTATAACCACTTGCTTATTCGAAATATTTGCGTATTTTACCCATAACTATCCACATTAATCAAATCCACCCTTACTATTTCAAAATAATAAATAAAGGAAATTCCTTTTTATTTAAAAAATTTCGGGGTCTTACAAAGTAGATTTGGATTTCGTCAAAAATTCCAACTACGGATCTAGGTTGATTTGATTTTGAATTATTTTAAATTTTGGATCTGGGTTGTGGTGAAGAAGAAGAAGATGAAGTAGTTTCAGATTATTTATTACTATTTTAAATTTTGGATCTGGGTTGATTTGATTTTTGATATATATTTTGGCTAGTTCTGACTTTTGATTACTATGTTGAATTATATTTGGATTTGTTGTGAAAAAGATGATGAATTAGATTTGAATTTGGATTTGTGATGAAGAAAATGATGAATTCAGATTTGGATTTGTAGTGGAGAAGATGATGAATTATGTTAAATAATTTTGTATCTTTAAAGTTAACTTCAAATATTTAAAAATTTTAAAAAAAAATATATGTATTCATTAATTTTATACAAATATATTTGTAAAAATTATATATTAATATATTTTTTATTAATTAATATATTTTGTTATTAATTTAATTGTTTTTTATTTAAAAAATAGAGAATTTAAGTTTGAAAATAAAAAAATTAAACTAAAGTTATTTTATTTTTATTATTATTATTCAAAAAAATCCACGGTGGGTTATTTAAGCTTTCTCTTTAATATGAATTTATATGTAATTAATATAAAATTATTATTATATGTAATTTATATAAAATCCACAGTGTATTTAATATATAATTATTGTACATAGCGGTTCCAGCACATCTAGAAAGAGAAAGGATCAGGCGGTTCCAGCACATCAAAAAAATTTAAACTAAAGTTATTTTATTATAATTTTACATATAAAGTTATTTAAGCTTTGCCATGTAGCTTTTCTGTTAACTTTTAACACTTTTAGACAGAAATTTCAATTTTTGTAAAAAAAATTATAGTTTAATGAGTTAACCGTAAAAAAATTCAGTCAATTGATGCATTTATAAACCGAGGTCGAGTAGAATGGACAAAAATGTATTTAACCCTGTGGGGAAGGATTATATGAGCAATGGGATCTTCAAAATGAATGTAATGACTATTGTACCTTCCAATATTAATAAAATTATATCTTCTACTTATATGATTGAGTCATCTAATTTATGGCATGGTAGATTAGGGTATGTTAATTATAATACTATACGTAGATTAATTAATATGGAATATTTGCCAAAATGTGAGATTAACTCTAATCATAAATGTAAAATTTGCGTTGAGGCAAAACTTAGAAAATCTTCTTTTAAATCAATTGAAAGAAGTACAGAACCTCTTGAGTTAATACACACGAATATTTGTGATTTAAAATATATACAAACAAGAGGAGGTTAAAAATACTTTATCACTTTTATAGATGATTGTACAAGATATTGTTATGTTTACTTATTGAGAAGTAAAGATGAGGCTTTGGAAATGTTTTAACATTACAAAAATGAGGTTGAGAATCAACTTGATAAAAAGATCAAGATAGTTAGAAGTGATAAAGGTGGGGAATATGAATTTCCATTTGTTGAAATATGTTCACAACATGGTATAATACACCAAACAACTGCACCTTATTCACCACAACAAAATGGTGTTGCAGAAAGAAAGAATAGAACTTTAAAAGAAATGATGAATGCATTATTATTAAGTTCTAGGCTACCTCAGAATTTGTGGGGGGGAGCAATTCTTTCAGCAAATTATAATCTCAACCGAATAACTCATAAGAAGTCTAATGTTACACCCTATGAATTATGGAAAGGATGTAAGTCGTCTTATAAACACTTAAAAGTGTGAGGGTGTTTAGCAAAAGTAATGGTTCCTCCACCTAAAAAGGTGAAAATAGGACCGAAAACAATAGATTGTATATTCATTAGTTATGCTAATAACAGCAGTGCATATAGATTTTTGGTTAATAAATCAAAAATAGAGAAAGTACATGAAAATATGATTATTGAGTCAAAAGATGTTGAATTCTTTGAAACGGTATTTCCTAATAAAAAGGAATAAGAGCCAAGTTCTAACGAACAAGAAACAAGTTCAAATAAAAGAACTTATGATGTTGTTAATGACAGTAATCATGGTTTAAAAGATATTGAAGAACCTAGACGTAGTAAACGTGCTAGAACATCAAAATCTTATGGTTCGGATTTTCTAACCTATTTGTTAGAAAATGAGCCTCAAACCTATAAAGAAGCAATATCAAGTCTTGAAGCTCCATATTGGAAAGAGGCAATAAACAGTGAAGTAGAATCCATTTTGCATAATCATACGTGGGAATTAGTATATCTCCCACCAGGCTCTAAACCTCTTTGATATAAGTAGATATTCAAGAAGAAAATGAAAGCAGATGGATCTATAGACAAATATAAAGCAAGACTTGTAATCAAAGGATACATACAAAAGGAGGGTTTAGATTATTTTGATACTTATTCTCCTGTGACAAGAATATCCTCGATTAGGATGTTAATAGCCATTGCAGCTATATATAATTTAGAAATACATCAAATGGATGTAAAAACAGCTTTCTTGAATGGAGATTTAGAAGAAGAAATCTACATGGAACAACTAGAAGGATTTATTGTTCCAATACAAGAAAAGAAAGTTTGTTGGCTTGTAAAGTCTCTTTATGGATTAAAACAAGCACCTAAACAATGGCATAAAAATTTTGATAATGCAATGTTATCAAATGGTTTCAAATTAAATGAGTGTGACAAATGTCTGTATGTTAAGGACACTAAGAATGGGTATGTCATTATTTGTCTTTATGTAGATGATATGCTCATTATGGGTAGTAGTAATGATATCATTAAAACTACTAAAAGAATGTTAAATAATATGTTTGACATGAAAGATATGGGTGTTGCCGATGTAATATTAGGAATTAAAATTTCTAAAACATCGGATGGATTAGTGTTATCACAATAACATTATATTGAAAAAATACTCAAGAAATTCAATCAATATGATTGCAATCCTGTGGGAACACTGGTAGATACAAATCTACACTTGTCTAAAAATAAAAGAGAAAGCATATCACAATCTGAGTATGCACAAATAATTGGAAGCCTTATGTACTTAATGAATTGTACACGTCCTGACATAACACAAGTTGTCAATAAATTGAGTAGATTTACAAGCAATCCATGACAAGATCACTGGAAAGCGATTATAAGAGTTTTAAAGTATTTAAAATATACTCAAAATTTTGGATTACACTACTCAAGATATCCAGCAGTACTTGAAGGATACTGTGATGCGAATTGGATATCGAATACAAAGACTCTAAATCCACAAGTGGTTTTGTGTTTACACTAGGTGGAGGAGCAATATCTTAGAAATCTTCTAAACAAACATGCATTGCTCGATCAACGATGGAATCTGAGTTTATTGCATTGGATAAGGCTGGAGAAGAAGCTGAATGGCTTCGTATTTTTTTAGAAGATATTCCTATGTGGCCTAAACCTGTGCCGCTTGTTTATATCCATTGTGACAGTCAATCAGCAATTGGAAGGGCACAGAGTCATATGTATAATGGTAAGTCTAGACATATTCATCGTAGACACAATACCATAAAATAATTGCTCTCTAACGGCATTATGTATATTGAGTACATAAAGTCGAAAGAAAATATAGCGGATCCGTTGACTAAAGGTTTGACTAGAGAGTAAGTAAAAATAACTTCGAGGGGAATGGGTTTAAATCCTATAAACAAGGATCGTCATGATGGAAACCCAACCTAGTTGACTGGAGATCCCAAGATCTAGGTTCAAAGGGACAACTAAATTGTGAATGATTCAACCAAATCACTATAAAGAAATTAAATTCTTTTGCTCATTCCTATGATACGAGATAGTGATACCTACAGTGGTTAAGCTATGCTTTTAATGATTCTTAAATCTTGATAAACATGTGGAGTATGGCAGGATACTCTTATTAAAAATCACCTATGTGAGTGTGAACTGGGCCAATTCTATGAGAAGGATAAGGCTATACTTCTCTAAAGCACTCATAAATCCGGGATTGTTCGGGGCCAAAATGAACAAAATCATGAGAACCAAATAATATCTAGAAAGATTCTGTTTGAATTACTATTGTCTCGATTTACACAAATGATTGGACAGTTCAAGACATCACGTTCACTGGACAACCCGTAAACCCGATAGTTTTTCACAAGGGAAGGTTCAAAGCTAAAAGCTACCTCTCTCGATACATATGATTTCTAATTCTGTCTCTCTCTCAGAGTCTGCATAACATTTGCATAAGACTGGCAGCCAATATCATTCATATGGGGGATTGTTGGAATTTGAGCCTAAATTAATGTGGGTGTCATTAATTATTTTTTATGATTCCATATATTAATGTGTTCTACTCCATGAGTAGATTAAATTAAGTATTTGGAAGCTTAAATCCATGGAGTAATGAATGAGATATTAACTCCCAAAGATCACACTTGGAAATGATAAAAGATAATAAATACATATGGGAAAAACCAAGTCCCACATAGGTTAAGAATTAAAGTTTTTATATGTTTATATACAAGGAAAGTGCTCTTGGGTTTGGGCCCCAAGGGGCACCCCACTCTTGTGGAAGGAAGAGGACCTAGCCAAGGCTAGGTTCGAAACCACACGCCACTGGCATTGCTCGTTAAATCCGGCTACGGCACGGCTCGGGTTTTGCTCGTGGCACGAGGAGGCGTGGGTGCTGGTGCGGGTCCTGTATATAATTTTTTAGACAAAATTTATTTAAATTTTTTAATTAAAATTTATTTAATTCTATTATCAAAACTGTGTCATTTTGAGAAGTTGTATTTATTATATTATCAAAACTATGTCGTTTTGAGCGGTATTATCAAAACTGTGTCGTTTTGACGAAGCGGTATCTATAAGTTTGAACGGGGAGGCCCAAAACTACGTCGTTTTGTCGTGCCTTTTCTTCTAAGCCTAAAACTACGTAGTTTTAAAGACCGAATAGATGTGCCTATTCTGTAAATGGTCAAAACTACGTCGTTTTGAACAAGAGATACAAATAATACCTCTTCAGAAGGCACCCCATGCCTTTTCAGGGCTGATGTGCCGATCCGAAGGGTCACCAACCCCTCTTATAAATAGATAGGAGGGGGCAGCCTTCAAAATCATTCATTTGCTCAAGCATTTAAGCATATAAAGCATTCTAGTCTTCATTTCTTCATTAGTTTCTTTAGGTTTATTTAGAGAGAGAGTTAGAGCATTTCTTTTGGTTCGAAGAGTATACTATTAGTAGTGCTGCTAAAGTGTACGGTGTCATTGTATCCTGGAAGACGAGTGCTATAAACTCTAAGCATAATACGGAGGGCATAATTGTCTTATGGACATAGTAACAAGTACTAGCCTTGACAAATATTTTTTCTACAGTTCTGGTTATTTGAGATAAGTCAATATATATATATATATATATATATAATTTCCTTATAAAGTTACTAACAATTTCCTCATTTTCCACATGCTTGATTAGCTGGCTAGATTGGGTAGGAGTCATTACATTTGTCCACTCCTGATTCACATTAAAGATATCTGATATAGGGTTTATTGCGGAGAATATGTTCTAAAAATAAGACATAACCACCTTTTGAACTTCAGAATGCCCCTCAACCATGTCTCCATTCGAATTTTCAATCACTAGAATTTTGTTAGGATTCCATCTGCTGTTAGTGTTAGTGTTGTTAAAGAAGAAGCTAGTATTCATGTCACCCTTCGCAAGCCACTGCACTTTGGACTTCTGCTGGACAAGGTTTTCCTCAAGAGAAATGTTCTCCATAGCTTGTGATGCAAATCTCTTTCCTGAGCCCTGAAAGAAGAGAGGGTTCATTGAAGAAGATAAGCTGCAGTCGATAGCTTGTTGCAAAGAATGCAACTCATGCCTTGTATGTTGGACATTTAAAGTTAGGATGCCGTGATTTTGTTTAGAGTAACTAAGGCCCTTTTTACAGGCCGAAGCTTCTCAGCCAGAACAAACAGGGGATTGCCATCAATTTTCTTTTGCCACGCGGATGCAATAATGTCATTGAAACCATCCAACTGAAGCATGTAATTGAAGAATTGGAATGGTTTTCTTATCCTAGGGACAACAAACCCAGTGTGGAGAATTAGGGGGCGTGGTCAGAGAGGCCTTTGGAAACAACAGTGATATGAACATTTGACATATTGTTAAACCATTTAGCATTACCCAAGGCTCTATCAAGCTTTTTATGAGCCAAACTAACAAGATGGGACCACAAGGGCCTTCGCTGGATATCAGTGTTATAACCATAAACAACAGTGACAAGAAGCTCCTTCTGTTTGGCCAGTAAATTGAATTTACAATGAATAACCTGATCAGATTTGAATAGAATAGAAGTATGCCAAATAGATGGATCCAACTAATCCAGATTCTTCCATTTGAATAATACTTGATGGGTATCCAAGGATCCAGCCCATCTCTTAAGCCCAATATGGAATATAGGCCCAAGTTCAAGAAGTCTGGCGAGCCCAACAAAGGCGATCCATCCCGGTTGGGTTAATTGAGCTCATCAGCTAGTTACGCACGACCACATCATGAAGGAAGTGGTTAAGCCTCGTCTCCAGATCTCACAGAGAGAACGTTAACCATCTTGTGCATTAGGAAGAGGTTGGGAGCTCCACTACAGTAGTGGTTTAGTGGCTACATATTCATCCTAAAACTGTCACGGGGTCGCTATAAATTATACGCCTCACCATCACTTGGGGTGCAACTGATTTTTTGTACTTGAGAACTCTCTATACTCCCTCTGTTTCCAACACACTTGATATAATAAAAAGTGTCGGCGACTAAAGCCATTCAAAAGTGGACTAGGTCACTTAGACCGAACCACTCTAATTATTGTCTTATTTTCTTACTTTAATTATCTCATTTATTATTACTTGACAGGTGTGTACAAAGTCTATTTTGTGCATCATCAGTTTGGCGCCGTTTGTGGGAATTCGAAAAGATTTTCACCTTTAAACATCTAAACCAATGGCGATCACAACCAGGTCAATGAACCAACCTGAAGACAATCCATGACTAGATGAGGGTGCTCCTCCGCACACTAACCCCATCCCAAATACTTCAGCTCCAAATCCACAGTAAATGTTGGATACCATGCAACAATTGGCTACCCAAAATCAGCAGATACTACAACTCCTACTCGTCGGACAAGGAGGAGGAGTGCAACTAGGAGGACCACAGGGAGCTCCACCCCCTGGACATCAAGGAGCTCCACATAGAAGAGCCCATCATGATCCATCTCCTCCTCCTCCTTCTTTAGAGGATGGAGATCCTCATCTTCAAGAAGATGAAGGTAAGAACCATAGCGTGGAGCATGGGAGTCGTTTCCATGATCATTCCAGGGGAGCCCTTGATCAATGGGGTGAGAAAATTAAAGAATTATAAAACCAACTCGGTGATGTCTTCAACGCCATGAAGGCGGGAGGACCAGAAACAGTGGACTACCTTGTAAGACGAACAAACACCCCTTTCAAGCCTGACGTGGCGAACTACCCACTCCCTCAAAAGTTCAAAATGCCATACGTGGAGACCTTTGACGGAACGAAAGATCCGTTGGATCTCCTCGAAATGTACAAAACCCTGATGCAGCTTCATAACATCCCCGATGAAATCATGTGCAGGGCATTCCCAACCACCTTGAAGGGTTCCGCTCGATAGTGGTTTTCCAAGCTCTCTCCAGCCTCCATTTCAACCTTTGCTAAACTGAGCAGGTCTTTCGTGTCCCACTTTATTGAGGGGCGGCGTCATCAGAAGCCCATCACACACCTTCTCAGCATAAAACAAGACAAAGACGAGAGCCTGAGGGATTACCTCACTCGTTTTAATAAGGAGGTACTTCAAGTAGAAGAACCTGATGATAAGGTAACCATGACTGCCTTTTTTTGGGGGGGGGGGCATCTGCTCGTCAAGTTTTCTTTTCTCAATGATGAAACATCCACTAATGAACATGACCGAGCTACTCGCAAAGGCCCAAAAATACATGAATGTTGAGGACGTCATAAGGGGCAGACAAGGTGAATCCACTAGAGCAGGAGAGAAGAGAAAGGGAAGACACAGGGACGATAGGAAGGAGACTGATAGCAAATCAAGTAGGATATAGAGGGTATCCGCCAAAGACAAACTCGGTCCTGCTCTACAAAAAGATCGACGACCCTTCACTCATTTCAATGCTACCGTCGGGCACATTCTCTTACAAGATCTAGAATTCCGAAGGGAAGATCTTACCCCATCCATGGAACACTGAGCACCTAAAGAGCATCTTCAGAACCTCCATCGTCAGGTGCTTTAGTTGGCACAAAGCCTGAGAAATTAATATTAGGGAAAGAAGCAGAGATCTTGCCCCGAAGCTCCTCATAGACATCAATGAAAGCACCTGCAACAACATACTCCAGATCCGCTTCAGCCTCAGAAGTTCTCTCCTGAGCTGCCCTCAATTCTGCCTCCGCTCTCGAGTAGGCAGCCTCCCTGAGCGCGTCCCTCTCACGGGTCGTCTAAAGCTCAGTCTCAAGCTTAGTTGCCCTCTCATGGGCCTCAACAAGCTCCACCTCCCTAAGCGCATCCCTCTCATGGGTTGCCAAAAGCTCAGCCTCGACCTTAACTGTCCTCTCACGGATAGTCAAAAGATCTGTTTCAGCCTTCGAGCAAGCTGCCTCACTAAGTGCGGCCTTCCCACGGGTCACCAATATCTCAGCCCGAGAAGCCCTGTCAGCAGCTTCGAGCTTGGCAATCCTCACATAAGCAGCAAGAAGCTCCTTCTGCACAACCTCATGGTTAAGCTTTAATTGGCCGTAATAATGAGCCCTCGAGAACAAGTATACAGATGCAGTGGAAATCTGAACCACCAGCTCTCCCATCACCGCGAGCTCTCCCATCACCACGAGCTCTCCCATCACCACGAGCTCCTCCATCACCACGAGCTCTCCCATCACCAACATGTTCACCCCAAGGCATGCCCAGCTCGCCCCTGCTCGCCCAAGGCCTGCCCAGCTTGACCCTACTCACCCAAGACCTGCCCAGCTCGACCCTGCTCACCCAAGACTTGCCCAGCTCGCCCATCTCGCCCCTGTCCAGCTCTGCTATGAACCCCAAATGGATCTACACTCCCATCAGTGCTACCCACCTAAGGTACATTGGATATATCAAAACAACCGTATCGACGAGCTCTACAAAATTCATCGCCTACGGCCATGACACATGCTGTTAAAAGCCCAAAAAAGCCTTGAAAGTGAATGTTTTGGCCTCCCAAAGTTTTTCCAGTTTTGTCGAAAGATCAAATTTAAACTGAATGCCCTCCTTTCCAAGTTCCGTTGGACGCAGGTCATTGGGGGGCAAATGATGGGTATCCAAGGATCCAGCCCATCTCGTAAGCCCAATATGGAATATAGGCCCAAGTTCAAGAAGTCTGACGAGCCCAACAAAGGTGATCCATCCCAGTTGGGTTAGTTGAGCTCATCAGTTAGCTACGCATGACCACATCATGAAGGAAGTGGGCAAGCCTCGTCTCACGGAGAGCACGCCAACCATCTTGCGCATTAGAAAGAGGTTGGGAGCTCCACTACAGTAGTGGTTTAGTGGTTACATGTTCACCCCAAAACTGTCACGGGGTCGCTATAAAACACCATAACTTGAGGGGCAACTGATTTCTTGTACTTGAGAACTCTCTGTACTCCCTCTATTTCCAACACACTTGATATAATAAAAAGTGCCGGCGACTAAAGCCATTCAAAAGTGGACTAGGTCACCTAGACCGAATCACTCTAATTATTTTCTTATTCCTTACTTTAATTATCTCATTTATTATTACTTGACAGGTGTGTACAAAGTCTATTTTGTGCATCATCAATACTCATAATTAAATTCCCAACTCCGGTGCTCACAAATAGAATTAGAGATATAATTGACTTTAGAACATTTGACTCTGGTCCCTACTATGCCAACAAAAGATATTTTGTTATCATGCTTAGGCTTCTTATTTAGCCCCTTAATATTATAAGAGCATAAGACTACTATAAAACAAAAGAAAAGATTAAGTAGGGGATCCATCCCTTCTACCCCTATTTCTATGCTTTGCACTTCCTTAAGGAGGCAACTTGTAAAGTAGGGTTAAACGAGGATTTTATCTTATTTATTATATATATATAGATTTCAAGATTTATTATTATTAAATTCATTAAGTCTAAGGGGACCGTGGTAGAAGGATTCTATTAAATTTTAGGAGGTCCCTCGAATAGTAAGGTTGCACAATAATTTTGTTTTATTTTATATATAGATTTTAGAAGAAAATACAAAAATTAAGAAATACAATTAATATTTTGTTTGATTGATTAAAATAAGTATAAAATCTCAATATTATTCTTCAAAATAAAAAATAAATAAATTAATATTAATAAAGATAATATAATAAATTAAGTCATAAATATTTTTAAAAATTTCAAATCACAAATAAAAAAAATAATAATTTCGATCTCTAAAAAGATAAATAGAAAGAAACTGACGGAGTATATAGATACATAGATATATCGACTTGGTAACAAAAAAAATTTGGGAAAAAAACCTTTTTCCGCACTCATCTCAGTATTAAAACCTTTTCTTCTCACAAACAGTGTTCCTCTTTCCCTCTTCTTCTCGCCTCTTCCCTTAAATCCTTTACGGCTCCTCGAAATCCTTCGCAGACGCAGTAGCCGCTCAAATCCCTAACAAGTCCGTAACCCTCAAATCCTTCACAAGCCCTAACCCCTCAACTTCTTCGTAATCTCCTCCATGGCTGGAATTCCTCAATGTTTTGCACGGCCGGAAGCTTTCATCATTGGCGGCAATGGAAAAACTTCCATTTGCGGCGGCAGGGGAAGAACTTTCGTCATCGGAAGCAATGGAAGAACTTCCATCATAGGCGGCAAGGGAAGAACTTCGTTCATGGCGGCTTTTCCAGGTAATTCTAGGTCCTTAACATATGAGTATGGACAATTTGCTGTCTATTCTAGTTTTTTTTTGGGAGTGGTGAATTGGGTAACCTTTGTCCTATGAAACTTAAATATTCGACGATAAAACTTCAACAAAGAAGTATATTCGACAATAAGACGTCAACAAAGAGGTAGTAGGACTTCATTTTTCGAAGAGAGATTATTACTAATCCTACATGGTACACGCTAAGTGCAATTTTAAAAATGCAACATGAGGCGATAATTTAGGGATGAGGTAGAACTAAGAGATAAAATAGGAATTGGGCAATGTTAGAAAATATACTTCCAAATTATAAGATCACTTTTTAAAAGTCAATTTCAAATTCGTATTGGATAATGTTAAAAACTATACTTCCAAATTATAAGATGGCTTTTTAAAAATCAATTTCAAATTCAAAATTGACCCGAATTAATTTATTTTACGTCAATTCAATACAATTATGAATACTATAAACTACCGGACTACTAGTTATATGATTTGTTTTCAAAACATAAATGAATCATGTCAATTTTAAATTTTTTAAAAATATTTCAAATTGACTTTTAGAAAGTAAGTAGATCTTATAACTCGGAAAAGAGGGAGTATTCTTTTTTTTATAAGCTGTTACACAGCCTCACCAAAAAGTGGTTAAATTTTTTGCTCTCCCTATATAATAAGAGAGTATTATTATTACTAGTTTACATGACATACTCTATGTGTGTTAAAAAGGAGAAAATATGATGCTAAATGACAGGAGTGGAAGATAATGGGAGAGCGAAAAGTGAATAAAAGACATGTAAAAAAAGTTGGTATAAAATAGGAAAGTTTAGCTTCATAATTTTGTTTACACCAAATTAACTACAAACTTTTTTCTCCCGCTTTATAATATAGATAGATAGATAATTTGGTACCCTAAATATAAGCTTACCATCTTAGACCAATTCACTGACTTATAAGAGAAAAGACCTACTTGAGCACTATTTCCACTCATATTCATAAATAAATTAGAAGTGTTGCATATCAAAAAGGAAAAGAGAAAACGACTCCCAATTTCTAAGACTTTTTTTTTTTTTTCATATTTTAAAATCGGTGATGTGTATTTTTGATCAGCAAGGTATCTAGGCAAGCTATCTTAGAAAACGACTCCCAATTTCTAAGAAAGGATGGTTCCAATGTTTGGAATCTTTAATCTGTCAGTTTTGTCACAAACTTTCGTTGCCATTTTTTCTCTAAGTGGATGCTATTCTTCTTCTTCCACAGTTGTGTTAGTGTTAAATTACTGTCTTCGTTTCTTCTTCCACAGTTGTGTTAGTGTTAAATTACTGTCTTTGTTTCTATACACATTCATGCAGGCAAAAGTATGTCCACATATTGTTTGGTCCTTTTAGTCTTACATTTTTTTGTCAGTGTGCAATGCTTTAGTTTTGAATACAATTTCTGTACAGTACGAGAGAAGCTAGGGAGAAAATTGTTTGCTAGTATTACTTCTTCAAGTAGCCAAGAAACATCTTCAGTCGGTGTCAATCCTCAGATTTCGATGCCGCCCCCTCCTTCTCATGTGTATGTACTTTTGTTCTTCCTTCATGGATTATAGTTTGTTTGTAATTATGTCTTATAAATAATAATTCCATTAATGATTATAGATTTATGTAGGATGTGAAATTTAAAATTAGATATAATCATATATATTCACGTGCTTTGTAATTTTCTGGTCATGTTTGTAGTGGATCACCACTCTTCTGGATTGGGGTCGGTGTTGGGTTCTCAGCACTTTTTTCATGGGTGAGAACAGAGACACTTGCATGTTCTTCTCTCAACATGTTTATGAGATGCTAATTATTTATTTATATATTGTTTTTTCCCTATGTTTTTTGTCTGACAATCTACATCATTTGGCAGGTGGCTACGAACTTAAAGGTGAATATGTTTCTTCCAAGTTATTTACATACCTTTACATGTTTATGGTGGTTAGATTTTTCAAGTGGCAGGGTTATAAAAAAATGCAATTTACTTATCGAAAAACAAGATGAATAAAACAAATGCGGTTTAATAATTTAGGAAAAGGGTAAAAAGAAGGAATAAAAGAGGATTGCAATTTATGTTTTTTGAAAGGTAATTTAAGACATTGTTCTAAAAATTGTTAGGCGGATCTAGACGGCTGAGGGGGTGCCTTGCGCTTAGGTTGCCTAGACGCTTTTGTAGGCGGTGCCTAGGCATTTTCCTAGGCAGTGTGTAGACGTTTCCCTAGGCGATCTCATTTATTTATTTTTCTATTATAAATACTTGTTATACTATATAAAGCATATACATGAAACATTACCTATGACGCCCCAAATTTTCGAATCTTCCAACCCGACAGATGGTGCTACACAGTGCTACTGTTCACACATACATTCAATTGAAATACTTCAAAAGAATGAATATGTTTTCTATATATTACATAATAATATCAAAGCTTGTGGCATATCAAAGTTAACAATATCAAGTCAAAATGGATAATTTTATTATAGTTGTAATTTTTTGAACTTGTACAAACTTCAAATTATATAAATGATGATACATTTGTAATATTTAGTTTAATTCAATATAATTCTTAAATTTATGTTTAGTTTCTTAAATTTTAATATTGAATTAAATTCTTGAAATTTTAAATTTTATTATTTAATAGCAATCTTGTTTATGAATAAAACTAATACGTTAAAAATATGTTTGAACTTTGAGCAATTGCATGTTTGTGTTTGAACTTTGACATTAGCAATATGGATGTGTTTGAACTTTAAGCAAAAGCCTTTATTATCTTTATTATAGATTATTTTGCTTTATATTATTGTTTTGTTTGGATAAATGTAAGATAAAATATTAAAATTAGTTTAAAATAAAAAATTTCGCGTAGGCCCCCTTGGCCGCCCGCCTAGCGCCTAGCGCCTTTTATAACATTATCTGACAATCGTCTTACGACTCGGCTTTTTTCACAATGTTCGTCTCTCTTCCCTCTTCTTATCTATAGTGGTTTTGTAGTGTTTGGTTTATGTTTATACAGTTTTATTTCGATCAGTGGGTTCGGTTTGTGCTTGGGACAATACTGTTTCAATTGTTTCTCTCCATTGGTTCTTCTGCATAAATTTTGCAGTGCAATTAGTGATTTCCTTTGGAAAGGCTATTCTTCTTGGGTATATGGAATCTACCTATTATATGGAGGAACAAAAGTGGTGCTAGCAGTGAGGTTCAGAACAGTAAAATAGAAGAACAAGGCTTGTTCAGGAGTCATACTCTTAATTCAGCATCTACTCTCAACCCCTTTAAACTGGATGGGACTAACTATTTGGCATGGTCTCAAGCTTGTCGTATGTCAATTAAGGCCAATCGCATGCAACACTTCATCAATGGAACAACCACTATGCCTGAGAAACTGGCCCAAGAAGAATGGAAATCTGATAATTCCATGGTGAAAACATAGATATTTAATTCCATGGAACCTAGTATGCAGAGTAGTTACATATTCTTAGACATTGCCTATGAGCTTTGGGAGGCTCTCTTAAATTTCCTCTGTTTCTGATGATATGTTCAAGGCATATGACATTCGTAAAAGAATCCGTGAGCTAAGTCAAGGGGAGAGGACTGTGGCTCAGTATTTTGCAGAAATTAATGCTCTTTGGCACTAGCTTGATCATTACCGGGTTTTTTTCGAAGATGCAGCTGCTTATCAAAAGTTTGTTAGTGCGGATAAAGTTGTGGATTTCTTGGTAGGTTTGAATATAGAATTTGATCAGGTTCGGGCACAGTTGATTGGTCAGACATCTTTTCTATCATTGCGAGAGGCTCATGCGAGAATTTAATGAGAGGAAAGTAGGCATCGGGTGATGGTTCTAAATTATGTTGGCCGATCAACTATAATTGTTTTGTATCTGATGCCGGCGGGATAGCGATTATCTTGCGAGCTAGGTAACAAATAAATTCACAGGCAAAGGAACAAGAGATTCACCGGAAAAACACAGAGAAACTTCTCTAATGCTCGAGTTTATATTTATCAAAATCAAAGTTATGAAATTCAACCCTCAAGCCGGGTTTTATAGATTAACAAAACTTTCTCTCCGAGTCATAACTTTCTGCCCAAGTTGCCCAAGTTATAACAGAAATCCTAAAAATATGGACACAAAATCCTAACAAACTTCCTATATTTATGGGAATAAAAATTCTAACTAGTAACAACTTAATATAACAGATTTATTTCCTAATAAAAACTCTATTACCATAAAGGAACTAAATAAGAAATAGCAAATAAACCTATCTGTCGACTTGCGAAGTCAGGACGCCACGAGCCCGAAGACGTCCAATCTCTCGAAGCTAATCCTCTAGTCTGAAGTCGAAGGCGTCAATGGCCTCTATGTCTGTGACGATCATTCGACTTACTCCAAGGTCATCAACATGTTTTCCGATAGTTCAGCCTCTTCGGTCTCAGACTATCTTGCATCAGTATCCTAAGTTTGGCTTCATCATTCAGTCTCCTGTTGAGAAGGAATCCCGTGAATGTGATTACTGTGGGGGGAAAATCATACCAGAGATCGTTGTTTTAAGCTTCATAGACGTCCTAAAGGACGATGTCGGTTTAGTAGTGGACGTGGATCTGAGGTCTATGCGATTACTACAACACTTTCTGTTGATGCATCCAGTGCTTCAGATACTACTACTGCACTTACTCCTGAGGAAATCTCAATTTTTCAAAAATTCTATTCCAAATCTACTTCTTCTCATTATGCTCAGTCAGGTATACATTCTTGTGCTTTTAATGTTTCATCAATTTGTCCTGGTTGGATCATTGACACAGGTGTTTCTGAGCATATGACCGGATCCTTTACTCTCTTTACTTCATATACGACTTGTTCGGGAAAAGACAAGGTTCGTGTAGCTGATGGTCTCTCTCTTCTATATCTCTTCTATATCTGGGAGAGGCTCTGTAGTTTGTGCTCCTTCATTGACATTATCATTTGTTCTCCATATTCTTTCATTTATTAGAAATTTGTTATCTGTTCAACGTCTTTCTGAATCCTTACATTGTTCAGTAACTTTTTTCCCATCTCATTGTGTTTTTCAAGACTTGATGACGGTGCAGAAGATTGACAGTGGTAGTCAAACTAAAGTCAAGATTCTCCATAGTGATAATAGTCGTGAATATAGTAATAATAATGCTTTTGCATCTTATCTCTCTAGTCTTCAAACCACCTGTGTCAAAACTCCATAACAAAATGGAGTACCGGAAAGAAAGAATCGACACTTACTAGAGGTAGCTTGCACTCTTATGTTTACGATGAACACCCCTAAATTTATATGGAGAGATGTTGTTCTGACTGCTGCATTTATGATAAATCGACTTCTTGAATTCTTGGGAACAAAAGTCCAATCTCTTTTCTCCAATACACGACAAGTCCTTTTCCTTCGCCTCGAGTTTTTGGTTGTGTGTGCTATGTTCATTCCCACTCGCGAAAAATTAGATCCAAAGTCTCTTCGATGTGTTTTTATTAGTTATTCTCCAACCCAAAAAGATTATAAATGTTGTCATCCTCCGCCACACAAAGTATTTGTCATGGATGTAATTTTTTGGGAATTGGAACTTTTTTATTCTTCTTCACCTTCTTCTCAGGGGAGGATGTAATTGATGAGGAGAAGCTTCCTCCTGAGGCTGACATTACAAGTTCTACTATACCATCTTTTCATGGTCCTAACTAGTATACAATCTTCTTCTGTTCTTGTTGTTTCTGATAATTCTACACAGGGGGAGTTACAAAATGAGCCTAGTTGAGAACCTATGTTCGAAGAGGCAAGAATAAGGTCATCATTTCTGCACCACTACACCAACCATAACTAGTCTTGATAATGTTAATGTTGAGAATCCTAATTCTACTTGTTCTTCTGATGATACTGAATTCCTATTGCTCTTAGAAAAGGGGTTAGAGCTTGTACTCAACATCCTCTCTAATTTCTTAGCCTATGATAAATTATTTGCATCCTACCTCTCCTTTGTTTCTTCCTTCTCTCCATTATCTGTACCTCAGGAATGGAGAGAAGCAATTAGTGATGAGAATTTGAAACAGGCTATGATAGAGGAGATGAATGCCCTGAAAAAGAATGATACATGAGAACTAGTTTCTCTTCCTTACGGGAAAAAACCAGTTTGTTGCAAATGGGTATATACAGTCAAACAGAGGCCAGATGGAACAGTTGAGTGAGTCAAAGCCGGGCTAGTTGCAAAAGGGTATACTCAAACTCATGGAATTGATTATCAGGAGACATTGATGAACTCTGTAAGTACTATAATCTCATGTGCAACAAAATTTGGCTGGAATATTCAGCAATTGGATGTGAAAAATGTGTTCCTTCATGGTGACTTAGAGGAGGAAGTATACATGGAAATACCCTCTGGTTTTGCTTCATTTGTCACCAAGGGTGAGGTGTGTAAACTGTGAAAGGCTTTATATGGTTTGAAGAAGTCTCCCAGAGCCTGGTTTGGTAGATTCTACAAGGCAATGATAAAATTTGGGTACAAGCAGAGTCGAGCAGATCATACTCTATTTGTCAAATAGATAAAAGGTAAGACTAACATTCTTATTGTTTATGTTGATGACATTTTGGTAAGACTACCATTCTTATCGTTTATGTTGATGACATTGTGGTGACAGGGGATCATAGAGTAGAGATAGTTAATCTCAAAGCGAATCTAGCTAAAGAGTTTGAAATTAAAGATCTTGGTCCTTATATTTTCTTGGTATTGAAGTTGCAAGATCTTCCAGTCGGTTTTTTCTATCTCAAAAGAAGTATGTCCTTGATCTTTTAACAGAAACTGGCATGTTGGGATGTAAGCTTGCTAATTCTCCTATTGAAGTTAATCATCATCTAGTAGGTGACACATGATCTAGAGTTGATAGAGAAAGAGATGGGACGATTAATATACCATTCTCATACTAGACCTGATATATCTTATGCTATGGGAATAGTGAGTTAGTATATGCATGACCCTCGACATTGTCACATGGAAATCATTTATAGAATTCTGAGGTATATCAAGTCTGCTCCTGGAAAAGGTTTATTATTCGCACCACATGGTCATATGAGAGTTGAAGCTTTTTTCAACTTAGATTGGGCCGTCTCTATAGAGGATCGCCGTTCTACGTCAGGTTATTGTTCATTTGTTGGAGGTAATCTTGTTACTTGACGCAGTAAGAAACAGTCCGTAGTGGAAAGATTCAATGTTGAGGCTGAATATCGAGCTATCGACTTTGGTATATCTGAACTAATGTGGCTTCGAACCTTGTTAGAAGATTTGGGTGTTACAACTAAAATGCTTATGCAGTTATTTTGTGATAATAAGGTAGCCATTAGTATTGCAAATGACTCAGTACAACACGATGCACATTGAGATTGACAGACACTTCATCAAAGAAAAGTTAACTAGTGGTCTTATTTACTTATCTTTTGTCAAAACAGAACATGAGCTTGCTGATATTTTGACTAAGGGTGTTAGTAGTAAGATATTTCATCCGTTATGTTTTAAGTTATGTATGCGAGACATCTATACACCAACCTGAGGGGGAGTGTTAGAAGATATTCCATGATTGTAGTTTCCATAATCAGTGTGTACACATTACTGTAATTTAGGACATAACTGTAATTAGGATAATTGTGTGTATATATATCAACCTATGTAATATAGAATTTTAATTCAATAAAAGAATTCTATTCAGTTTCTTCACTTTCATTCATGTATAGTTTCACATCCTCCTCCCCCCAAGTGGCTCAAAAAATAAAAGTTTGCCCAAAAAGCAATTTACAATCTTTATGTTCTTTGGAGGGATGTTCCTTTTTCTATTCTTCTTTCCTTGCTGATATTCTTCTTTTATGTATGAAAAAAGAATAGAACTACAGCTCCTTTGTTTTTATTTGGGTGATTTTTTTGTGTTTGTTTAGAGAACATTTTAGTTTTAGATTTTTTAAACGTTCAGTCAATGAGGTGAGACATGTTACCTCATATTTAATAGGTTTGCAACTCTCATGGTAAATTATTGGCAATACCATATGCTTTTATTAACTGAAGGACTAGGCTTTTGACTATAATTTGAAGATGTTTGATGGGAGGAAAGAGATCAATATTAGGGAAAGGGGATATAGGAGCAGGAATTGTTTAGGGTGATAAAGGAGATGGGTCTGGTGGTTCTATGTGGATAGTAAATTGCTCTGCTGAGTGTACTCTGGGTGCTAATGTATATTAAATGGTGAGAAGGATTGGAATTGCAAATTGGGATTCTCTGGGCTTAAAGAGTGGCTTATAATATCATAGTCCAGACACAGAAGTATGTAAATGAGATTTGTTTACTATGGGGCAACATCTTACCTTTTTCTTAACATTTCCAAATTTTAGTTTTATTTTGTTATTTTTCTTTTCATAGTTCTCCGAACTTAAGAGATAAGAATTTGGTTTTGGGAGCAAAGATTAGGGTTTGTGGATTTTAAAGAAGACTGATCAATTCTCTATTCATCATTTTATTTTCCTTTTCTTTTCTAATAAATTCTTCATTTCTATAAATCCATTAAAAAGAAAAGAATTTATCCTGAAAAAAGAAAGAAACAAAAGAAGGCTATCAGTTATTGGACTGGGTATTTACAAGATCGTCTTAGGTAGGGTTTTGGGATGCTATGGTTCAAGGTTGAAAGAGTTAGATTTTATTTATAATAATATGTGAAGTCAAGGGTAAACTGGAAACAAAGAAAATAATTAGTATATTATAGTAGGTAGTACACTTTGAATGAGCATGTGAGCACATGGGTAGTGAGTTACTCATGACTGAAGGATAAGAATATTGGTGAAGGTTAAAAGATTTATTTTTAGCTTTGTTTTCTTTTGAATATGTGACGCTCCCAAATTCGGGTATCTTCCAACCCGACAGATGGTTCTACACGGTACTCATAACTGTACATTCATTCTATTGAAACAACATTAAAATATGTGTATCAACGACATTCTTATTACATTAATAATAATACATCCCGTTCCCAGGTTCTGAAACCATTACATTCTGTGTTCGTTGTAATATAATTCATACAAACATAGTAGTCTATTACAGAATAAACTAGTCATTCATCTTCGCCTTGCCTTTATTTCTACTGGAACCCTCGGTTCGCTCGACCTTAGCTGCAATCATATGATTCAAGCAAGAAGTCAGCATAACTAGCTCAACAAGTCTAACAATATATTATATAAATATCACTTAGAGAATAATATGATTATTCTTCATTAACTAAATAATAGTTATTAAGTACTAGGAAACATTAAATAGCACTTCTCATCTCATAAAATAATTCCGAAGTACATATAGTAGCTTGGAAAATTCTGAGCAGGTCCATAGACCATGAACATTCTATTTAGCTTTTATTCATGAAAAGGACAACCCGGTACTAAGACCGTAAGTCCGATATTTCTTACGAGCACTTCTAGGTGATCAGCCTATAGTATTCTATGTAAATCAACACTCATCCGTTAAACATATTTACGTTTAAGTTTTGGCAACCTCGCGTGCCCATCGAATAATCGATGTAAAATACATTTGTTTATTCATACTCAGGCTTACCTTGAATTCGTACCAAACAATCGCGTAGATAAGCGTTATCAATTTATATATTGAAAGACTTGTAAATAAATCAATCAATCTTTCAAAATTAGTCTAGCCGAGTTAAAACTGGCATCGACCTTTTCTTTAAAACAATTCATGCATCTCATAACATGAATCACTGAAAACCTGACTAACATGAAGGTTAGACAAGCGATAAGAAAACTTGCCTTCAGCATCTGCTACAGTAAAATTACTTTCCCTTTGAGTCTTTACAGTCTCTACAACACATAACCACATAACATACCACATTAGGTTATGAATGAACATACATGGTTCCTAATGAATCTTACCCTTCTCAATCTAATCATATATTAGATTTGTTATTATTGGTTCCGGCTTGCCGTTTATAATTTACATCGTTCTTACCAACTTCTTTCTCTTCTATGTCTTAAGTGAATTTACTTCATTAATACAACTCGTTTTGAGTTAATCATCCTTCCTCACGGCTTACTAACGTTCTTACGTTACTAATCGAGACTCGATCGTCATTGGTTAAGTACATTTATTGCATACCGTTTACGTTCACATTTAATTGACTTACCTCCAACCTTTACTATTATACTTATGGTTTATAACATTCTTTAATGATGTTACAGTAGGTTTAGCATTGATATGATTCATTATCATTAACTTGTTTTCCCTTTATATTCATAACCTTTCCTCTCTAAAGTTTTACACCCTAATCTTTGTTGCATGGTGGCCAATTTTCCTTCCTTATTCCACGCCGCGGCGCCACTCTACAGTGGCTTTCATCCGGACCCGGCGCTGCGGCGCCAACTGCAGTTCAAAAGTCCACGCTTTACGCGCCACTCTTCAGCCAAGCTAATGGGCATTCTTCTGTCATGGCGCTGCACCTGCACCGCATTTATAGCTGACAGCTTTTCTATTTCTTTTACCCATGTCTAGGCCTCTATTGGGTCCGTAGTTCCTCTGAACTCTGGCGGACCTACACTTTTAAACTTCTTAAAGGTAGTCGTTCTGGCTACCCTAGGTACTGCGGGTGCTCTACCCCCGGTTTGGTTAAATGCAGCCGTTAATAAATTAACGAATTCTTGCATAGGGTTATTCTGACCCCCTTGGTTATCGTTATGTGATTCAGTTTCCTGATTACATTGTCTTCTTCTTAGTGCCATTATTCTGATTAAATAAATAAAGTTTCATTATTATGTATTTACTTACCTAGTTATCATTTAACAACGATAACTCAAACCACAACAAAGCACATTAAATAAAGACTTCATTATATTAATATGCTTCTTCAAAGTTCCAAACTATTTACAACTCGATTCCATAGCCAAAAGCTTGGGTCCTCCTTCTCCTTTACCCTTATTCTTCCTCTCCTTGTGGTATTGGCTCAAAGCCTCACTACCACCCTCTGCAGTTATTGCTTTCTCCAGAATGGTTCCATATGAGGCATTCTGGAAAACAAAAATCCTACTATAGAGCCAGGGTTTCAGGCCCTGCTCAAACCTATGAGCCTTCCTCTCCTCAGTGTCCACTTGGTATAGAGCAAACCTTCCAATTCATTGAATTTGACCGCATATTGGGGAACCGTCATGTCCCCTTGTTTAGGTTCTAAGAACTTAATCTCCATCCTCCCCTGCATGCTGGTAGGAAAATAGTTCTCGAAGAAAACCTTCTTAAACTGTTCCCATGTAACAGCATCAGTTCTAGCCCCACCCCACCCTGGTGAGCCTCCCACCAAAAGTTGGCTTCTCCTTTCATCATGTAGGTCACAAAAGAAGTCTTTTGCGCCTCTGCTACGTTTGCAATAACAAATGCCTTTTCTATTTCTTTTACCCATTTCTGGGCCTTTATTGGGTCCGTAGTTCCTCTGAACCCTGGCGGACCTACACTTTTAAACTCCTTAAAGGTAGTTGTTCTGGCTACCCTAGGTACTGCGGGTGCTCTACCCCCGGTTTGGTTAAATGCAGCCGTTAATAAATTAACGAACTCTTGCATAGGGTTATTCTGACCCCCTTGGTTATCGTTATGTGATTCAGCTTCCTGATTACATTGTCTTCTTCTTGGCGGCATTATTCTGATTAAATAAATAAAGTTTCATTATTATGTATTTACTTTCCTAGTTATCATTCAACAACGATAACTCAAACCACAACAAAGCACATTAAATAAAGACTTCATTATATTAATATGCTTCTTCATAGTTCCGAACTATTTACAACTCGATTCCATAGCCAAAAGCTATTACATTTCTATCCCGCGATTAACTTCTACAAAAATTGGGATTTACAAAAAGACTACCCTTTAATTATACAAAAGAGGGTTTTACGTCACTACACATATACAAAAAGATCTACCGATCTACTAACACTGCATTATCATGCTTCTGATTCGCAAGAATCGAAACAATATCCCAACTAATAGTATGTCGAGTCTATCCCGACTCAATGAAATAACAAGCAATTTTCAGCTTGAAATCCTCATGAGCACTGTTATGGATGTAAGACATCCGTGCTTGCTATCTTCTGGTTCTTCTCAACTAGCTCCTTACGAAGCTCTACGGCCTCATTCTTATAGTCCCTTGCCTTATCCGTCCTAAGCACCTTCTCGTCGTGCTCGAAGTTAAAATCTGCTTCTGCAGACTCCTTCGCCTCATAGAGATCACTAATCTCCTTATTCGTTCTCGCATGACAAAGGCAAGCATCAAGACATTCCGGCCAAGCAACTAGATACAATGACCTCATCAAATTCGGAGGTGTTGGCTTTAAAGGTGTACCACCGTATTAAACGATGCTACCTCCATTTCCTCATCCCCATCAACCACCATATCGAGATATGACGACGATCCCATGTTTTCCATGTCTCCCTCAGAGTAATCCTCCTCCGAATAGTCCTCCTCTGGCTCGGACTCTTCTAGTATCACTAATGGTACTCCTGCCACGGGTATATATAGGTACAGGCTCTACCCGGTTCACGGACTCTTCGCTCATCACGTGTATATCCCTATACATCAAGCTATCGATGGACATCTACAATAACACATAAAATGTTGATTAGAACATAATACACAATAATTTAAGCACAAATCACATTTAGTTTATGTAGGGTTAATTTTCATCTTTTAAATCTTTCAGTACTGAGTTATCTCAATACTTAATTAACTCATTCGACTAGAGTTCAATTCCTTCTGACTTCTCCTTTCCTAACGAGGTTATTATCCTAAGGTTCTTCTCCCCTTAAGTTTTATAACCTAATGCTCTGATACCAACCTGTGACGCCCCCAAATCCAGGTACTTTCAACCCACAGAAATGGTGCTACACGGTACTCATCACTATACATTCATTCCATTAAAACAACATCAAAATGAACATAATTACTACATTCTTATTACAATAATAATAATAAATTCATTCCCAGGTTCTGAAACCGATACATTCTTTGTTTATCATAATATGATTCTTACAACATATTAATCTATTACAGGATAATCTACTTATCCATCTTAGCTTTGCCTTTATCCCTACTGGGATCCTCAGTTCTTTCGGCCTTAGCTGCAATCATATAATTCAAGCAAGAAGTGAGCATAACTAGCTCAGCAAGTCTAACAAAAGATAATACAAATATCACGTCGAGAATTATATAAAGACAATTCTAGAATACATATAGTAGTGTAGGAATTCAGAGTTGGTTAGAAGACCATGAACATTCTCTTTTGGTTTTCATTCATGAAAAAGGACATCCCGACAATAAGTCCGTAAGTCCGATATATCTTACAAGCACTTCTAGTTGATCTACCTAGATCAGCACTCATCCGTTAAACGTATTTACGTTTAAGTTTTGGCAACCTCACGTGCCCATCGAATAATCGATGAAAATACTTTTGTTTGTTCATATACAAACTTACCTTGAATCCGTACCAAATACTTGGCATAGGATAACGTTAATAGTTTTATATCGAAAGACTTGTAAACAAATCAATTTAACTCTTAAGAATAGTCTAGTCGAGTTAAAACTGGCATCGACCCTTTCGTAAAACAATTCATGCATCTCATAACATGAATTACAGAAACTTGGCTAACACGAAGGTTAGACAAGCGTTAAGAAAACTTGCCTTCAAGCGTCTTCAAATAAAATATTCAACAGTTCTTGATTTTTACAGTCTCTACATGATATATTCACATAGCACACTGTAATTAGCTACTAAACAATCTAATCACATTGTTTTTTACCAGCTTCTTTCTCTTCTATGTCTTAATTGAATTTATTTCATTAATAATTGTCAATTCGACTTACTATTCTTCATTACGACTTATTAACGTTCTTACATCACTAAACCAAGTCTTGATCATCATTGGTTAATTACCAAAGTTTGAATACACTTTACTTGGTGATATCTCGCGTTCTTCGTTTAATTACTATAAACGACATTCATCTTCTAAAGTCATCGCTATATATATACTATATAGGAATGGTTTTATCATGTATATTAAGTATATACATGCCCCACTATTGGTTTACAATCAATTGGGATTAGAAAACTAACTTGCCCAACTTTTCTCCATTCTGCACACATGCATGATCGACATCAATACACTATTAGCATTATGGGCGCCAACTAACTAATGTGTTTTGCCCGATCTCGATGACATGCACAAGAAGATTCTTTTGTACTAGTGGAATTGCCATGCGCCACTCTCCAGTAGCTAATGTTCCTCGTTCGGCGCTACGGCGCGGAGATTAAAGCTTGGGGTGGCGCTGCGGCACCTCCCCTGAGCCCTTGAATTTTTTTTCTAATTTCTAATACAATTCTTCCCGGACTCATAACTTGGTCGTTTTAAGTTGGAATTGGCTCGTTCAAAAGTCATTTTCTTACGCATAACATATACTTCGATTTCATACGGACAAAAGTAGTTTTTAAATCCGTTAACGATGAATTCACTATTAACGTCCTAATAAGCGTTTGTTAAACGCTCGTGAGCATTCATAGCTCGTTTTCTTCGTTCCAAGTAGGAATTCGACTGCTCTTGAGTCCACGACTCTTGACTACGTTATTCTACGTTATGCCATTGAAAACTAGGGTTTCCGAACTAAACGACAAGTTTTGACTACTAATCCGGAATTATACGATTTCAACGTTTAACGTCTAATTTCGTAAATTTTGCCATAACTTCGTTACTCGTGTTTTATATGCCAAATCAAATGGAACAAATCCATTGATTCATTATCTACATCCTAACCAAGCAATATTCACATACCTTATAAATGATGGTTTTCAATTTGTCCATCAACAACCAAGTCAAAACTTAATGATTTTTGGTCGGTTAAACTTAAACGCTTATGATTCCTACTTATACATGGCTTGTAAATGTTTAATTCACTAATAGCCATCTTTATTCTTCCGGAAGAGACATGCTCCACTAATTCATGATTTTCTACGAAAAATAAATTTAAACGGATCGAAGACTAAGGTTTTACGAATTATTACCTTATCGTTCTTCGCGCTCTTACTTAAAACTTGTATGATTTGCTTCAAGCTCACTTGATTTCTTGTTTCCAGCTCTTTCTCTCTCTCAAATTATATTGGTCAAAGTTTGTAAAACAACAAATGACCAGGCTAAGCTTCCATATATAGAAAATCAAATGGAGGGTATTTTGGTCATTTGGTGCACCTCCTTACTATTCATTACTTTGTAACCAAGTAATGACTTTACTTGGCCACTAAGTGGCCGGCCCACATGGCCTTGTGGGTCCTCCCATGGGTTTTACCCATCCGGTGACCCATCGGTTCGATCCGCGGTTCGGTTTCTTGGATCGGGCTTGATTTAACCTTAACATTGGGCCTTGATAATACTCAATCTTGGGCTTCATTTCACAAAGCATTGGGCTTGATATAATCCAAGTCCAATTGGATTCTACAAAGTCCATAAACTCAAAGTCCAATAAGAACTAATCGTATTCTACGCATATAACTCAAGTATTCTCTTCGTATAGTATTCGTACGATATTCGTATTATACGTCGTAATGTTCGTCATACTATACTCGTATACTAACTAGTATCCTACTTGTATATCACACGTATAATAACCCTAATCATTATACGCATTTATTTCCTTCTCGGAAATCACTTTCCTTAACTCTTAGGTTTTAAGTTCGCAAGCGAAAACTTCGTTTGTCATAACTGAAATATTATTGGATATTCCATCTCGTCTTAGAATTCTATCATTACGCGTTTTTCGGAATTTCAAACTTAATTCCCGAGCAGAAACAGATAAATAGTGTTTTTACGAAAATTTCTCGGAAATTCAAAACAATTAATTCTAGCACATAGCCAGAATCCTAACCACATCCGCACATTCTAGGTCACATTCTAAGTCATAGAACGACCTTCATACAGCTTACTCACATAAATAATCAATTAAATTTATTTATTTCACATAATCAAATAAAAATTTAATTCATATAAAAATCCGATTACAGGTAATCCGATCGGATAACCTGATTTGAGCATTCGAGAGTCGCACTAATAATATCATACGTAACAATCGTCAAATCCCGAGTTCGAATTAAATCATTACTTGCATTTTAAATTATAAGTATAAATTCACCGTGAAATTAAGCCCAAACTAGTGAATTTTAGAGCAAAAGATCTCTCTAAAACTATTGATTTAAATTTACATGTCAATGAGACATGAAAAAAAGAAAGTGGAGATAAATTCCATAAAAGATAAGAAATTCTAGGAATCATTTTAAAACTTTTTATTGTATAGACTCTAGTCAGGATCTTCTTTAACTTACTGTAGGATACATGCGTCGTACCGCAAGACGCGGTTGACTCTTTGATACGCTAGCAATACTTTTATCTAATTGCTCGTGTGCCATATTATATTGTAAGATACGTATCATGGGATTTGGATCCTCTCCATTACACCTTCCCTTCAATTCCATTCAATACACCATATTTTTATAGTTGTGGATAGTATAATTGAAATCGATAATTTATTATATTGAATAACATAATTATTTCAAAAATGAAAGTTATTCAACACTTTTTCACCATTTGATGAACATGCGGATTTTTTATCAAAATTTCAATGGATAAAAATCCTTTTACGGTGAAAATATTTTTTATGATTCTAATTTTTTATAAGATAGATTTTAATATCATAAAGTATTTATTAACATATTTTGATCATTACTAATAAAATTATTAAAGCTCAAATAATTGGTGTATTTGGCCGGAATTGGATGAAATGTGTAAGGGAGGGGAGCCAAATCCCGTATGATGTATCTTAAGTTACTGACAACTTTGAGATGCACCATCTCTTGTTAACCGACTTATTTTGTATTTCTCCTTGCAATGATAAGGAGATGATTTTTCATAGATAAAAGAAGAAGCTTTATAGAGAGCAAACAGAGTCATCAATGACGGCAAGAAGTTCACCGAAACAACAAAAGCAACCAAGGGAAAATACAAATCCTTATTCAAGGATATCTCCTAGTCCCTATCTAATCCAAAATAGCTACCCCCAAATACCCCATTGTTGAAGCCCAGCGAGACTTATTTCGTATTTCTCCTTGCAATGATAAGGAGACGATTTTTCATAGATAAGGAGACGATTTTTCATAGAGAACAAACAGAGTCATCAATGACGGCAAGAAGTTCACCGAAACAACAAAAGCAACCAAGGGAAAATACAAATCCTTATTCAAGGATATCTCCTAGTCCCTATCTAATCCAAAATAGCTACCCCCAAATACCCCCATTGTTGAAGCCCAGCGAGACTTATTTCGTATTTCTCCTTGCAATGATAAGGAGATGAATTTTCATAGATAAAAGAAGAAACTTTATAGAGAGCAAACAGAGTCATCAATGACGGGCAAGAAGTCCATCGAAACAAAAAAAGCAACTAAGGGAAAATACAAAGGATATCTCCTAGTTCCTATCTATTCCAAAATAGCTACCCCCAAATACCCCCATTGTTGAAGCCCAGCGAGAAGCCAAGAAAAGACTCCCTCTTTAAAGCAGCAGAGAGAGATAAGTATCACTATTCACTAGGATTCCTCGTGTTTGTGTCTATCCAAATATCTCAGAGGATAGCCAAAACGTGTACGGGCACAAGATTTAATAAGATTGAGATGATCAAATATCCTTTTTATTACAACTTTGAGAATGTAGGTGTTTTTTTGCCTTTTTGTTTTGTTCGGACGAAAAGAGAAAGAAAGGGGGGATTTGCAATTGGCTTGAAGCAATTAGTTGTTAAGACAGTTTATGGCTTAAAGAGGTTAGTTATACTAAGATTCTTTTCTTTTAACACCAGACCTCATCTTTGAAAAATATATATTACTGGACTTTTGAAGAATGATATATTACTAAAACTGTTTTGGTTTCTGATTTTGTTCATGTTTATGTGTTAGTTTTCTCAAGTTTATTTTTATATAAGTACCCTCTGCGCTAATATGTAACTTCTTGCTTATCCTGTATTCACATGCAAACGTTTGTCTTCAAATCGTGACTTGATTCTTATTTTCAGAAATATGCAATGCAACAAGCTTTCAAGACTTTGATGGGACAGATGGATTCACAAAATAACCAATTCAACAATGCTTCCTTTTCGCCTGGATCTCCTTTTCCTTTTCCAACAACACCAATATCAGTTCCAACTGCCTCGACTTCTCCAGTTGCGTCCCATGAGGCGACTGTAGATTTACCTGTGACCAAAGTGGAGGCTCCACCAACCATAGAGGTCAAAGATGACCAAGAATTAAAGATGGAACCAAAGAAATCTGGTATGAAATGATTTTTTTTTTGGTATTGCTGCAGCATCTATTATTTATTGCCTCATAAAACTTGGAGCAGCAACAGACAACCGACAACAGAAGCTCTAGAAGGTGGGATACAAGCTGGTTGTTTAGCACATTAAGTAGGGCTTCTAATGCATAAGTTTGATGAGATTATGTTTTTTCTTTATGAGTTCCATGTTTCAAGAACTAAATGTTTTCAAAGAAAGACCTTGAACATAGATGAGGAAGTTGGTGTGATGTTGAACAAGATGTCTAGCTGCATTTGGAAAGCGAGGCGGTGTTTGGGGAAGTAGAGGGAATGGTATGACAACTAAGGAAACATAGTGGTCGACTGAGGACCTCCAAGAGGCTATTAGATGAAAAAGGAGGAGTGATATTTGCTGAAATAAATGCAATAATGAAGAGTACTTGCAGAAGTATAAACTGGCCAGAAAGTAAGCAAATAGGCTAGGGGTAAGGTTTATGTGGAGTAGGACTAATACCAAAAGCTGGGAACTAATTTTTTTTTTTTTTTGGGGGAGTGTGTCTACAAGCTTGCTGATAAAAGGGAAAAGAAAATTAGAAACTTAACACTCATCAGATGCAACAATGTGGCTTTACTTCTTTTTGTCTTTCTACTATTACGCTTTCATATGGTTTGATTTTCAGCCTACTCCAGCTATTTTAGATAAAAGGAGGGGCATTGTTTTGTTTATGTTTCCAATAATTTAACTGTTCCCCTCTAGGATAAATCCAAAACTATAACAGCGTGTTTGTTTGGACTAATGGTGGTGGAATGGAATACTAATTCTGATCAAGTATTGTAATATTTTGAATCCTTATAAGATTTGTAATAGAACCTTATATGAGTAATAAATGATGTTTTGGTGATTGAAATTATGTGTTATGTGATTGAATGTGTGTGGATTCATTATCTGTATGATTATAGAATTTTTTTGCAAAACTTAACTAGAAAATTACTATAAATACGCTAAATCACTATTCATAAAATGTAAAGTCAACTTTAGGAAAATCAACAATTTTGACTAACCGAATTAGTTAGGAAAGCTAACTAATGAGAAAACTAGATAGTAAACTAAGTTTGGAGAATTGACCTAAGGGTTGAAACCTAAATACGAAATCACTATTCACTAATACAAGTTTTTACCAGTGTTGGTGAATGTTATGGAAGATGATGGATCGTCAGCATCAGGTACGCTATGGAAAGCACTTGGATTTTGGGCATAACATTTTGATATCAAAGCGGTAGGTTATAGCTCTAAGAGTACCTTAGGATATAATCTTTAGGGAATTAGTAGAAACAGAGAGAAATGGACTCGTGAAGAGTTCTTTAAGTAAAGAAAAGATGGATTAAGAAATATATTGTGATTATTTATAATTCGATGTGATGTGTATATGTGTATTAGTATTTATGTGTTGTTTTCTTTTAAATATAGAAAATGGCGCTAAGAAGAATATCACACTTAGAGATAGATAGTGAGGGAGAACAAAGTGAAGTTAACCCGATGCAACAATTTGTAGAATTACTATTAGGGGCATTACAGAGTCGTCCCTTAGAAAATCGCAGTGCGAAGCGTAACGTTTAAGGATTTCATGATTGTAAGGACCTCCCAAATTTAAGGGAACCTCTAAGCCAATAGAGGCTCAGGGTTTTAGGGTTGGATAAAGAAAATAGAGAAAGCATTTAAAATTGCTGGAGTTGGGGAAGACCAGAAGACGGTCTTTGCTATCTGTGACACCCCCGAATCCGGGTCCTCTGACCCCGGTTCGGTCGTCACGATAAACTACAAACATTCACCTCTAAACAACATACGATAATTAAAATACGGAATATAATAAACATATGTTCATTCAAAAGATGTTACTAGTCCCAAAATACGATAACCTTAATATCATCTTACAACCATACCCTAAAATAAATATTAGGGTTCACATTACATAATCGTAATTTAAACTAAGCATAAGATAAATTCTGCTTCTCGCAATTTTTCTACATCTTCCCTTTACCCTTGTCCTTTCCGGAGGTCTCGGGCTTAGCTGCAATATATTTCATAATATAGCAAGGATGAGCAACAAGTTTGCCCAGCAAGTTTAAATACAACAATAAGGATATATCATGATGAATGGAAAAATAACTGACAATGGATTCAACAATATGAATATCATAAGCAAAGACAATGATTGCTTTTAAAATAACTGCTAGTCGAATAGACTTTGAATTATATCACTCCAATGGAATCAATAGTTGATTGACCCTTCGTTATTGGGCTCTGTAATAAGTACTTGAGGGGATCAACCTCACGCGTACACTATGTATATACATAACATTTAAATCATTTATCAGTATCTTTATTAGATACTGCATTCCCTATCATAGAAAGGGGTGTTCTCTTCGATCTAAGAATCCTTACCATCAATTGGTTTGGATAGCTTTTAAAACTTCATACACTTGTCTGACCGAACAAAGGTTCAGACTCTATCTAACATAGTTCAAGAATTATTTGAACTTTAAATGATGTACAAGTTCAAGACTGTACGATCTCAAGTGCACCAAGT
The DNA here is from genome assembly GCA_020205615.1 of Panax quinquefolius. Classification (NCBI taxonomy): domain Eukaryota; kingdom Viridiplantae; phylum Streptophyta; class Magnoliopsida; order Apiales; family Araliaceae; genus Panax; species Panax quinquefolius. Next base: position 52,142,689 of record CM035161.1, on the reverse strand, counting down.
GCGACTACCAATAATATAAGTGTGGAATAATTGTAAGGAAATTAAACCACTTAATAGCATGCTTGGAAATAATATTCAAGCTTAAATGAATAACTTTTTATACAATAATAACCTACTCAATACAATATGAGAAGGGTAAGAAACTTTCACAATAAACAAAGTTGTGCAAGTTAGGAAACATTTTGACATAATAAAATAGTTTTGGATACTTGCTCAATATAATTTGAGTAAGTTTAGGGGACTTGCACAATAAAATAGGGTTCAAGGAACTTGCACAATCAAAGAGTGAAGTTCGAAAACTTGCCTGATTGCTCAGCTACAATATAATACTAGCTTTAACTAACTCGCGTTGAAACGACCTAACATTACAAGTCGATCATTTCAATTAGTCTGTGTAAACTATTATGAGTCTACATTTACAAATAATCAAGTCATCACATAGCATGCTTCTCAAGACATTACATGGCACATTGGTCACATATTACAAGATAAAGAGATCATGTAATCATGCCTTAAATTTCAGAACCAAAAAATGTAACTGTTTTTGTGATCGTTAGTGTGGCCCATTGCGCTTTAGTCAAAGCTTAGGGATGGCATGATACATTGCCCCCTCCCCGCTGCACTCGCTTTTGAGCCTCACTTTCGACTTCAAATTCAACTCTAACATACGCCTATGCATACATATTAACATACATACATGCTAGAGTTTCACATAGCACATAACCATACTTGAATTCATTACTTCAAGTTTACTTACAATTTATATATCATTAAAACATAACAAGGTCATGTAATCATTTGTGCCTTACAACTTGGTCATTCAATACTCAATGGTCATGCTTGTATATATATACAACACATTTATACATTACTCACATAGTTCATATCCTAGAAATTTCCTTTTTCTTGATTACTATGTGTGCATAAATGAAAACCATATCTTAACCAAACGATGCTCATGTCAATATGTCTATAGGCATAATGAATCATAATACACATGCTAGAATGGTCATAACATCCTTTACTCATTACTTGATGACATTAGCTTTCTCATTCTAATTTCTTTGAATTTAACACCAAGTCAACTTTGCATATACAAGGCATCTTAACATGTAACTCTCATGCATTTACAACATATATTAAAGCCACATGCATGTTCAAATAGTCAGAACTTACTAGATAAAAGTCTTGGTAAGGTTCACTTTGCAAAGTCTTAAGTTCTTATCTTTGAACTAGTCTAATCTTTCAATCATGTATGCTAGTGTGTTCAACCACTTTAGTCTTGCATTTCATGTCAATATAAACCATATTAACATACTCATAAAGTCAGAATGCTCACATGATGTGTTCGTGACAAAATTCACTTTTGAAATCACAAATATCATTTCAGGACCGTAAATGTTGTGTCCATTGTAGGTACTAACATGGTTACACTTGTTCATACTACATGCACATGCTTATTTGTGTGTGGTACATTAGTTTACATGCTTGCTCTAACTATATACTAACATGTTAGACAATGAAAAAAAAACAAGAAACATCGTGGTTCAGTGTAGATCAAAGCAATTGCTACACGCCCTTAGTAATAATTAGAAATTTCTTGCCACGCCCGAGAAAAATCGAAGTTCGGCAAATTGGCATACACGCACCCTAGTACAAAATAGGGTGCAAATTGCTAGGCCAAGGCCTATATTAGAGACAAGAAGGACTACTGTTTTTGCAAAGCCTTAACCCTTAACCCTTAACCATTCTCCTTGAATTAAACATGCTTCATACCATCATTTAAGAGTTCAAACATGTAAGGCTACTTCCTAAACACGTTATAGTATGCTAATTCACTTTGATTAACATATGGATTCAAGAAATTCTCAAGAATTTGACAATACCCAACTAAGAACATAATTAGAGTTTATACCTTGTTAGGCTTGAAATGAACTCCTCACACACCGAGTATGCTCTCAAACTTTCTCAGCAACTTAGAACTCTCAATATAGACTTAACAAACAACCAAAAACTGAAAATGGGGCTGGCATTTATAGAAGAACTATGAACTGGACAATCATATTATCCTAATGTTGGAGCTCATGGTGCAAAGGAAAAACACATTGATTGCTAAGGAGTGGTTCAACAACTCCCCATAGGCCATTGGCTTTGAAATCATTGCCTAAGTTCTAGCCATTTTCAAGTTACGTAAACTTAGCTCAAGACACTGTTCATGTACTAATGAGACTCATTTTGGGACAAGGAAGAAAACTCAGCATACTTGATCAACTAAGGCTTGGTTTGGACACTATAAATCCCATAATGTAATATAAATGTGTAAATGCTACTACTTAAAGAGAGTTGGGGATTTATCTATGTACCCACATGAATGTAATAATTCTTACTATGTAGTCTATATATATAGTATATATACATATTAATGTGTCACCTTGAACTATATGAAATATACAATTAACTACCACATAATAAAGGTTTACTATATTGCACAAATAAATCAAGTAAACATATAATCATTTTACAAATTATTAATCTCTTACTCATTAATTATTATTTATTCATAATAATTATTAACACATTATCAATTAATTACTCATAATTGCAATTAATCAATATGATCAACTCATGCTACTATATTCAAATAGATTGAATATTTAATTAATACTCTTATCAAGTCTTTGATATTAGAAACTTAGGGTTAGCCCACTAATTTAAATCGACTATTAGTGACCCCCTTAAATCATTTCATGCATTCACATAACCACATAAGGTTTAAATAGGCTCACAAAACTAACTCATTAAAATTAAATAATATATTTAATTAATAAGGAGTTTAAAATTTGTGGACGTTACACTATCTACTTTTTGAAAGGCGTGACAAGCTTCTGGTGGGAAGTTAACCAAGCCGGAGTAGTTTTGTAAGATAAGTTCAACGAGATATTCTTCGAGAACTACTTCCCAAGAAGTATGCAGGATAGGATGGAAGTACAATTTGTAGATTTGAAACAAAGGGACTTTGACAGTACCCAATACGCGGTCAGATTTGCTCCGCATCAGGTTGATACTGGGGAGAGGAAGACAAGGAGGTTCGAGCAGTGTTTAAAACTAGGATTTGTAACAATTTGTCTATACTGCAGTTAGAAACCTTCGCGCAGATTTTAGAGAATGCCTTAATTGCCGAAGGTGGGAATGAAGCCTTAATTAAGTTTGATAAAGAGAAAAATAATAATTGTGAGGGAGGAAATGATAAAATAGAAACTTGTAACGGGGGAAATGGTAATAAAAGGAAGCAGAATAATAAAGGAGAGGGAGAAAATAAAGAAGCATGTAAAAAATGTGGTAAGAATCAAGAAGGAACATGTTGGAGAAGCGAAAATGTGTTTTATCGCTGTGGGCAGAAGGAGCATTACTCTTCTAACTGTCCAAATCCTAAGAAGAACTGGTGTTTTAGCTGTGGAGACCTAGACCATTAGGCGAGAATTTGCCTGAAGAAAAAAGCGAAATGATTATGAGGAATTAAGAAGTTACGTGGAAGCTTGAAGAGAAAATGAAGGAAAATACCCACATTTTGTTTACGTAGTATGTACTTAATTTCAGGGACGAAATTCTTATAAGGAGGGGTGAATGTAATATTCCAAATCCTTATAAGATTTGTAATGTAATTTATGAGTAATAAAGGATGTTTTGGTGATTGAAATTATGTGTTATGTGATTGAATGCGTGGATTCATTATATGTATCATTATAGAAATTTTTTGCAAAACTTAACTAGGAAATCACTATTCATAAATACGCTAAATCACTATTCATAAATACGCTAAAGTCAACTCTGGGAAAGTCAACAATTTTGACTAACCGGATTAGTTAGAAAAGTTAACTAATGATCAAACTAGATAGTAAATTAAGTTTGGAGAATTGACCCAAGGGTTGAAATCTAAGGGTTAAAACCTAAATATAAAATCACTATTCACTAATACGAGTTTTTACCAAGTGTTATTGGTGAATGTTATGGAAGATGATGGATCGTCAGCACCAGGTCCGCTGTGGAAAGCACTCGATTTGCGGGTGTGACAAGTATTCTATTTCGACTTTTAGTATCCTATAAATGATCAGAATGGGCAATCCATCGGAATGTCTATTTCTCCTATGCATTTGTAATAGCATTCCTTAGGGGGTCTGAAAATGGATTCCACCATTGGACAGAATGGGTCCAAATACTGTTAATCAACTATCAATAAAAAATTCTTTCAAAAATTCTTTTATCTAGTATTCTCTGAAGCTCGTGTCTAAATCTCTAAATTTTTCCCTCCCTACAATTTGTTTTCCTCTAAATTTTTAGGGGTCATTTGGCATACTATCCATCCATTTCAATCTATTTTCCTACCAACCAAATGGCTTATTGGTATGAATATGATTCTAACATTCAAACACAGTTTCTAAAACTTGTGAATGGAATGCTTGATTTCGATTCCATTCTGTCTAAAATGATTCCATCCAACCAAATGTCCCGCGTGTTATCCCTTTTATTTAATTATACCTTTTCAGATCCTATAAATCCTGTATTTTTTTTAAAGAATCTTGATCGAGTCAATAAACATATTATATTTGTGTGTGTGTATGTTCCCCAAAGTGAAGCATATCCCAAACCTGTCAAATTGTCCAGTTTTTGTGCGGGGGAGTTTCACGAAGGACCTCGAAAATTATTAATCTGCTGCCACAATTGGACGAGGTAGGTTATGAAGTGTAAGATTCATGGAAGGAAATGGTCCTGAAAGTTGTCTTTCTCTTGATGTTTTTAGTTACTCAGTAAATAAGCAGATAGTTTCTGTAAAGCAATATTTGGAGGTTTTTGGGTTAGAATAAAGGGTTATAGGGTAGATGCAGCAAAAATGCGGCAATTGTAGGGTTTAGCTCGTCAAACTGAGCGAAAGAAAAGTAGTCCGGAAAGAAAAGAAATCCAAGCAATGGCACTTCTCTTTTGTCAAATCAAAGTCTGCATATATTGGCATTAAATGTGTGTATATATAGGTTTAGACCATCACTCACAGAGCACAACTAGAGTTTATAGAGTCTATACTACTGCATTACATATCTTGTAGTTTTTAACTATTTCGTCAAAAGTCTAGTAGCACCAGTTGACTACTTTTATCTGAATAAAGAAATGGTCTACTAGGACTAATTGACTACTCAAAAGTACAAGGTACCTAGAGAATTAACTAAATTTAGTATTATAACCAATTAACCTTGAAACAACTATTTTTTTGACAAGTAAATAGTTAATCCACTATATTATTCCCCAGAAAGGGGCGTCCCAAGTACATGTGAAATCTACAAATGCATAGGGAGAAAAAGGCACACCTATTGCCCCAAGAAAACCAAAATCCACCCTATACAGGCAAGCCTCCCAAAAAGAGACTGCTACACTTTTTATCTAAAAACAAAAAGAGAGAACAACTCTAGGTTTGTAAAGTAAAATGTTCCAAAAATCCAAAAAGCACAATTGGACCTGGAAAAATCTCATGAAGCCAAAGGAAAAGAACGTAAGGGGGTTAATTGAGGATTTCGTTATTGTACTGGAGATGAATTTACAATTTAGTTACTGAACTACAAAAACTTTCAATTGAGTTAGTACACTAAATAAAAAATTCCAATCTAGTGACTTGACTGATTTCCATTGAATTAATTTCACAGACATTGCTAACGGCATATCCTAGGTTACTAATTTTGTACAAATGGAAGATGATGTGGAGTATGGGGCCCACATTAAAAAAACAATTCTTTTTAAAAAGAATCCTCCTCCACCCATTAACACCTATAACAATCTCAGATGGATTTAGAGATCTCAGATTCTCAAGCGAAGTAATTGACAAATAACACTAGACCAAATCGAAGAACTCCATAAACGCCAACATTCATGAGTTTCCAGAAGTGGAGATAAAAATTCATTTGAATTGCTTTGTTTCATCAAATTGACAATTGAAAACTACTAGTCAAAATGAGTAGATTAGGATGAGTATTACCTTATAAGGGTGGTTGAATCATGAAAGTTTCACAGTTGCGGACTTGGCAAAAATGGGACAAGTTACGACAGTTGCTTGTGGGACTGATTTGATATTTTTTTGATGTTATTTGATGAAGAATCCCAGCCTATCTTGCTCGGAATTATACTCGATTACAGCCAACAAATTTTTTATCCAAACCATGAATTTAGAGGATTGATTTGGGATTTTTTTTCCAGTGATTCGTGAAGTCGCATGGGCTGATTTGTCCGTGTATTTACTGATGTTGGTAAGTGATCAAGGCTCAAAGGTGCTCAAAATTAGTTATGAAACAATAACAAAGATTTTTAGAGATATGATGATTTATTTTTGAATTTTAGGGTTTGAAGAGTGTAGAGTGAGAGAGATCTGGGCTCTTGTGAGAGAAGTGAGAAGAATCTGTATTCTTGTAAGGGAAGGATCTGGGTTATGAACTGGAGGTTATTTTGAGTGAGGATTGCACCCAAGGCTGCCGTCGAAGATAAGAATCCACTTTCCTTGGTGCTCCCACTCTTCAAATTCCATATCCTTGCAGCGTCCTGTAGTGGGAATGGACCAAGAAATTCTAACTTGTGCTCATTCCCCCTCATGAGATCTTTCCGCACCACCACAAGCTCCCTCCCTCCGAGGACAGTAAGCAAATCAAGCACCTCCTCTAACTCCCAATCCTAGATTTTATGCCTAAACAGCGGCTGCCACAACAAATTACCGTTGATATTGGGTGATAATCTGCAATTTTACCTCCAGAAGGAACCGTCCCTAAAGCAACCTTACCGCATTGAGTATCTGACCAAAGGTGAATCCTCCTTCAATTTCCAACCTGCCATAAAATGTGAATCGCAAACTCGTCAAAGCCCGATACAATGGCTTTCCACACCCCTTTCCCAAAACGGGAAGGAAACCTTCCATTGATTATACTTAATTACTTCTTTACCATACAAAAACAATGTCATAGTAGTAGTTTCTTGTACACATTAGGCGAGTGTCAATGAGTTATGAACACACCGAAAGAAGCGTTAGATCGCAATGTTGATATTGGTTAAGTGTCCAACACGACCATGCTAACCATGGGGAGGTGTCGCTGCTTCTTAGCTGCATTTTTTAATTGTCATAGAACTAGACAGCTGTTTCACTAAGGTATTAAGGTATTCATTAAGGTATTTAATTGGGGCGTATATATGTTATCTAATCTTCGCTTAGTATGCTATGAGTTTCAATTTGAAATTGTTAGATTAATCTAGAGGATTCTATGATTGATTTGATTAACTGTGATTAGTGGTAGGATTATTCTTGAAGCATGATTAGTGATAATCATTGATCACTATGATTTACTTTCCATATTTAGTTTTGACACTTGGCCTATATAAAGGTTCTCTATTGTACACATTATGAAATGAAATAATATTGTCTTCTAGCATTCATATGGTAGCAAGAACCATGGTTTCTAAAAAAAATCCTCTTTTTTTTGTCTCTTTTTCTCTGTTCCAAAATAAAAATAAAATCATCACAAGACCGTGAACATTACCAACATCGTTTCATCGTGAAGCGATTCTGAAACCTGTTCATCTCGTTTCCCATTCATCAATGCAAGTGCAAGTTCTAATTTGTTGTGCTCTTCCGAAATATGTGTTCGAGTTGTTTCCTTATTTTTGAGGAGGCAGAAAATGATTAGTTCGTTGTTCATTTTGGGTTTGGATTTGTTAGGTCTTGAGGGGTTTTGCATGTCGTTGTTACCATCGTTTCGTCGTTCTTTTCAGTCATGATTGTATTTTTATTGTGTGAAAAGGTTTGGACAAATTTAATATGAGTAAGATGTCTACCGTATCCGATATTGTTATGAGCCAAACATCAAATGTGTCCGATTCTAGGCAGTCCATGGGTGTTATAGAGGTGTTGTCTTCCTCGAATAGTCTTATAATAATTTGAAGGGAGTCCATAACTATTAGCAGTGGCGAAGCATTGTGCGTTTAGCCCTACTTAGTAGAGAGGAGCGATCATTTAACGAAAACAGATACTTAGACAATGCTTGGAAGCTAGTTGATACCAGCATTTTATATCAGATGCTTAATTTCATGGATAGTAAGGTTGTTGATTTAGTCACTCATCTTGATACATGTCCGTTTTATATACTAAATGCGCGCAAGTGCACACGGTCAATCAAGTAATATAGAAGTAAATAAAGTGCCGAACTCACAGAGAACAATTATTAACAATTAATCTAATTATCAAGTTTTTACCAATTTAAATTCACCTAAACAGTCATCTCAATTGATTTGTGCAAATTGATTTAAATAAAAATAAAACTAAATTAACTAACAACTATTAATCACTAGATGATTAAGACAGGAATACAATTTTCCCAGTTGCTCTAATAATCGACTTATTTTATTCCTACTTAATTAATTCAACAATTTGCTAACTAGGATTGTCTATCAATTTATTAACATCTTTCAATGATTAATAAAATGACATATTTCAGTTATTTTGCTATTTTCATGCAAGAAACTTAAAATAGATATATTAAGCACAAACTCCTAACAAAGTTACACATGACATACAAGTACTTTCGTCTCACACTGTTATGTTATCCTTAACAAGAATCAACAAATTCATGCATTATTATTTTCAGAATTAATCTAAGATTTTCTCTTTCAATTCCATTAAAGATATCAGGTTAATTGTTGGCCAACGAATTATTCAATTAAGCACAAAATATAATAATTAACTTAATAGAATCAATCAGTGGAAATAAAGATAATTAAATTACTGCATTGCAAAAGGTTCCATTGTATTACTAATTAGGAAATTAGTTCATCATCGTAACAAAAACTGAAAGATTAAAATTAAATAACATCTCAAGTACATATAATAAAATTAAGAGGAGAAGAAAAACTTTGTCGAGGAACTCCAATCTCTAAACTTCAATCTCCGTCTTGTGTGTTCTCCAATGAAATCTCCAAGTCTCCGTAGAAATGGCTCTCAATGAATTGCAGTCAAAAGTCTTTTTAAACTTGGTTAAAAAAAAGTATTTATAGTCTTAAACAAAACCCTAATACCAAGGTAAGTAACACTCCTCATATGAATCAACTTTGGAAATATGAAAACTAAATCAGCATAATTCGTCAGACTGGTGCGACCCGTGCCAGGTTTCTTCACTAAGCGGCGCGCCCTGCGCCATATGATCAGTGTGCTCTGTCCCCCTATGCAACCACAGCGCGCCCCGCGCTACCCTGGCAATTTGCTCAGATTTTCCTATCTTTTCATTCACCAAGCCCATCCTTGCTCCTTTCCTGCAAAGTGACACAAACCATAAAAAGTAACAAGGAAAATTACCATGAATACACAATAATTCAAGTAAAATAATACCCAATTTGTACTCATCAATACAGTAAAAGAAATGTGGGAATACTTGGAGGTTTTGTACTTGGGCCAAAATAATTTTGCTCGTAAGTTTGAGATTTTTTAGGATTTTTACAGGATTAATCGTGATGGGTGTCCACTCACTTAAATTTTTTGTAGACTATAAAAAAATGTATGAGGAGTTGAATTCATTGCTCTCTATTACTGTTGATAATAAAAATAAAAAGACATTACTTTCCCTATTAGTGTGGTTAGCCAGTTTTTGTCTTCCCCTAAGTCCTCACATTGGGATGCAGTTGTGAGGATACTAAAGTACCTGAAAAGTGCTCCAGGCCACAGATTAATATTTAGAGATCATAATCACATGAGAGTAGAAGGATTTTGTGATGCTGACTAGGCATGTAGTCCTACTGATAAGAGAACTACTACATGAAATTGTCATTGTGTATTTGTTGGATGTAATCTTGTATCGTGAAAAAGTAAGAAGCAGAATGTTGTCTCGGTCTAGTGCAGAATCAGAATATCAAGCAATGACTCACGTCTCTTGTGAATTAATACGGTTGAAACATTTGTTAACTGAGTTGGGTTTTAACAAGATAGTTCCTATGCAATTTTGGTGTGATAATGCAGTTGCGCTCTACATCGCTTCTAATTCAGTGTTCCACGAGAGAACTAAGCACATCAAGGTTGATTGCCATTTTGTTTGAGAGAAAATACAAGAAGGGATTATTTGTACAAGTCATGTGAAGACTGGTGATCAACTTGTGGTTGCAGATGTGTTTTCTAAAGCTTTAGAGGCTACTAGAATCTGTTATATTTGTAACAAGCTGGACATGATCGATATACATGTTCCAGCTTGAGGGGGAGTATTAGATTAATCCAGAGGATTTTACGATTCTATGATTGATTTGATTAGGAGTGATTAGTGGTAGGATTATTCTAGAAGCATGATTAGTGGTAATCTTTGATCATGATATACTTTCCATATTTAGCTTTGATACTTGGCCTATATAAAGACTCTCTATTGTACACATTATGATATGGAAAAATAGTCTTCTGGCATTCACAAAAATCAACTGCTTTTTGGCGCTCTAATATGAGTTTATTATTTTATTCTTTTCCTGATTTTTCTAACTGAACTTACATTTGCAGCTTTTGTTGATGTATCTCCTGAAGAAACTTTGCAAAATAATCCTTTCGAAAGTTTCAAGGAACTAACTGAGAAAGATTCATCAAAAGATTCTCATTTTCACACCCATGTAAGAATCTGACATTGTATAATGCAGTTATAATTTATCATTATTTGTTTTGAAGTTTAGTATTATCTTCTAAACATCGAATCATCTTACTGCATCATAAAGGGTTTCCAAAATGGAGCTGCTTACAAGCCAGGGTCTGATGCTTCTGAGGGCTTCTCATCCAGCAGTAAGTATAGGACTCTGTTCTACGGGTGTAATTTGTCTTCTAAAAGATACATTTGAATATGTACTTTCACCTGCAAAAAGCAACACCAGAAGGGTTATGTTTATCTGAATGCTAACTTAGTAGTAATGGACATGACAATGCATGTCTATTACTTTATCCAATTAAAACTTGACGTATTAAACCTCCCCTTCCTAAAATTTATGATGTTTATATATTCTTTCTCGAACTGAAGAATATCTTTTAGGTTATTTTAGCTGTAGAATCTTTATCTGGTCATGCTTGTCCTCTCTTGTCTTTGTATTCTTTCTTCCTACTAATAAATTTCTTCTTCTCTCTTTAGTAAAGAAGGATTATTAAATCCATATTTTAATGTAACATACACTTTCATATTCTGTGTTCAGTTTCTCTGTGATGGGTAAACCAAGCTTCATGGAAGATGAAGCGATTGAATGGATAAAGGATTGTGAAGAATATTTTAGCATATGCAATATCAGTGAGCAAAGAAAAGCACCAACAGAATCATGATACAAATCCTATACATGGGATGCTATCTTTGGAGTTAGGTTATTAGGAACCTTAAGATCCGTGCTATTTGATTTTGATTGGAAGCTACTTGAGTTCTACAAAGGAAATGAGATGGTGGGTTTGCAAGGAAGACCCATTGCCACAAGAACTCCCAGCCTTGACTCTTTGGCCATTGCTCAAGAACATTGGAAGCCATTAATAGCGACTCTGGAGAAAAAAGTCCTCTTGTATGATGGTCCTCCTATCTATAACCCGGAGGTTTCTTATGATGAAGAGTGTGAAGAGGACCATGATCAAAAGCTATGTGAAAAGGGATCCTTTTTCATTCAAGTACCACATAAGGAGGACAAATTCAACTATGAAAACATACACTAATTTAGGTTGTGAAAGGAAAGGGTCAAAGAAGTTAGCCAATGAATCGAGGAGATGCTTGAGATATGGGAAGTGAAATTCCTCAATCTCCTTGATATAGATTTTGATCCTGGTGAAAATGACTAGCAAGATACCAAAGCTTCAACTAAGCCATCCATAAGGACATAATGTTTTTCTAGGGAGTACAATGTTAGGCCATGGCTACACAATTTGCAATATTAGTAAACAACGGTTAGTTGTAAACATGTTAGTTAGATTTTTCTAGATATTGCTAGCACGTGGGTGGTAGTGTACCTATTTGGTTGAAGTCCCAGATCAATTAAGTTTGACCTGGAAACTCACTATATGTATTTAAGGGGTCTCATCTCTTTGTGCCAATTGTTTTTGAGTTAGAGATCTCTTGATGTCTTTATATGCTTGACTTAGCTCATTTATAAATCTATCATAGTATTTTTTTTCACTAAATTTGTTTGTGCATAATTACAATGACAATGACAAAGGGGGTAAACCCCAGAACTATTGAGCTATTCATCATGGGACAGTCCCCAGGAGGATCGAACAATAGCTGAAATCACTCAGGAACAACCAAAGCAACAGCAGGCCGGTTAAACAACCAAAGCTAGAGCAACCATAACGCAGCAAGGAAAAAACAAAACAAAAAACAAAAAGAACGACATCCCATTACATCCAATTAAAATAGCTAGTACAATTCTGAGCTGCCTTTTGGAACTGCAGAGAAGTGGATAGCCGAGCCCTGATCAACTTCACAATTTCATTTTCTAGAACGCTGGGGTGGGGGGGGGCAGTTTGATTTTGTCATTCACCATTGAGTTCCTAGCTCCCCAAATTTTGTACACCGAAGTAGCAAAAACCAACTTGAGGATCTCAGATTGCATATACCTCCCCTTAAACTGAAGAATATACTCCACCAAATTATCTCAGACAAATGGGACATGAGGCCAATTCCCAACATCCATAACAGAACATAAAACAGTTTTAGAGTAAGGACAGTTGAAAAAAAGATCAGGGAAAGTTTCCGCAGTCATGTTACAAAGGGGATGGCCAAGCGCTGGAAATTAGAAAAGGAACAGAATAAATCATTTGTAGGCAGTCTCCTACGCAAGGCTAGCCACAATGTAAAAGAGAACCGGGGCACATGAAGCTTGTGCCATAGCAACTTAGCCCAAGGTATATGCTGACCTCTCAGATGTTATTTTCCTTCAGGGAACTAATGACAATACCGTTCCAAAATATGAGGCCCTCAGCAGCAGAAGGCACAAGAACTTCATTTAATAGATTTCGAAACTACATCACCTCATGATGGTTACGATGGTTTCTAAGAGGTAGAGACCAAGAACCCTGAGAAATGATGTAAGAGACTCTATTAGAGACAAGGGACTCAGAAGGAGATTAGGTTGGCCATTCAGCCACGGGTCAAACCACAAACTGAAGATGTTACCATTACCAACTCTATAAGTAAGGAATTTCAAAGCAGTAGGCCAAAGGTTAACGACGTCTCCACATGGGGGACGTGGTGGGCTTTTTGGGTTAAAGTCCCACATCGACCAATTGGTATTTGAGCTAGGGTTTTCTCCATTCATATTCATGTGGCTCAACGTTACACATTTCAATATTTGTTTAATAAATATTTGTATGAAGTATTTGAAGTCCATGCATGGGGTTGACATTAGGGTTGTGCAATTTTTTCGGTAAAAAATATTACCGTAATCGACCGGTTTGGTACCATTGGTTCGGTAATTTATAGAGTCGGTTCAATACCGGTAAAAACCGATTACTCGGTACCAGGAATGAGACTAAGTTTTGAACACACAATAATTACCGTACCAAACGGGTGAACCGGTTATACTCTGTCTCTATATATATTTATTTTTCTTATAAATACATGTATTGTTCATTTATAAATACATCTAAGCTTCCCCCTTTCTCAGCTACTCCCTCTCCCACTTTTCTTTGATTAACATCTATATAATCACCATAGCCACATGCATCCTTTCATCTCCTTCGAATTCCCTCTACTGCTTTCCACACTATTATGATTCACGAACCCAAGATACAGAGATTGGAGCAAATCTCAAGTTTCTCTCGTCTATTGGGTAGGATTATAGAGTTTTATTTTTGTCGGTAGATGATTTATTGAAGCAACCTTTGTCTGAGATTTTTGGTTTTAGTTGTAGATATTTTGTGAAGATGGGAGATATTGGTCCAATTCTTGGATGGAGATGTGAAAATATCTACTCGAGTTTCCTTGATTGATGCTTGATTCTTTTGTGAAAATTAATCTTTGATGGTAATATGGATGTGACTCCAAATGATAAGATTTCTTTATTGTCTTCTTTGTTTTTATACAATCAATTCCATTTAATATGCAATCAATTTCAATAAATAATTTGAGGGCTCAATAGCCCGCCCTCCAAAAGTATTCCACCAATCAACAAGCAAACATTTTAAAAAAATATAAATATTTTTAAAGGGAGGAAATGAAGAATGTATATAAATTATAATTATAATTTAGCTTTTATATCTTTATATATATTTTAATATACTTGCAAGGATTCTTTATTTTCCGTTGCCTAATCGTCATTTCTCATGCAAAAGTATCTCGAGAAGCATCATAGTTATCGGCTAGATTGCTTATTTTGTCTAGCAAATCTAGCTTGGGCACCATCTTTGCAAGAATGTTATTGAAGTCTTCTCGTGAAGTATCAACAAACATCTGACGTTCCTCTTTGATATCAAAGTACTTGCCCGGATTGAGAAATAACGCAACCCCATATAATTTTTACTCCATTTGACTTTCTCATCGCCGCTCAACAATGTCGATCACCTTTTTGTACAATCTTTGTTTGTTATCAAATGAGTCTTTTATGTTTTCCTTCGCGCATTCCATCGCAGCGAAAACTTCTAGCATAACAGGCTTCTCATCACCATTAACAATCCTCAAAATTATAAGAAGTGGCTGTGACGCCCTAATGCAATTCTCAACATGAAGCCAAAATGTTGTTGAAATAACAATATCATATACTTTCTTTTCCGCTTCAGTAGCCAACAACTTAGATTCTGTCTAATCATTGCTTATGAAGAAATGCCTTGATGCATCTTTATGCTTGTACAAACTCTGCAAGGTGAGGAAAGTTATAGCAAATCTAGTAACTGTGGCTCTCACAAGATCCCTTCCATTTGTTTTTTCCCTCATCACATCAAGAAGACGACTGTGCCTATAAATGAATGTTGTGATTCTTCTTGCATTTGAATTGTGGGCTGGAATTGCTTCAACTTGCCTATGTCCTCTAGCATAAGGTCAAGGCAGTGAGAGGCACAAGGTGTCCAAAACAGTGTAGGCCTCCTCTCCATTAGTATATGTCCCGTTGCCTTGTAATTAGAGGCATTGTCCGTGAACACTTGAACAACATACTAGGGGCTAATTTCCTAAATCTTGCTAACTGGAGGCATTAACAGAACTCACGAAATAATTCCCCTCCGGACTATTAACAAGGAAATTCAACAAGTTTCTTCCCCTCTTATTTGTCCAACCATCCTGCATGAGTGTGCAACCATATTCCTTCCCAGCAACTTCATGTTTCGCCTTTAACTCATCGGTTTTCGTCTTTGCCTTCTCAAGTGAAGGAACCCTCACCTCATGATATGTTGGTGGCTTTAAACCCGACCCATATTGTCCTATGGACTCGATCATTACCTCAAAGCTCCTTGCATTTGTAGCATTGAATAGTATGCCACACGTAGAAAAAGTTGGCAATGTGCATATGGACTCTCTCTTTTTTCTCCGGTGTCCTTAACGATTTTCAATACTCGTTTGGCTCAACGCTTGCTATTTCTCTACTCTACAACTTCTTCGAGAGTTTTCCTTGGAAGTGCTTCAACCGTTTTTGTTGGAGCTTTTGGTTGTGACTTTTGGAATTGAAAAACAGCTTTCTTTCTTCCTTTTGAAAGTTGTCCCATAACATGGGATAGTGTAGAAGAAGCATTGAAACCATGCTTGGACAAGCAGATGATTGTTCTTCTTACACTTCTACTACATCATCATCATCATCAACTAGCTCAACTGGGTTATTCCTCTTTCTAATATTTAAAGCCGCTTGCATCTCCCTCATAATTTCTGTTGTTTTGGGACACTTCGCTACATCTCTAAAATTTTCTGTTAAATGTTGCTTCAACCTTTTGATTCCCGAACGACATTGCTTCCCACAAAGGATACATCGAACTATATCCTTATTACTCATGTCCGTTTAATACCCATATTTCCAACCCGAGTCTTTTGATTTGGACTTTCTTTACGGGTCCTTGGTTATATCATAACCATTAGTTCCCGAACTTTTCGCCATTTTATTTTCTAGTTTCTACAAAATACAATCAAACAAAAAATATAAGAGACAATTGACATTTTTATTTTTATTTTTAGTTTAGTAAGTAGTAACCATGCACACTGAACACTTAATAGATAGTGTTCTTTGTAAATTGTACCAAAAATGAAGAAATAAACAACTTATCATTATCAGAACATAGATAAATAAATTAAGTTTTAAAATATATTCCCAAAATGCATTAGCTTTTCATTATCAGAGCACAGATAAATAAATTAATGTATAAAATTAATGTCATCAACTTGTAGACACTTGGCTAGGTCATACATATATCAGTATATGCATGACATTAGACAATTTACTTCGCACTTGGCATATATATATATATATATATATATATATATATGCATATAATAAATTAGTGATAACGGTCAACAGATATGCATGTCATACATACTTGCATAGAAAATTAAAAATAGAGAAGGATATGTCTTACTTTAGTGGAAGGCTGGAAGTCATGCAGTGAGAGGTAAAACAGAGAGTTGAATTATACATGACAATATTTATTCAAACCTTCTGAAACAAAAAAAAGTGGAGAGAAACTGAGAAGAAACAGCACAGTAACAAGAAAAGCAAAGTAAAGAAAGAAGAGGAAAAACCTGTGTATGAGAGAAGTCTGGACTCGTCGATGGTTTCGATGGTTGTGGTGGTTGAGCACTTGAGTTGCGATGGGGCTGCGAAGCCTGCGATGGAGTCGCGATCTAGTCCAAAGAAGGTCGTGATGAAGTCGATCTGCGATGAGTCTCCTTGCTGCGAATCGATGGTCGCGATGAAGTCGAGCACTCAAGGTGCGATGGGATGAAGTCGAGTGATCGAGTTGAAGTTTGCAGATGCCTGTCTCCTTTTCTCCTTTTTTAAGGGTCAATGGGTATTATGTCCATGCGTTAATGGGTTAGAACTCAAAAGATGGGTTAATGGCCAGAGCTAGGTGACGCCTTGAGACGCTGAGCTACCAAGGCGCACGCCTTAGCAACTCCACCTCATGTCCAGTCGAGTCTCGTTGTGCCCTTCTCCCCATCGCCTGGACGCTTAGGCGACGCCGTGACAACTATGCATGATTTAGTTCTGCGTACCAAATCGATCTACGCTCCTAGTAACTATGCTCTCAACTCAGATAGCCTACTTGGGTCATATTATCACGCCAGAAGGAGCTGCTGTGGATGTTTCCAATATTGAAAGTGTGCTCAATTGGCCAATAGTACCCGCCAAGGGATTAAGAGGCTTCCTTGGCCTTACTGTTTACTAGGAAAGTTTGTAAGAGGATATGGATCTGTTGCTAGACCATTGACCAAGTTACTCTAGAAGTATGCAATCAGGATGAACAAGTTACAAAGGCATTTGAAAACTTCAAAGGGTATACAGTATACCCCAGTCCCAGCCTTGCCAAAATTTGATAAAGAACTCAGGATGGAAACTGATGCCTCCAACATTGAAACTGATGCCTCGGGACCTTCAAGGCTTCAATGTTGCAACGTTCTGATTGTCAGTCTTATATGTCAGACATACCTTGCTCTGCGATCTTACTGCAAGTAGACTAATGGGAGTCGTAGAGTTGAGTCTTGTGTTTGCTTTACGATTGTTGACATTATTTCTGCTCTACTATTTGCTCTTGGTTGATAGCAGACTGATGATGGTAATCATAGTCTTGAGCTTTGCATTTGTTTTACGATTAGTATCTTGACTTCTGCTTTGCTATCTGCTCTGATTGCTCTTTGATAGTAGTATATTATCTGCTTTTGCTGTTTGCTCTGAGTGATTTCTCCATTATACTTTAGCAGACTCCTGACTATTCTCTGAACACTTTAGCAGCTCCATAATGCCAAAGACAGCTCTACGACCTGACTGTCTCTTTGAACCTTTACTTCACATTGGCTGCTGCTTTACAAACTCTTGGTTTACTCTGTGAATTGACTGACTTTGTGATCTGGCAGAGTAATTTATAACATTTGGGTAGACTTGCAAACTTCTCTCTTATTCTTTGAATGCCTTGGCAGCTTTGTGATGTTGGAGATAGCTTTGTGATCTGTCTATCTCTTGATGCTTTACATTACCAGCTGCTGCTCTACGAAGTCCTTGTTACTCTGCTAACTGATATGACTAGGCAGAGTATTCTTGCAATGCAACTTCTGTAGAGACATTCCAGAGATTCCTTCTGATAAGGACTATACTCGGAGAATATTCTCAGTGTATATCCTTTTGTGATCATCTTCTTCTAGTTAGGCCTTCAACTCATCTTCATGGCTCGTAGGCGAGCTCTACGATCTTTGTGCGCTTCAGAGAATGAGGTGACTCTGCTGATTTTGATCACACTATGATCCAGTGGAGTAACTCTACAATCGGTTGGTTCTGTTGACCATACATTGAGAGCTTTGATAAGATCAACCTAACAGTTCTTGTACATGTGTTTCATAAGGACTTTACAAAAGTTATCATTACAAATATACTTTAATCATTTGTTCATTATAATTTAATTAAGATCAATCTAACAGTTTTGATCTTTTCAGTTTTAAGTCCTTGTACATTTGTTCCATAAGGACTTTATAAAGCCTCTCTTTCACATGTAAGCTTTAGTTGAACATTTCATATATATATATATATATATTACAAGCATTAGTATCAACTTAGTAAGATCGACCTATCATGCTTGATCTTTCTCTATCCTTTAGATCAGATGTTCATCGTCAAATCTTTTACAATTGTAATCTCATGTAGATTCTAAATAATCTCCCTCTCAATTAATCAACCTTTCAACGTACATGCAGATTCCTAACACATTTTTCTTCACTTTGACTTTGTTATATGAAAATATACAGGCCAAATGGTGTGTCAAATATCATTTTGAAATTTGTCTGCCATCTCTACTCGCTCTGCTCTTTAAAAATCAAAACCTCCATATACTATCAATGATACAAGTCGAATAATCTGTATATATAATGAATAACACAAAATGATCTCTCAACCCTAAAATTTAGGAATGAACATTCAATCCTAAAATTTAAGAATAGCAAACCTAAAATTTAGGAAAACAAATTATTTTTTCATCTTTTATTTGATTTCAAAATCATTGCATCTACATTCTTACTATCAGAATTATCTACTTACCACTATCTCTTATTCTCATACATTTTTAATTTAGTTGGTGTTCTTTAAAATTCATATTCTTCATAATAATAATAGTTAATTATATAATATATTTATATTATATAAATCATTATTATTCTAACAATGAATACTATCATTTATATTATATAAATAGATGAACTATTATTGTTGATTTTTAAAAAAAATTATTTTTTTATCAATATTAATTATACTCCCTCCATCCCATAATACACCTCCAACTTCTCTCATTGTCCCAAGAAATTCGATCTTGCATTAATAGTTTTCAACTTCTCATAAATGGATAGTAATGAAATTTTACATAAGTTTTAATCGTTAAATGATGATATTAATTGACTTTCTTAATCTATGTGAATGAAGTTTAAAAGACTATTATTATGGAATGGAGGGAGTATATTATTAAATTTTTGCTAGTTAAATTTTGCTGGTGAGGGATGAAGCAGTGGGCAGCAAGATAGCAGCAGTCAACAAGCGAGGATGGTGAGATAGAAAATAAGAGAGATGGTAGAGGACCTGCCTAACACCTTGGCGTGGAGTTTTAGAACATTGCATTATATAGTTGTTTGGGAAGTATTGTATATCTATTATATTTTGAGTAGAAATCTAACAAAATGAAAATAAATGTCTACCGAACATGTTTTATCATTTCTGGTTTTAAATTAATTTACCAGATATGTCAACCAAATGTGTTATTCTTTTCTGCAATTACAAACATAACAAAAACATTGTTATTTTTTATTTTTAATTGATAGCTGAAAACAGCTAATGGCTCCAAACTACACCTAATGTTTTCAATCCTGTCATGTCATTGTTCCCACTACTCACATGAGGTCTGCTACTGTTGTAGAAGCTTTTCATTTTGAAGTTTAATAGACAATAGTTAGATTTTTGTGCTTAAGTTGTTCACAGGAATTGGATCTTTTGACATTCAAGGTCTATATATATGGTAATGATTTATAGCATGTATTTGCTATGAATTCTTATAGGGCATATATCATCTATACCATTGAAAGCAAGAAAGGTCAGAATTAGAAATTGAAAATCGACATCCGCTACTAATTACCAATAAATGTTTAGGATTCAGGATTTATTAACTAGAGTTTAGAGTTTATTAACCGGGATTTAGGGTTTATTAACCAGGATTTAGGATTTATAAATCTTAAACACTAGTTAATAAACGCTAAACCCCTAGTTAATAAATCCTAAATCTTGATTAATAAATCGTAAACATTTATTAGTAAAGTCAAACTTTTATTCTGATTAGTGTCTGTTACTATTATTAACAGATGATATGAGTATTTTTTTACTGTCCGCTATTAATAGTAGTGAACGTCGATTTTTCAGTTTTTAATTCTGGTCATTCTTCTTGTTTACAATGGTATAGATGGTGTATACCCTATAAGGATCTATAGAAAATACATGCTATGGATCATTCCTATATATATATATATATATATATATATATATATATATATATATATCCCGAAGCTCCTGAATAGTGATTGGATTCACTATAACTGAATAACAGGTGAGTTCATTTAATAATAAGATGTGAGGACCTGGTGTTGCCAATAAAGAATTATTGAACACAGCTAAAGGAATTAGTTTTTATCCCTACTTCTCCTATAAAGCACCCAAGTGACAATTATTCATGCTCTTTATTTGGAGGTTATTTTTCATATTTTTATATGAATGTATATATCTTTGTATTACATGCTTTGTAATTGTATACATATTGTTATTTTTCATATTGTTATATGAATTTATATATCTTTGTATTACATGCTTTGTAATTGTATACATCTAGGCAGCATGTGAGCATTCACTAAGCCGCAGTGGACCTACCTAAGTGCTTTCAGCAATTTTCGATTTTTTGTTTGATTTAATCTTTCCTGTACAAACAGAAGTTTTTCCCTCCTAGCATCAAATGAAATTTGGTTAATCGATCTTGATGGCAAATTTATCAAGCATGACAATCAAATTTTTAATCATAGTATTATTCACATGTTTTGATCAATGTATCTTATTATTTGTGTTTTGAAATTTATTTATGCTTGCATGTTTTGATTGTTTTTCATATTCTGGACAGGAAAAACAGATTCGGTTTTGTCGGTGGAAGCTTTGGAGAAAATGATGGAGGATCCAATGATGCAAAAAATGATTTATCCGTAATATAGCTCCCTTCTGTTCTGTTGTTGTCTTTAAATGTTGCTTGTTTAATGGTTTTATTGTGTAAGTTTTAGCTCGTAGTTAGATCTTAGTTCAATAGTAATGCCATTCTTTTGGTAATTTCTTAAGTGTTGGTTAAGTTCTCAAAAAAAAGAAGAAATTTTATTAATAGAAAAGAAAAGATACAATAAAAAGGGGAACAAGAAGTCCACCCTCAACGGACTAAAAAACAAAAATAAAAAAGAGCACTTAAAAAAGTGCAGTTCTCCAATCTCTACACAAATTAGACACAGATACCTCTAAAGGCTCCCATAGAAGAAACCCATAGAAAAGCAAGTAAAATAATCCTATCATTCAACAACTTAAAAGAAGAGCAACTTCCTCTAAACAGTCTAACATTACGCTCATTCCAAATTTCCCATAAAATGGAGAAAAGAGATGCACACTTTCATAAAATTTTGGCATCTTTCTTGTTTTCAAATCCTCGAAAATGAACTAGCAACATATCTCACCAAAGCAAGATACGTCCATTCCTCTCCTAACGCTCCAAAGAGAGCTCCACAAGCCCCAAACAATTCTCGTAATTTTAATAGCCCCACCATTGTCTTTTCTTTTTCAAGTGACTCAAAAATTGATCTTGCGTACACCGTTTAGTTGATTTACTTTGTTGATCATTTGAGAACTTTATTGCTCTTTTCCTTGTTTAGCAGAATTATTTTAGTTGCTTTAAGTTCAAAGAACCTATTATGTATCCAAGATGGCATGAAATTAATATATCAAGGTTGTCCTAAGCAGTGTTCTAAAAATCCCCGCCTAGGTTTGCCTAGGCGCTTGGCCCCCCCTTGGCGCCTTGCCTAGGCGTTAGGCCCCCTTGGTGCCTCTCCTAGGCGCTAGGCCCCCTATGGCGCCTCCCCTAGGCCCAAGGCGGCAAAAAAATCCCTCCAGAAAATTTGGCGGGGCCTAGGCAGAAAGGTTTTAATAACTACCCAAACCAGATTTTGATATATTTATTTTTCTAATGATTTACCATATTCATAATACAGGTTGTAGCATATCAAATCACAACAAGAAGTGAACAATATTAAGTCAAAATGGATAATTTTATTATAGTTGTAATTTTTTGAACTTGTACCAACTTCAAATTATATAAATGATGATACATTTGTAATATTTAGTTTAATTCAATATAATTCTTAAATTTATGTTTAGTTTCTTAAGTTTTAATATTGAATTAAATTCTTGAATTTTAAATATTATTATTTAATAGCAATCTTGTTTATGAATAAAACTAATACGTTAAAATATGTTTGAACTTTGAACAATTGTATGTTTGTGTTTGAACTTTGACATTAGCAATATGGATATGTGTTTGAACTTTAAGCAAAAGCCTTTATTATCTTTATTATAGATTGTTTTGCTTTATATTATTGTTTTGTTTGGATAAATATAAGATAAAATATTAAGATTGATTTAAAATAAAAAATCTCGCCTAGGCCCCCTGGCCGCCCACCTTCCGCCTAACGCCTTTTAAAACATTGGTCCTAAGGGTGCGTATTACTAGAAGGTCAATCTGATGAGAGAAAAGATGATCGACATTTGTGAGTCATGACTCATGGACTTAATATTTGACATGGATCAACAGGATAGAGAGAACAAGCATCTGAAAGTCTGCAATATTAGCATTGGAAAAGAAGTTGATATGAGATATTGCCCAATAATGGGTTATGAGAAAGTAGGGGTTTAGCTCAATTTTAGGATACTTTATGATCAATGTGAAAACATACTTCCTCCGTTCCAAAATATAAGACCACTTGCCTTTGTAAAATTACGTTTCGGAATGGAGAGTATTGTACAGGTATTGATATAAGGAGTACGTTATGTGTTACCTGTACTTTTGATATGCAATGACTTCTCTTTTCCATCAATACATGCTCCTTTATTACGATAAAACTTTAACTTAGATGTTCTTTACAATTATACTTTTTGTTCAGTTCAGCGATCTTAGTAATGTTACTATGGTAATTAACAGTTGTATTACTAATTATTTAGGTAGAGTTCGTGTGACACCATGTGACGGAACTTCGTTATGATAAGGAGGATATGTTAGTCTTTGTTCATGTAATCTAGCTATATATAAAGTGATGTAATAGTGTAATGTAAGGCATGAATTTGATGAATGAAAATATGAAATAGAGTTCATGTTTTGTGACTCCCTATCACCTGTCATTCTGTCTTCCTATTTCATCTTCTACCTTAACATTCTACCTATATTTTTCCCTATTTTTCCATTATCTCTTCTTTTTGTTACCAGTTTCTACTTGAAAGTTAGGATCGCAAGAGGAATTTAACACTTTCTTTACATGGTAATAAAGTCATATCTCAACATTCATGTTTATTGATCACATTGGCGACTTTGCGAAAACTATTGGTTTTTACTTCGGAGCTTCAAGTTTTATTTGAAATTGCGCTGCATCTACATTGTCTGCGAAGTTTCCATCTCTGATTTGTATCCGCATGGGTATGGCTCTGCCTTAATAGTGTTGGTACTTCTTAGGTAGTCATTCTTTACAAAAACCTGTCTGTCTTGATGTTCGATTAGGCTAAATGATCTTTGCTTCCAGAGAAAGCCGTATAAATTTTCAGGGAAATCTTTTTTGATGGGTATTTTCTCGTTTTGTGGTATACCTTTAATAAAATATGCTTTTATTTGGGAGCTTACTGTCTGCCCCCCACCTTCTATTCTTTTTGGGGAATACCGGAATATATTAATGTCTCCAGATGAAATTTTGGAAATATGTAGCCTTCTGGACTAGTGTTTTGTACACCAGATTGTTTGAGAATTAATAACTGATACTTTAGAGCAGATAAATTAGAATATTCTAGAATATTCATTAAGGCAGTAGATAACTATTAGGAGTTATTTCCTTATTTTATTAGTCAGGGTATTTTACTTTGTCGTTAAGTCATAGTTCTCATATAAAGAGTTACAATCTTGATCATCTTTCAGACTATTGAAATATTGATTTGAGATTAAAGCTTCTTGCTTTTGTGTGTTTTCTACCGATTCCTTGTTGGAATAGGTACTCTTATTCCTTCTTTCCACCTTATCCTACATCAATATGGATGCTTGATTTCAATGATGATGTCCCCTTTATTCACAAAACACGGATATGATCTAAGTTCCAACTCAGAAGAAACTTGTAAAACCATTTCTGTTGCTTACTGAGTAATATTAGGTAAACTTAATAGAAATGCCAGTCGGTCCTTTTCTTAACACTAAAATGTGCTGCTTACACTCATGATTGTATCTAGCAATATATTGATAAATCAATGAATATGCCAAGATATGTTGTTTGACGTGTTTTTATTTGCTAATTTTCTTTCTGGGATCACTTCCAGTTTGATGTATGTTCATGAAGTAATAAGAATGACTTAATAGTACTATCTTCTTTTGCCAAGCAATTAATAGTGTGACCTTGCTTTAGAATGTGAACCCTTGTGACTTATTATGAGATAAAAATTTGATTATTTTAAATTTTTTTCATTCTTTTCCCCTTACAGGTATCTGCCGGAGGAGATGAGGAATCCTACTACCTTTAAATGTCAGTAATATTTTATCCTTCTTAACACTTCTCCCTTATATCAATCTCAAACCTGGTTTTGCGCCTCTTTCAAAGTATATGAATCTCTAAACTATACATATTTTATCTCTGTTCTTTTTCTTATTTAATTAAGTCATTTGATTTAAGAATGTATTTACATGTATGAACCAAAGTTATAAATACTGTACTGTGCATAATGTATATATATATATATATATATATATATATATATATATATATATATATATACACACACGCACACATAAATACATATCTACATATGAAATTATAATTTACATATATTTGTTATGAAATGAGGATATTAAATGCTATTTAGTCTAAACTAACAATTGCAATACTTAAATCCCAGCCTCAAGGCCCTCAACTAAGACGAGCCAATTCTTTCCTACGAAGATTAAAAAAAAAGAGTCAAATGACCAATTGGGAAACAGGACAAATGTGGTTGGTGAATTTGAAATTTCCCGACCACATGTCACTCTTTACTACCACATTATTATCTTCTTTTGAAAGACTATCAGATCTCTCCTTCACCTCTCTTCCTAAATTAATTCTCTAAATTAGATCTCTCACCACAAAAATTCATCTTTTTTAATGGTTGATGTCTTGAAAGACTCGACATCCACTAGGCCACACCAGCTCCGAGATCCCCACGACAAATATGTAGGTCGAGAGCCTCTCAAATTTTGTACCGGTCCGGCTGACATCTCGTCCCAGTACACATTTTTCGATGAATCCAGGCCGGTATCAGCGGTACAAGCCGGTATTTTGACCGGAATGGAACAACAAAAGCTTTGTACCGTTTTCTTCTAAAATCACCATGTTTCGTACCATACCATCGGTCCCTACTATGTCAAGCCAGGGTTATTTTAGGGAAGTAGTTAGAATAATAGTTTCTAGAGACAGATGCATGTGAAGTCAGTTACCATTTTAGTGCTTTTACTTCTTTAGGCTCATGTTAGATGAATGCTATTGTAAGCCACTAGGGTTCTATATGTTTGCTATGATGTAACCAGTTTATTATGCTTAGTATTGAAATGAAACTGAGAGTACACGATTTTGTGATCCTCACCTCCCTTCCTTTTTCTGTCCCCTCGTTCTCCCAAGTTCTGTAACTGAAATCTCTTTCTTCCTAAATTTACCTATCAAATCAGTTAGGGCCTTTCAAGGTCTTAACAATTTGGTATCAGAGAAGTTCAAACCTGTTAGGATCATTTCTATCACCATTTTCTTATTCCTCGCGTTACTGATCATACCCAGAAATTCAAGAACTCAAAAAAAATAAAAAAACCAAGAAAAACACATGGTTTTACTTATTTTATTCACCGAAACTCATCCAAACAAACCCACAAAGTTTCATCAACAAATCAAGCTTCAACAATCAGAAACAACCATGGATAGATGTTCTGTTTCTGTGTGAGACCCGCAACTCCAGCCCATATTCGATCCAATCATCAAAGTAAGGTATAATCACTTATATTTCATTCTCTTAGTACCTATTTAACGTCCATACCATAGATTAATTTCAGTTTCTAAAACGTCCATACCATAGATTAATTCATAGAACCAATTCCAGTTCATACCAAGCAAGTTTTTCAGAATATGGACTCTCAAGAGAAGGCTAAGCAACTCTATTGAAGAAGTAGAGCCCAGAGCCATCTCCTTAGCAAGTGGTGAAAAAATATGGACTCACTCAAACTGCCCTGTTTTCACATGGAGCATTAATGGCCATTCTTTCACCACCAAAGTGTGGATTTTACCTGTCAAGGATTGGGACATCATTCTAGGGGCTAACTGGCTCAAGGAGTTGGGTCCCAGGATTCCCTTGCAATGAAATTTATTCAGAGGGAATTACAATGCCAACATGGGCAAACCACTACTATTCACAGGGAATTACAATGCCAACAATTGACCATTTCACAACCAATATGGATGTCTCAACTCATTGAAAGCTATGATGGGGATAGTGAGATTGAGAGGGTTATGACAGAACTTTTAACTAGTAAATGGGGACCTAATGAGTTTGAGCTCAGTAAACGGCTACTGAAATTTAAAGGCAAATGGGTTATTGGCTTAACTAGAGACCTAAGAAGACAAGTGTTTGAAGAACTGGGGACATTCAGGGGCCAGAGCAACTCTAAAAAGGATTGAGAAATATTTCCATTGGGTAGGGATGAAGAAAGACATCACAACTTGGGTAATAAAATGTCCCATTTGCCAAGTTTCCAAACATGAAACCCTCCCTTTCCCAGGACTGTTACAACCCCTTCCTATTCCTAAAGAAATTTGGAGGGACATAGCTATGGATTTTATTACTGGGTTACCCAAACCTAGAGGGTTCGAAGTAATATAGGTAATCACTAATCACTGATCGGTTCATTAGATATTCTTGTTTATTTCCCCTAATCCACCCTATATCAGCTAAGAGCCTCTCCACTCTTTTCTTTGAAGATGTTTTCAAGCTCCATGGTATGCCCTCTTCCATAGTCATTAATAGGGACCCCATCTTTATCAGTGAATTTTGGAAAACTCTGTTTAAGCTAGTAGGGACCAGGCTACACCTCAGCACTTCCTACCACGCCCAAAGTGATGGTAACAGAGAGAGAGTGAACCAATGCCTAGAACAATATTTAAAGTGCATGTGTGGACAAGCTCCAAAGTAGTGGAGTTCTTGGTTACCCTTAGCGGAATGGTGGTTTAACACCACCTTTCACACAGCTCTAAACACTACTACTTATCAAGCTGTCTATGGAACAGCTGCTAATCACCTCACCATTTTGCCAGGAAAAAGTACCAACCTGGCTACTGTAGAAGAAATGATGAAAGGCAGAAGCAGCTGGAAATCATTAAGGAGAATATTGAAAAGGCACAACTTAAGATGAAAGACTATGCAGACAAAAATAGGACTGAGTATTTCAAGAAGGAGAGCTAGTCTACTTGAAGCACAGCCCTACTGACAAGTTACTGTGTCACTCAAGAAAGCTCTTAAACTAGCTCCTAAATTTTAAGGCCCTTTAAAATCTTGGAGAAGATTGGAATAACAGCTTATACATTGGAACTTCCTAGTACAGCTAGAATCCATCCCACCTTGCATGTATCCCAGTTAAAGAAACATATTGGAGATGCTATAATCAACCCCACTTGCCTACTACTAAACCTGATTGCATTTTTGAAATAGGTCCCTTGAGAGTCCTGGAACGAAGGGTGATACATAGAAACAATAGAGAAGTTTACCAGTACTTAATTCAGCGGAAAAATTGCAGTATAGAAAAGGCCACTTGGGAGGATGAAGGACTACTGAAGCCAAATTTCTCACAATTTGTATTAGATCCATGAGGACATGGAACTAATGGAAGGGGGAAGGAATGTCAAGCCAGGGTTATTTTAGGGAAGTTGTTAGAATAATAGTTTCTAGAAACAGGTGCATGTGAAGTCTGTTACTACTTTAGTGCATTTTACTTCTTTAGGCTCATGTTAGATAAATGCTATTGTAAGCCACTAGGGATCTATATATTTGCTATGATGTAACCAGTTTATTATGCTGAGTATTGAAATGAAACTGAGAGTACAAGTTTTGAGATGCTACTCCCTTAAACCCCTTCCTTACCTCCCTTCTTCTTTTTTCTTCCCCCTTCTTCTCCCAAGTTCTGCAACTGAAATCTCTTTCTTTCTAAATTTACCTATCAAATAGGGTCTCTCAAGGTCCTAACATAATATGATATATACAGTGAGCGACTAATAGCGTCTATAGGTAGAATCGGCATACAGTTTATTAACTACATTTTTTCAGAGGCATAAATGGTGTTGCAAAATTTCTTTGTTACCTCTTACAAGTTCAATATTTCTTCAAACCTTTATGTTCTTTGCCTAAAATTACCATGAATACTATATGGAATGAGGTGTCTGATAATTTTGATTTGTTGCTATAGTATCTATTATATCATACATGGCAAACACCCATCAATACTATATGAAATGAGGTGTCTAATAGTTTTGATTTGTTGCTATAGTATCTATTATATCATACATGGTAAACACTTATTCTGTTGTTGTTACTCGATCATCTCATGGTTCTGTGGCATAGATAAAGCAGTTAGATTATATCTACTATCATTTGAAATCTAATCAATGTAAAAAAAGCTTAAATAATTTTGCAGTTTAGCTGCGCTAAATTTTGTCACATGTTTGTAACAGGGATGCTACAGAATCCGCAAAATCGTCAACAACTGCAAGATATGTTGTTAGTATCTATTTCATCTTCATTAATCATTACATTGATGTATTGGTTTATTGGCATTGACTCCTCAGTTTATTACTGATGTGTGGTTGTCTTTTATTCCAGTATTTGTACTTTTGTATTATAATATTTCTGCAAATGTAATTCACATAATTGAATCTTTTTTCTGTTTTCACAACCTAAATTTACAATGCTTATATAATGTCTGATGTTTTTTGCGGCAATCCAAAAGTATGGTAAAAAATGTCTAAAGCAAAATTGATGTTTGTATTCTGCGATTAAATGATGGTCAATAATTATTCACTCACTTATTTGCTTCTCGTATACACGTACATATACATAAATAGAGGGAATAATAATCTGTTAAATAAACTGTAAATGAAGAAATAATATGGTGAATATTCTTTGATTTCTTATGTTCATGACCTTAATGATATCGTTGCAGCACAGTTCTTAGTATGGTTTGTGTGACGCCCCCAAATTCTCTACACTCGCTGTAGCGAATTTGGTGCTCACGTAAATATTCTAATAGATAATAATTCCTATAAATCCAAGATTCACAGTACTCATAGTAAATAGTAGTTCTCGTCAGAACAATCATTGTAACTGAGTACCCTCACTTGGATATACAGGTTTAGTATCTTATAGATATTTCTTCCATATCTATAATTCTTATCTATCTGACTTTCATAGTGTTAATGTTAGAGTTCTTGGAACTGAGTGAAGCGCTACCTCAGTGCATCAGAGAGCCAATGTCTGTTAACACTATCATTCAGATATATAGTTCATATAGATACTGTACACTTTTCTAATTCCATTAGAATAACAACTAAATACTGCAAACTAATATTACATTAAACAAATAATATACCGTTACTATTACATGATAGTTTTCAACAAATATCCATGTCTTAAGCCTTTTATCCACAATACCGAAACTTCTGGAATATATTCTTTCTATCTGCAAATGAAGAAAATATTTGCAGGGATGAGCTACAGAAAGCTCAGCAAGTTTTGAACAATAAACGAATGTTATATATATCAATTCTAAAATAAATGAACATAAAGTTCAGAGTTTTTCCACACACCAAAACTGGATTATATGAACATAAAGTTCAGAGTAATGCCATAAAGATATACTGAGGTTTATCTGTCAAACCCTGCACATTACGAGTTACTGTCACTCCTATATACTTAGCAACCCGGGTTAATCCGCTCAACCAAACAAAACTAGGAGTATGCATATCATCCTCTATGTACTGTCCGATCATTGCTATAAATGTCGGAGACAGCTCCTCATTGCCAAGGACAACCATAATTGCCCACCGACAGCTCCTCACTGCCGGTTCTAATAGTGTCAGTATATATATCGGCACCAAACAAAATTTCTTTTTCACAAACTGTGCTTTTATACTTTGGTACCAAACAAAATTGGTTTCTCACAAACTATGCTTTTATGCATTTGTACCAAACAAAATTGGTTTCTCATAAACTATGCTTTGATATTAAATCAAACGCATTTTTCCATAATAATAACTCATATGACTTGGTTATGTTTGAATAAGAAATCATAACCTTTGAATAACAGAATTCATAAACACTATGTATCACCAGATCATAACTGATAAATATCAAACTTTCATTTAATAAAGTAATTTAAATGAAACTGGCATTTGAAATATGAGGTTTGCACAAAATGCAGAAAAACTTGTCTGCCCGACGATCAGCTAATTTTTAATACTCAGAACTGTCTACACAACCTAAATATGTTCATTGTAGTAATTAGAACCAATAACAATTGTTGTAACTGTATTTTCTACCGAATCCCTATCCAGACTTAAGGTTAGGGTTTCTATTCTCTGTTAAGCACACTCTACTCATATTTCTTAGTTAATACACAAATTGACCACTTCTCTAGACTTGTATCACAGATACTTAACACAATATTGATAATCAATATAAATATTAAATAAAAAAGAAAATTATTCGTAAAATTCCGGATCCTCACAGTTTGTTTCAATGTGGTTTGTCTTATTAAAATCTTGCCTGGCAATAGTTGCATGATATTACTTCACTTCTGCGGATATGTTAAAATTTTAAATTATGAATTTCTTGTACAAGTGTTTGCTACTAAATTATTGTCATTTTAGTATCATTATGTCTGTCAGGCTGCAGTTTTATTGTTAATATACTGTATAAAGCATTTAAATCACTGGCCTTTTCACAAATAATCAAATTATTTTAATTTTTATATACTCTTTGCTTTATTCTTTTCAGAAATAGCATGGGTGGTAGTGCTGACTGGGACAACCGATTGAAGGATTCTTTGGAAAATTTTGATCTCAGCAGTCCAGAGGTCAAGCAGCAGTTTGGTGAGTTTAAGTTATTTACTCCTGAGGTATATTAATAATTAAATATAAATAAAAAATGTTTATTGGAATCAAAGGTGACTCTGTATTGCTTTCTTTTGATGGCAGTACTATAATTAACTTCAAACCACTTTCCTTAATAGCTACTCTTATTCGTATTAACAACTACTCTAGGAGGGATGTTTTTATGCCTTGTATTTGAAGTGATCAATCTTAGAAATCTTTTACTGTGTTGTATACCATTTATTTACTCTCTTTTTTATTTTTCTATATATACATATATGTGTGTATTTTTCTATACGTGGGTGTTTTTTTACTAATCTTCATACATTTTTACTTTTATTTACATTATTATTTATTTTATTCTTTTCTTATTTAATTTGTTTTTATCTTTCTATTTTTATTTCTACTTGCACCTTAACTATTTTGAGATAAAAGGGGTTGTTGAGTTGATTTGTGTACGACACACTTGTTGTATTCTAGGTAGAGTTGATTTGTGTCCGACACACTTGTTGTATTCTAGGTTGAGTTGATTTGTGTCCGACACACCTTGTTGTATTCTAGGTATGTAACATTTAAATCTTCATAAAATAAGAACAGTTGAAATACAGTCTATATCAGATTTTAATAAAGATTTTGCGTTTTGCTGAGATGTTTATATTCTAATTATATTAAATGAGTTTTTTTTGTGTGTAAAGGTGACTCATATGATATGTTTTTCTTGTTTCTATTTATTCATGTATTGCAGATCAAATTGGGCTTACCCCGGAAGAAGTTATTTCAAAAATAATGTCCAATCCTGATGTTGCCATGGCCTTTCAAAATCCGAGAGTTCAAGCAGCCATTATGGATGTATGATCTAGATGATTTTCCTTTGTTTTGTTTTGTTTTGTTTTTTAGGTTAAACACCATGAACTTCTCACATGTGTATATATATATATATATATATATATATATATATATATATATATATATATATATATATTGGTTGGTGAGGTTACTGTAGTAGTCATATATGTTTATATATCTATATATTTTTACTACTTGAAGTCAGTGCACTAGTCTAGAGTAGTTGCATGTTTATGTATTTTTTGCATATAACCTCTCTAATACTTGGTCATTTTTGCAGTGTTCTCAAAACCCATTGAGTATTGCGAAATATCAAAATGACAAGGAGGTAAGTTAACCTTATCTGACAATTTAATCTTTCAGGCCAAATTTCTATGTGCTTTTGCCAGTTAATTTAAAACTGAAATAGAGGGGAAAAGGTATAAAAAATGATGAGAAATTGCCATTTGTTCCATATGTGGGCATTCTCTAGAACTTTTATCTTCTATATTTTTTTGAGTTATAATTTCTTGTCTTTTTGTGATTGCAATTATAATTATATTTTTTTCGCCAATCCCCACACAAACTACTAGAGGTTGTCCTTTCCATGACAAGTAAAAGGAGGCTACTAAGCAAATGTTATTATGTGAAGCTACCAGTTCCACATTACTTATAAGACTTGATGTTTGTTAATACTCATGCTGTTGCATTTTGAAAGAATAATAAATTCTGTTCATCTTTTATCATATTTCAGGTTATGGATGTTTTCAATAAAATATCAGAACTATTTCCTGGGGTTACAGGTTCACCTTGAGTCTCTTAGTTCTCTCACCTGTTACAGTATGAATTTTTTTTCCTTTTTTATTTAATTTTATATATATATATATATTTATATATATATAAAATATCAAAAAAAGAAAAAAGAAAAAAATGGAAGGGATCATAATAGCAAAGAATATTGCATCCAAGTGCTGACTTTCTCGGTGGATTTGGTGGAAGCTCTTCTCCCTTTGTGGTCGGTCCATCGGTTTTGAGCAACTCGTGTGGTGTATCGAAGCGTATGTTACTAGTTTTCTGGAAGTGAATTTAGACGTAGTAGTTACTGTAATTTGTTATGTATGGAAGTAAATGAACTTGTACTTGCTTTTAGTCAGATGTGCAATGTTTTTATTGTTTTTTGTTTCTGTGCTCCTGAATTGTTCGTGATTTTCAGGCCTCCTAAATTTTAGTTGTATATTACAATCTATGTTACTGATGGTCTTTAGCGATCATTTTTGTCGGTCTATCACTTCAATAAAGTATTATTTCTACATTTAAAATTAGAAATTAAAGATACAATTTGACTTTCAAATCGATCTACGAAATTTAAAAAAAATATGGGCACCGTTCCCTATATCTTTCCGCAGGAAGATCCTACTGTTCAAAATAAATAAAATTCCTTCCGCGAATACCACCCGGGATACACTTTCCCAATCCCCTAAATAAGTAATTACTTGGGATGGAAGTATTAGGAATATGGATATGTGTTTGAACTTTAAGCAAATATTTTTATTATATTTATTATAAATTATTTTGTTTTATATTATTATTTTGTTTGAATAAATGTAAGATAAAATATTAAAATTGGCTTAAAATAAAAAATTATGTTTAGGTTCTGCCTAGGCCATGTCTAGGTGCTAGGTTCCCTCGGTCTCTCGCCTAGCGTCTTTTAAAATATTGTTCATCTTTATAATCATTCATCATATTATTGAAAGAGGGTCAAAGATTATAGACACTGCTTCAGAAGTAAAGTATATCTATTCATCATTCTTATTAGGATTATCCATTTTCTCTTCTCTGAGCCCACACGTATGTTTTTTTTTACCCAAGTCGTCCCTTTGCCAGGTCTGCCTATAATTATGGTCTTTGAACTTTGAAAAAAAAAATAATTTAATTATGCCACTTTTGACCCTTTGTAAAATCTGTTGGATATTACGCCTTTACTCTAGCTGCTCTTGTGGCCATCAACGGCATCAAAGACTTTATGCTATTAGCATTTACTCCAACTCATCAATGCCGTGGCACTTATTCTCATCTCTCAGCCCTTGATCTCGAAGCTTTCCCTTTTTGAAGCTAACTTATAAGTGTAAAGGGGCCTTCGATCGACAATTGGTTGCTATGAGGTAACTCGCCCCAACCTTTTCTTCTTAGTTCCAAGCAGCTCGTCGTTATCTGTCGGTCGGAACAAGTTTGGAAGGAAGGATTTGGGGCTGGGGCTGGGGCTGGGGCTGGGGCTGGGGCTGGGGATCTTAGGTCGAAGTACTTCACACTCGATCTGTCTTCTTTGGAAGGTTGGTTTTCCCTCTCTTAGAATGTCCTGAGAGGGTTTTTTTAGGCCATTGAAAGCTCTCTCGGAATGAGAATAGGCATGAATGGTTCTACTGATTTCCTTGGCTTGGAAGCTTTCTTTTGCCAAAGGCCAGTGATTTACTAATTGTGTCCTATGTGATCGACTAGGCTGAGGGACATACATTACAGGAACGCGGCGAGAGACTTAGCTGTCGAAAGTCTTCTTAATAATTCTAATACTCAATTAAACTGATAGGTCCGGCCGAACCGAGTTAAGTGAGGTTAGTGATTGGCACACATTTCCTTTAAAGCGTAGAATCTTGCGTGTATTAATATTCCATTTTGAAATGGAAAATAGTGAGAGGCAAGTAAGCCTGGGGCTAGTGCTTTATTGAAATTAGCCCTGAACCAGGGCGGAAAGAAATTAGTCCTGAACCAGGGCGGAAAGAATAGCATGCAAAAGCCGGTCACCGATAGCAGCCTAAGAGAACTTTCATTCTCACTTGGCTTATCTAGTGCAAGACGCCCCTATTTACTTATGCAGTCCACTCGCTGGCTTCGGATTATGTTACTATTGAAGAAGCTTGCGAGCCGGATTTTAAAATGAAATTAAAAGTAAAAAAATGTGAGTGCTTTTGAGCTATATGCTTTTTGGCGTCGCCCTATCTTGCAGGAGGCAGATTAAAAAAGCGGTTGATTAGTTGAATTCCCAACCATGCTCTCTCCCAGTCGACTGTTGCCAAAAAAAATTAAAATTATTTAGTTTACTATATAGAACTTTAACCTTTAATAATCCAATTAATTCTAGGAGCTATTGTGATAGTTGGAAATTATTTCTTTTCGTAAATAGGTCTGATGAAGAAACTTTGCAGTAACCAGAATTTGCTTGCAAATTGTGTAACTTTTATACTTTTTTCTTTCTCAATAAAATGCATCTATTCTTCAGTTGTATATTTTTCATTCTTATAAATTTCAGTTTTAAAAGTAATTGAGTTTACAACAAAAAATTTATGCAAAAGATGGACATAATTACTTTTAACGGTTTACTAAGAAACTGGCTTTAACGATTTTCAGTGGTAGTACTGAACCACGGTGTTCGCAAACTTTAAGGAGATGGAGAGGAGAATTTTGAGAGGAAGAGAAAGTGATGCAAGTGCTTAGATAGCGTTGTGGCATGTTGGAGGTGTATGTAAAATAAAAGAGCACTATTTTCACATGTACTAATAATATTTTTACATGATCAAAGGGAATTCACTTTATTTTAATATCAGAAAATATCAAATAATACATGTAAAAATATTAATTTCTAAGACAAAAATTATTCATCACAATCAATCATTGTGATAGAAAGCGAGCAATCATTGGAAAACTATACCGTTGAGGCATAGACATCTTTCACAAATTTATTTCTACCAACTGTAAGAATGCCACAATACATCCAAGTATCCTACAGGGTAACACAATTGAAATTAAAGACAATACATCCAAGTATCCAACAGGGTACACAAAATTGAAATTAAATCAATCAAAAGACTTCATCATCTTCCTCTAGGGTAAACATTGACTTGACCATTCATCTTGCCGAAGCTGCAACTACAGGGAAAAATGAAAGTTGGATGAGAAAATTGTGTATCACTAACGTAAAATGTCAACAACAATAAAAGTTAAACGCCCCGTCAGTTTCCCACAACATAAGATGGTACATCACATATATATGTATAACTATACAAGCACAATATCGAAGTTGGCCAAAGCTGAGGAAGATACAGCAGTCGGCAGATGTATGCCAGATCAACAAAACCAAACTGAAAATCACAATGGGAAAATTTTTAACTTCTTACTTTTACATGTTTGAAAAGTAATATCAAACTCTTTCCCATTTCCTTTTCCGTGTAAGGGGTTGTTTATCCCCTTCACAGTAGCGGATTCTTGTGTATGGAGGATCATTAGTATGAATGTGGTTGAGGAATGATCATAATGCGGTAAGCTTATATCACCATTTAATATTCGTAAAATAAGAGAGAAATCAAAGAGATCAATCATCATAACATCTTGTAGAGTATTTTATGTTCCCTGATACTTCAATCTAACAAACCATAAAAGAAGACATACTTGAGTCAACCACCGCGAAACATCTACTGAAGGTTGGCTTATCAAACAGAGCTTGATTTAACTCAAAGGGAATCTCCCATCAGCCTTCTAAAATAGGGTGGTTTTGTTCGTATTGAACTCATTCCTCTATATAAACAAAACTTATCTGAAGTAACGACTTCAGGATTGATGCCAAACCAAAGCATACAACTCTAATAAAAAATAACAAATCAAGTAAAATATTGACTTATTGAGGAACACTCATACCATAAATATCTCCAAGCCTAATAACATACAAGATTATAACATTCAAGTACAACTCTAAGAGATAACCGTAGACAAATATATGTTCATATCAGTAAAGAAGTTGGAATTTTTATTTGATCCTTGTAGTTATATAGAAGAAATTTAACTAAATACTAATAGTAGGAAAAGAAGCCAAGGGAATCAGTAAGTTAGGCATATATAAATTAGGAAATTAGCAAGTTAGCAACAAACCAACATCAAAATTCAGTAATTCACCAGAGACGGATGAAATTTTAAATATTTTTATAGATATACATATATCGATATAGTAAGTAAATTTTATATATTGAAGTTTAATGAAAATACTAGCACCTATCATAACGTATCTAGAAGTATATAAATAACAAGAACTGCCAGTGGAGTGATGGTGTCCGACACATGTCTGCCACAGACACGTCAACCTCCGAGATGTGTCCATGCTTCATAGACTGAACATAACGTGTCCCAAAATTAAGGTCTAATTGACTATCTAATTGTTCTGAACATGGAAGTTATAATGAAACTCCCCTTATCTCAAAAGAGAATGAAGAATACATCCACAAAGTCCATGATAGATGTATCCCTTAAGAAAAGCTAATGATGTGTTTATCCCATACATTTTATTAAAAGAAGGCATGAATGGTAAGACAGATTTATTAACACCAATATGGACAACTAGTCTACATGGCACACACTACGTGCGTGTTAAAGGGGGAAAATAGGATGCTAAAACATAGGGGTGGGAGATAATGGGAGAGAGAAAAGTGAATAATAGGCCAACATAAAGAAACGTACGGTAAAATAGGAAAGTAAAAAGGCTTCCCAATTTTGTTACACCAAATTAACTGTCATAATATTAGATTAGATGCCTGCCCTAGCTTGGCTCAACATTCTAGGAGATAACAATACAGAGTTTGCACAGCCAAGTCAAAAGAAGAATAGATAATTAAATCAAAATACTCTAATAGTTCAAAACTGGACTCAAAAAGCAAACTGTTGACAATAAATTATTTTTATTTCTTGTTATTTGAAAGAAGAAGTTTTATTAGAAAGAAGAAAGAGTTGAAAGTAAAGAAAAACTCATGAGGGTGTAACAAACCAAATTTCCAATTGGTGAAAAATAAGCATAGGTTAAGCGTTAGAGCGATTTAAGGGTTGAGATTAGTTTTTAAAGCCAATGGTTAGGATTAGTTTCAGCATTGCATTTTTATTATACAAGTCAGAGTATGCAACACATCGAGGATATGAATGAAATGAATTAAAACTTCTTGCCAATCTCTCACTCTCTCTCTCTTCTTCCCTACAATTACTTTCAAAGTCTACCCGAGACTATAAATAGGTGTGCTTTCATTGACAGATTCTATGGTGGAAATTAACGTCAACCAATCCATGGAATCAACGAATAAACAATTGGTAGAACTGAGTAATTTTTTAGATGAATTATGGAGCTATGAAATGAAAAATCGGCGACTCCTAACAGCATTGGAGATTCAAATATTGGAGTTGGAGTTGGAGTTGGAGTACAATGAATTTGTGATGAACTATTTTGTTTATCATTAACAATCCAACACTGTGCCTAATATGAGAACTCATTTTCGCAACTTAATTTGATGAAGACTGGGTTGCGAACAGATTTGTTCCTGGGTTGAAGGAAGAGATCAGTATATGTGTGAAGTTAGAGTCTCCACTCTCCAGATTCCTTACAGAGAGCCATTGTCTTAGCAAAATGGCAAGAGTTGTGCCTTGTAGACAAGGTGTTTAACAATAGTCCTGCGCCAACTAAAGCTAATGCTAATTTAGAAATTATAAAAGAATCTGCATACCATGAGGAAACTGAACGAGAGCCAATCATGAAGGTTAATTCTATTTGTTCTCATTCTCTCATTTCTGTCTCTGTGTTTGCTCCTTTTCCCTCATCACTTATAAATGAATATGGGTATCAAGTGTTTGATAAAATGTCAAAGTGGAATAAGGAGCCTTGGAAATCCACGTTGAGGAAATATGGTTTATATTGAGGAAAAATTGAGACTATTGAGTTTTCTTTTCACCAATTCTTGACACTAGATTTGTCAAATTATGATTATTGGGTTGTGTTTGTTGAATATGAATTTTTCTATTTGGTTGATGTTATGGAATTAAGAGATTTGATTGATTATAAATTTGCTATGATGTGTGAACAATCAACCCAACTAGAACTAGCAGGAGAAAACAAAGAAACTACAAACAATTTGGGATTTGGAAGAAAGTTTACTGAAAACCTACTGACCTGTTGCTTCAAGTTATATCTTCCTCTTTTGACTCCAAATTATTGAGGAATGGCATCTACTAGATAATGCCTCTACAAAACCTTGTATGGTTATCATCCAACACTAGACAAGATGATTTTGATCTGTTGCAGTATGGTAGTTCAATTAAAGGCAAATGTGAACCAGTGCTGAAGAAGGGGTTAGAATCCTTGGATAGGGAAAGTTCCTGGTATCTGATAGTTTTCTAGGGGATGAGAGGACCACATACCGTCCCACTTCCAAGATTCCACTTGGAGTTGGTGAATTTCCAAGCCTATTCATGACACCATATTTGCTGAATAATGGTGGATGCCTTGGGGTAAGCACAAAATAAGACGAAAATAATGCTGAAATTAGGTAGCAATAATGGTTCCATCCAAGCAGCCTATATACAGGTATTTGCAAATGAGAATTCTTTGACTGCACAGCAACTTGTAGAAAAAGATATGAACCATGGAATAACTAGGGATGGATATGGGATGGAAAATGGTGCAAACCAAAATGTAATCTCATCGTTCAATAAGTATGGACTATATTCTTTCACATCTATAGTTGTTCCTTTTCATTCAACTTTCAGTTTCACTGGAAACTCAATTATATTTGAGTTATGTATCTCAAGGCTTCTCTCAACGTTCAGCTCCTTAGAAGGAAAATCGTTCCAAGTGTTAAGTGAAAACTATCACCGCAAGATTAAAAAGGGTGCTTCAATGGTAGAGGGGGACAAGTCAGGTTCGATCCACATCTAATCAATGTTCGAAATTGCGATCAAGGCATGCGTCTCGTGGCGTGGTGAGGCGGGAGCTAGACTACGCCTTACTGAGAAATTCAGAGGCTTGGGCTTTATTTGACTGAGGCGTGTGCCTCGTCGCCGTGTGCCTTGTCGCGTAACAAGACCTACGCCTTGATTTGAAACAAAAAAGAGGTTCGTAAGATGCGATTTCTCTTCTTCTTCTTCTTCACAGATCGTTCGAGCCCAGATCTTTCTCTTCTTCTTTCTTCTTCTTTTTCCTTCCGTCTCTTTGTTCTTGGAAAAGAAAGTACTATCTGATAGATATAAGATCTATGTAATCTATGTACGATGATTAAATATCTTATGAATAATTATAGTTAGGTACCCTATAGTCTTTATAAATTTTTAGTTTAATCTTAAAAGTTTTCTTAAATTTCAAAATAACCCTTAAAATTTTACATAGCAGCCCCTACAGTTTCATTTTCTTTCATTTCAGCCCCTGAAGTTTCATAAGTTACAGTTCATCCCCTGTTTCTTTATATTTCCTGCACTTAAGTCCCTAGAGCAAAAAAAAATCATTTCTTGTGTTGATAACTCGACGGAGTCAAGTGTTGATAACTGAATCTTTTTCTCTAAATTATTCATCACCACAAAATTTATATATATTCAATATTTATCAATAACATATGTTTTCAAATCGAGGCTTACGCCTCACTTCGTCCAGAGAAAAACGCTTTGTACCACTTTTAACTTTTTCGAACATTGCGTCTAATAATCACAGAATCATATGATATGTTAGGGTGTACATCGGGTTACATTCGTGTTCAAGCAATTAGGGTCTTGTCACAATTTGAAGAGGATAAATACATGGGTAGCGAGTTTGGTGCAGCGACAAAGAGTAATAATTTAGAAGTGACATTATTTTACGCGGCTCTATGGTGCATGCTTTGTCTTCTCACTATCGACATCATTTTATTCTACAAGATATATAATACAAAATTACAAACAAGGACGAACAAATCATTAAAGGAACAATAGCGCCTGGAGTTCAAATCACTAACGGTGCTGTGTATGTTACTCATCAATTCTTTTATCCTAAAGATCTTAGAGGGGATGTTCTTAATGGGAAATAAAAATTATCAAGAACACATGATGATTTTATCCATGCTACTAATTGTGTTGGTTTTCATTTTTATTTTGGGATAGACATTGTGGAACTGCCACTTGATCAAGAGAGTAATTCTTCAATATTAGTCAACATTATGAAGTTAAAAAATTGTTTGACCCTCAAGATGACCCACTCAAAATGTCTCAGGTGGAGAATTTTGTTATTGGTGAAGTATGATCCAAACTTTAGTTCAGAGGTGATTTAGAAGGGATGGGAAAATGATTCAAAAAGTAAAGAACAAATTATTGATATGGAGGGGAATGACTATGCTAATGGAACGTACTTGAAGCATGAAGCACTTATGGTGATTGGGACAAATGCTCCTAAATCAACCCTTCACCAAGTATACACAACCTGTTGAGGCTTTGGCAATTATGGAACCTTTCGGTTGTGTCAATTTTATTCTTCTTGGTACATTGATTGAGCAGTCTACTTCGAATACAAGGCAAACTAGAGAAGCTCTAATCAATGGTTAGAAACATTTCCTCACATATGGGAGATCTGTCTATGTGATTCGTGTGGGCATTCTAACATGGACATTAACAGTTAGAGAAACTTTATGCTACTCAGTTGAGCTCCAGTTAGGATTTTGCTTCGATCAAGGGGGCATAAATTTGCTAACACCGCAATTGGAGAATGCAATGATTATCAACCCCACCTTGTGGACAAGGTGCTTTTTGACAAAAAGGGTAAGTGAATTTTATAGGTGCTTCTTGTAGTGCATTATGAAATGGTGTGTGAACGGAAATGTGGTACAATCCTCTTCATCCATCTTGAAAGATGTTCTTTTTGCTGAATCTTTTCATAAATTACTCGTTTGGTGCTCAATACAATCATCAGATGAGTAAAATATGTTGAAGCACATAGCCAGGACATTCGGTTATTGAACCACCTTGAGGACAAAGGTGGTTTTTGAAGGCCGAAGTATTGTAACAAACCAAATTTCCAACTGGTGAAAATAAGCATAGGTTAAGTGTTAGACTGATCTAAGGGTCGAGATTAGTTTTTAAAGTCAATGATTAGGATTAGTTTCAGCATTGTCAAATCTTTTCTTCCATTTTCTCAAAGAATTTTACATGGCTGAAAGCTTAAAATTACCTATTTTCCTATAATTTAATTATAAGGCCAACCAAATTTGCAAAGAATAATTTTAATTTTCTAACAAACAAACTTATTCAAATAGCCTAGCATATGGACAAGGTCCAAACAAACGATCAATGAAATAGTACTACAATTTGAAGTTCTGATAAATAGGGGCCAGTATCATAATAAAAACTACCAAAAAATCCTGTCCATATGATATACTCCTAATTAACATAAATAAAAAATTGTATGGTGAAAATTTAACCTTAGATAAGAATTGAATGAGTTGTTTCTTACCGACTGCTCTCATACTTACAAGACTGTCATTCTACATTAAAAAAAACAATTTGCTACTCAACTAATACATGGTTCCTTTTTCTCATTCACTTCTCTATGTAATAGCTAGGCCCTAATTATTATTGCTTACAATAATTTTTCCTTTGTTATTTACTAATAAGAAGACTTTATAATTCATCCGATAATGATAATTTTTCTATAATAGTGACAGTTTTGTTCCTAGACGACCTTACTTAGCTACATAATACTCTTTTGCATGCGTTTCTTTTTCTTTTTTTTTTTAATTTTCTTTTCACATAGACTTCAATTAACAACTGTGTTGTGCTACATATATGTTATTATATAAGTCAGTATGCAACAGATTGGGATAGGAATGAATTGAATTAAAACCTCTTCCCCAATCTATCTTCCTCTCTCTTCTTCCCTACAGGCTACAAGCCTACAATTCCTTTCAAAGTCTACTCCAGACCATAAATCGATAACAGAGGGGCTGCTCGCCAATCTCTATGAAACATCTAAAAAATCTTAAAAACAAAATCACACCCCAAGCAATTTCCCAAAGA
Organism: Panax quinquefolius; assembly: GCA_020205615.1. Lineage (NCBI taxonomy): Eukaryota > Viridiplantae > Streptophyta > Magnoliopsida > Apiales > Araliaceae > Panax > Panax quinquefolius. The sequence continues at coordinate 52,099,397 of CM035161.1, read as the reverse complement.
GCAAGGGGACGCCCACAATTCCTGAACACATTAGCGAATGAAGAGATATTTTTCCCTTCCACTCCCCAATGTCCTGTTAGACTGGACCACCAATAAGTAATAACAATAAAATACCAGAACTACCAAAGAAGTGCTTTATATTCCAATCAATTGAATCAGATCTGCTAGAAGGGAGAAAATGAAGCATTTCAATTATCGATTTTACACAAATAAATATCCAAATCTCTAAGTTACAAAAAGATGTTATAGTACGATAATGGAATACCTTAGAGAGGATACATTTAGATGGAATCAGTGGCCCCCGTGATCCTTGGCGTGCTGCTGGTGCTCGAGGTGGCGACGCTCCTCGGGAAGAGCAACGAGGTAAGAGAAAATCATGCCGCCGAAACAGACGTGATAGAGCGGATCAATGGAGCTGGTCTGGATATACTTGGCGTGGTAAGAATCCAATCCTCTTTTCACCGATTCCTTCACGTAATCCATCGTGAACATCGGTTTCAGGTGAGCCGGCAGCTCCCTCACCTTCATCCCCTTAATCTCCTTGTAGAAATTCCTCATCGCCATTCTCGATAGAGATTGAATATGAAACCCTAACCATTTTAACAATTAACGAGAAAGGTGAATAATTTTCTCTATTTTTCGGAGCGCGTGAGATTCTTTATGGTGTTTTTTTATAATAACTAGCTTTTTTTTTTTCTTTTTTTTTTGCTAAATTACTCCCTCTTTTACCTCGTGCAAAACACGATTTCTTTTTTAATAATAAAATTAATGTATTGTTTGTATTTTTTTATATTAAACTAATATGTTAATTATAAGAATAATAATACATTAAGGGTTCGTTCGGTAACATCTTTTTTGTTTTAAATTTTGAAAAAAATTATTAACATTTTTTATTTCGTGTTGCTTTTTAAGAAAAAATAAAACACGTTTGGCTAATATTTTGTTATATTAAAAACAAAATAAACATGTTTGGTTGACATCATTTGTTTTTCTTTTCTTTCTTTCTTTCATTGTTGAAATTTTAACTATAAGAAATAATGTCATTTTATGCCATAAACAATGGTCCTTATGATTATCATATATATTTTTAAGACGATTATTCACCATTAAAATACAATTTACATATTCAAATAAATTGGTTCTAGATTTTAAACCATTGTTGTTTACAATTCAAGTATTATAATCTTGCCACATACTATTGACAATTTGATCCCTAACTTTATCCATTTGACGAAGATGTCTTTGAGAAATATCTATTCCTATCGGATTTTTTGTGAACTACTTCCAACATATTTTTCACTAAATTAAGGTATGTAAACTATACTCCGTGAATAATTGATCTTCTTTATTTTACTTCCTTATAAAGTTGTGCACATCAGAATAAGGAGCCATTTGCTTCAAAAATAAGAAATCGAGTCCAAAGCTCAATAACATTTGGTCATGAAAAGTGCGTATAGTTGAACAACTCTTTAGGGCCTTTTGCATGTCGTATAGGACCTCGATAATCCCGCAAATGATATCTTTCTCCTTTGTATGGCGTTAAAAATCCCGGCATGTTATACTGTGTTTAGTTTCCATTCTTTAGCATGTATGAAATGTAATGGCTTGAGAATGAGAATGAGAATGAGATTGGGAATGATTATTCTTATTTTTATGTTTGGTTTGTTCATTTATTTATTTAGAAATAAAATTATTATTCAACTTTAGGTATTTAGTTTATATGAATTACATTAATGTAAAATGATCTTTTTAGTTTTTTGTATAATACAAACTTGTAAAGTGAATGAAAAATAATCTTGTGAGGTCATTAAGTATAAATTTGAAATTATTTTACTCTATTTTTTTTTTACTTTTATTTTTTTAATTTGTGTGAAAATTATACCTTTTTTTAAATTTTTTAAGAACGGGTATATAAATAAGTATAAATATATATAAGCAATTAGTGAAAACATAAATCTTAACGCTTTTTCTTGCATCATATATCATTTTCATATTTATTTATAATAATATTATGTAGACTAAAATAACATAACTTGTATTAATTTAATATATGTAAGTACTTTTATATATTTAAAGCAAATTAATATTTTCGGAAACTAATATATGCAAAAGTATTTTTTTGTTAAAACTAATATATGAAAATTAATATGTACTATATTTTTAATATTTGATCTGATACACTTTTTCTTTTTTTGTTAAAACTTTCAATGAAATGTAATTTTACGTACAAATTAACTTTTTGATGTAAATTTCATAATGATTTTTAACTATCAAATTTACTATATATATGTGTGTACATTATATACTCTCTTCATTCTTTAATAATATATTTTTTTAATAAAAAATTTATTTTAATTTATTTGTGGTTTATAATTTTTAGGATAATAAATTATTTAATTTTATATATTACTCCTAACTTATCTTATTGTCCTAAAAATTCATTGTCATCTATTAGTTAGTTTTCAACTTTTCATAAAGTATAGTGATAAAATTTTACATAAATTTTAATTATTAAATAACTTTTTAATCAATTAAAATGTCTATTATTATGAAATGAAAGAATTATTATTATTATTATTATTATTATTATTATTATTATTATTATTATTATTATATGGACAATGATTCATAGTATCTATTTATTATGGATTAAAAAATGGCAAATAGTATCTCTACCTTCCATTACATAAATAAAAGGCCAGGATTAAAAAGGGGAAGTTGTCGTCCGCTAGTCATACTAGCGGACTGGATTAAAAAAAAAATTGGGCGCTTATACCCCTTATCCGAGCAAGTCAAGCATGATTTTTATTAATACACACATGGGCCCCACCTTGAAACAATACATAGCATCCCCAACTTTTGAATAATTCCTAATCCCACCTTGAAAAAATACACGTGGGCCTCATCTTGAAAATTGTTCATCACAATTCCTAATCTGATTATTTGAGAGGGGGCAACCCTTACTAAGCAGAGAATTTCTCACTCCAGTACTGAGCATCCGGAAAAATTTGAGAGGGAGTCAACCCTTCAAAGAAATGGTGGATCCAAATCTTGTTGCCATCCCAACCCCAAACAAAGACCGTCGATGAGGGAAATTACTGCAAGACTTAAAGAGGTAATAGGAATTAGAGTTGATGGAGTTGTCCCAAAACTTTCACCTCTTTTGTGGGCCGAGCTTGAGATCTGAAGCAATTTAATGCTTGAAGTTGAGCTTGTAAGTATACCCACTTTTTTTTTTATTTCTTTTTTGGTGTTTTGGTAAGACACCAAAGAAATTCGCCCTTGGAGATCATCCCTTGTACCTTAAATGGGGAGATGATTCTTGTACATGTCTAAAGATAGGAAAAAGTTGGTACAGATTGTGCATATTCTTTGTTGTTTATAATTTGGCTGTGAAGATGAAAACTAATCAAGTGGGTATAAGCTTTGGGAGTTCGTTATCAATTTTTTTGCCCCAATTCGATTTCACAGTGAATTTCACAGCGAGGTTAATTGAATTCGATTTCAATACTTTGACATGGGTTGACTTGCTCGAATCGGGGGTATAAGTGTCCAATTTTTTTTTAATCCAGTCCGCTAGTCATACTAGCGAACGACAACTCCCCCTTTTTAATCCTGGCCTTTTGTTTATGTAATGGAAAGTAGAGATGCTATTTGCTATTTTTTAATCCATAGCAAATAGACGCTATGAATCATTGTTATATATATATATATATATATATATATATATATATATATATATATATATATATATTACTCCATCCATTAGTAAAGCGCCAGTTTTATGCATTAAGATGGTTAATAATGATGTATTTTTCATTTATTTAATTTTTGCGTTTAACATTAATAAACAATATTAGAAATTAAAGAAGTTAAAAAAATATTAGTCTAAAAACAATTCAAAAAAACTACTTTAAAATAAATATAAACATAACGTTTTTGTAAGGAAAATGAAGTAGAATAAAAAAAGGTAAGAAAACAAAAGAAATAATGATAGATAGCGAAGAGAAGAAGGGAAGAAGGTTGACCTAGGAATGAAATAAACTCACCTATTTAGAAAGAAATAAAAAATAACTTTCAAATTTGAAAGGGAATAACTAAAGAAATTGAATGGTCATTCCAATTGATAACCAAACATGTTTTAAGTCATTTCATAAGCAATGGTCATTACATTTCCGGCCCATTCCATTCCATTCTCACCAACCAAACACAACATAGTGTTAGGGGTGCTCATCGGTAAAAAATCGAACCGGTATCGAAAATACCGAACCGGTACCGATCCGAAATTATCAAAAAAATAAGAACCGAAACCGATACCGAATTGTCGGTTTCGGTATCGATTTTTTTCGGTTATACCGTATGGTAATATATATAATTATTAATAATAATTATAATTTTTTTATATATATATTAATAATTTTTTGAAAAACTAAAAAATCATTAATTATTAATAATAATTAATATATAAAATAAAACTACAAAACATTAGTAATATATATATAAAAATTAATAAAACTACTATTATATAGAAATTGTTAATATATAAAAAAAATTATTTAATATATAAAATTACAAAACATTAACTATTAATTATTAAATTATTAAATTTTGGTATTTTCGGTATTTTGGTTTTTACCGAATTCAAAAAAGTCATTACCGCTACCGGTACAAAGTGTTAAAATACTGAAAAATCGATATCGAAAAAAATTGGTACCGAAAAAATCGGTACCACCGGTATCGGTAAAAAACTAAAAAAAACGAAAATTTTGAGCACCCCTACATAGTGTATCTAGAATCCACAACATAGTATTTTTCTGTTTGCAAACAAATTTTATTAAATAAATAAAAATATCAAACTATAAGTTATAATAGTTACTGAAAATAGTATATCCTCAAGTCAATCACGTTTGATGTGGTATGTAAGACCCCAAATTTTGTGAATAAAGATTAATTTTCTCAAAATATTTTTTTTTAAGTATTATGGTGTGGATTTGATATAATGTTATAGTTGTAGGTAGTATTTATAAATTTTGCAAAGTATGTAAGTTGTCATAAAATATTCGATTGGTCGGGGAATATTCATTTTAACAGGGAATATTCGTACGACAGCACAATCATTGATGGACCCCACAACGGAATTATTATCAGAATGAGAAAACAACAGAAATATCTTTTTCATAAAAATAGCGGCGAAAGTTTTACCGTTAAACTGTTGAAATACCCGGTGGTAAAAGTACAGTAATACGCGTGGTTGTATAGTAGAACACGGTATTGATTATTGATACTTACGTGAGAAGTCACTTAGTTTTATTCAATTATTGCTACCGTAATTGATGCATAGTATCTCACATTATTTGATTCAATTATTGTTGATATTTTATATATTGTTAAATCAATAATTGAGACGATGCAGTTATTCATATTATTATTTGTAATATTGACGATGTCTAGAAAGTTTTGTCAAGGAGAGGTTTGGTCACCTAATTGCGCGCCAATAGGGAGAAATTCTTATTGGAAAGTCCCCTCTTTCCTGGTAACGATCTGGTTGTTAAATATTACGAGTTATAATAATGATGATAAATGTTGTTAAAAATATTGAGGAAATTTTTTATGAAGTATTTGATGTAAATTTTGCTTATTTTATGGACCCTCATTTACCAATTTTTTAAAATAATCGGTATAAAGTTTTTCAGTATATATGTATTATGGTGGGACCCACCTGTGATGATGACATGTTGGTGGGAGGGGAACATGTGGGGCTCACGTGTAGAAAAATGATTTGGGGGAGAAGAAATGGAAACTCACGGATGAAGTAAGGGAGGTGGAAAAGGGAGTACCATTATTAGTGTTATTATATATATATATATATATATATATATATATATATATATATATATGTGTGTGTGTGTGTGTGTGTGTGTGTGTGTGTGTGTGTGTGTGAATATATATATATATATATATATATATATATATTATAATAAGTTTTATTTTATTAGATTAAAAATAGAATATATTATATTTTATTATGCATAGTGCCTGCATAGTGTTTGCATAGTAAATCAGAAAAAAAATCAACCGATTTGCGTTGCCCGTGATTTTATTCTTGTGCAGTCCGCGAGAAGAAAATTCAAATAGTATTCTTTCCATTCTCCTATAAATAGGATGCTTAGTTAGAATTGAAAATCACACCAAAATCAGAGAATTCTTCTTCTATAATATTGAGCTCATTTCTTTCGAGTTTTAGGAAGCATTGAGTGTAGAAAACAATGAAAGTTTTCTTCAAGAATATCTCCGCTATACCAGTTAGAATACTCTTCTTTTTAAGGTAAGAGGTATTATTTATTTCATATTCGCTTACAATATTATTTTTCGTATTCGTAAGAAATATTATCTTCGTTAAATATTCGTAAGGAATATTATTTTCGTTCAACAGTTGTAAGGGATATTATTTTTGTTTAGTATTCATATGAAATAATATTTTCTTCCATACTCTGTAGTATGTAAGTAATATCATTTCGTTTCAGAATTCGAATTTTACACTTATTTTGTTAAAGTTTTGCCTTCTATACTCCATGAAATTAGTAGAATATCCTTGATATTTGCACTTCATCTAGTATCTTTTAATAGAAATATTATTCCCGAAGTACTATTCACGGGGTACTATTCACTCGAGTACTATTCACCTGCGGTACTATTCACCTAGGGTACTATTCATAACAAAAAATCGATTTTTTCGGTCCAAATCATTTTTGGTACAATAGTATTCTTGAATTTTACTCCACAAAGAAGTATCATGTTGACAATTTTGATATTCTTGAATTCTGGATAAATTAAATTGTTAAAGTCTTTAAAATTTATCCTTGATCTCGTTTGATTGAATTATTATATCATTGTCATCATTCTCATGCTTATATTGTTATGAAAGTCATCTTTGGCCCGTAGTGCATAGATGGACTTGGTATGATTATGACCAGGGGTTATTTGGTATAATCATGACTGTAATATTACAAATAATGTGGTAAAAGTCCTCATTGGCCCGTAATGCATTGATAGACAGTTTTTGGTATGATCATGACTATGGGTTCTCTTCGGCCAAGGGTGCAAAGATGAATTATTTTATGGCATGATCATGACCGTTGATGAAAACATGAATATCCTTGGCCCGTAGTGCATGGATAATTCGTGGTCATGATACTAATGAATATCCTCGTCAGAAAAGTGTGGATGATTCGATGATGTTGATTATTTATTAAGTTGAGTCTCAACGATAAAATTGATGATAAACTTTTTAAATCATAGAAGATATTAGATATCATGCTCTACTCGACTCTTCTCATAGATTGCTTGTTCCGCTGCAGTTAAACTTGATATCTATTGTATTTTATCAGTTTAACATTGTTGAAGGCTAACGATAAATTATTCTGCATTATCTTAGAAATAATATTTCTTACTGGGCTAGTTGAGCTCACCCTTTGATTTCATTGTTCTCTTCAAGAAATGAGAATATAGCTGGGACTAGTCGGGAAATGGAGTGACGGTCCAGATGTTTGCATTAGTAGTCCTCACTATTTTATGAAATAATGTGAAAATAAATTTAATAATATTGAATTTGAGTTTGTATCTTTGCATTAATAAATTTGTGTTGAAACTCCCAATTTATGTTTTGTCGTACTCTACACGACAGTTGTATAATTAAGTTGTATTTGAATTTTGTACCATGTATTTAGCGACTCAAAATGGGTGATGTATACCTATTTTGGGGGTGTCACATGGTAGTAGTACAAGTGATTATTGGAATTAAGATCACCATAGTACCTTGCGTATTTTGAGTTATATTTTGTCATATTCCTTAAGATTCTTTGCGTATATAAAAGGATATGTTCAGATATAAAAAAATGTACATAAAGGTATGTGAATGATTAACAAAAGGATCTACTACTTCCAGTAAAGGGAGATAATGTCTTATATGATTCGATCATTGACAACTAAGAAATTCCTGACTAGGGTTGAATGAAAATTAGAAAAGAGTTTCTAATTTACAATAACTAGACTTGTGCTTCTGAGAATTGAAATGCATATAATCAAATAAATAAAACTTGACAGATAATTTTATGTTTTATATTTGATTTGGACACTATGTGATAGAATAATTTAATTGTATGATAACTATTTACTGAATAGGTTCATTGTGGTTAAATGTTGATTTCATATTATCTGGATAGTCATGATATTATGAGAGGCCAGTTTCACTCATCATATAATTAATTTTACTAATTATATACAAGAATTAAAAGAGTTTAATTCGTTTAAATAAAATTAGAATAGTTCTAACTTTATTTATTCTACTACCACATAATATTTAAAAAGAAATATTGATTTAAAAGTAATTGACTCAAATAATAATAATTGAGTATATTTAATTTGTACCATGGTGGAACAAATTAAATAACTTAGTATTTATAATAAAATATTTAAGAAATACTAATTATAAATTATTATTATTATTATAAAATAATTTATTTCCTAAATAGTTTAGGACTTAGATTAAAAACCCTAAGTCCTAAATAGTTTAGGAAAGATGATTTATCTGTTAGGTTTGTAATATTCATGTACACAATCATATTGCATCAAAGTAAAGCGAAAGCGTAACAGATTTTAAAATTTTACAAACCAATTACCCGGATAATCCTGTATGCACAATTATTAATTAGATGAAAAGAGATTAAGATTAAATTCATACCCTTGTAGAACTAGCTTCCTCATGTACAAGTTCACATCTAATCCATTTCGCGTTTAACTTGAATTCACCGGGTTTGATTCCTTCCTTTTATCAACGTTAGCCACTCAAGTATTTGACCTCTAGAGGTGATCCACCAAGGAAGAAAAAGTACTTAAAAAGATGAATGTTTGGCAAAACCCTAGTTTTTCTATCTCTATAGAAAATACGTACTCTCTCAACTCTTAAAAAAATCACACGTGTGTTGTGAAAACATCTCTACTCACCCATAATAAGACTCTTCTTATTTATAGATGTAGACAACCCTTCTAATCTAATTAGAAATTGAGTTATTTAATTAATTAAAATTCTTTAATTAATTAGGCTTCCTAATCATATTAAAAATAATTAATTAAACCATTTTAATTTATTTGCCTCCTAATCTTATTAGGAATATTTGATAGTACTTTTACTAATTAATTCCCAAACTCCTTTGATAATTAAATAATAATAATTGTAATAATAATAAGACTCCTCTTATTAATGTATATTTAATATTTCTAAAATATTAAATAATAAATATTAAGCTATTTAATTTATTCTATCACCATAGATTAATTAAATATACATAACTTATTATTACGATTATGACATTAACTTCTTAAATAATTATTCTTCCATTTATGGTGTGACCATTTAGGTTCTTCATATTAAATCGGTTGTGAATAAATCAATTAGAATAATTTAATCTTATTTAAATAAATAAATTAATCTAATAATTTATTTAAATAAATAACATTTATTCTACAATAAGGATAAGCCTCCTTAGCAATCAACGACTTTCTAGATAATATAGACTTCAACATTAATCATAAAAGAACTTTTGAGTAAATAGTTACCATACAATTCAATCATTCCATCATACTGTTAGGTTTTGTGAAAATCAAAGTAGCAATCAAATTGAAAAATTAGCAGAAGCGAAATAAAATCAGATTTTAAAATTTTTCACAAACCAATTACCCGGATCATCCTTTATGCATATTATTAATTAAACGAAGAATAAGAAATTATGAAATCATACCCTCAGAAACGAGCTTCCTCAGCATTTAGTTCACCTCCTACTTCTCATGATCTCCTTGAATCTCCTGTAGATTTCTTCCTTTGATCAATGTAAGCCACCCAAGTGTATAGCCTCTAGAGGTGATCTACCAAAGAAGAAGAATTTTCAAGAAGAAGGGGTATTGGCTCAAACCCTAGTTTTTCCTATCTGTATAGAAAAAGGAGGCGTACTCTTCAATTCTTAGAATTACGTATATTAGATATCTGATATAAGACTCATCTTATAAAGATATCATGTAACCCTATTTTAATTAAAATAAGGTATTATTTATTTAATTAAACTCTTTTAATTAAATAGGCTCCCTAATCCTATTAGGGGTAATTAATTAAACTCCTTTAACTAATTTTCCTTCCTAATCCAATTAGAATAAATGAGAGTACTTATATTAAATTAATTCCTAAACCTTTTAGAAATTAAAATAATAATAATTGTAATAATATTAATAAGACTCCTCTTATTAATTTATATTTAATATTTCTAAAATATTAAATAATAAATATTAAGTTATTTAATTTATTCTATCACTATAGAATAAATTAAATATACTTAACATATTATTACAATTATGCCATTAACTTCTTAAATAATTATTCTTCCTTTTATGGTGTGACCCTTTAGGTTCTCCATATTAAACCGGTTGTGAATAAATCAATTAGAACAATTCTAATCTCATTTAAATAAATAAATTAAACAAATAATTTATTTAAATAAATAATATTTATTCTATAATAGGATAAGCCTCCCTAGCGATCAACGACTTTCCGGATAATATAGATTTCAACATTAATCATAAAAGAACCTTTGAGTAAATAGTTACTGCATACAATTCAATCCTTCACCATACAATGTTCCAATTAAATATAAGACATGGAATTATCGTCAAGTCTTATTTTATTTAATTATATGTATTTCGATTCCTAAATGCATTAACTCCTAATGAATGCAAATTAGAAACTACTTTCTAATTTCATTCCACCTCGCCAAGGATTCTGGGTTGTCATTTATCGAATCACATATGACATTTCTCCTTTTTACTAGAAGAGGTAGATTCTTTATTGATCATTCATTATCTTCATATATAACTTATTACACCCAAGCATACCATTTGATATACTCTAAGAGTCTTAAGGAATAAGTCAAAGTGTAATTCATTATATATAAGATACTGTGATGATCTCAAGTCTAAGGATCATTTGTACTACTATCACTACAGGAATTCCTATTGACAAGTAAGTAAAACTCCATTAGGTATTCCTTAGCGAGTCACTTTCAGTGAACTTATTCTCTAATAAGCACCTACATACTTGCTTTAGTGTCTCCACACAAATGATCATGAGATCAATCATCCTCATCCAATGAGCAAACAACGTACATACCAATCTATCCGGATTCATTAATCCCCTTTTTAGTGATCCATTGATTGGGAACATTTTAGTTTTAAGCTATCTAAGAATTTAGATCTCATTAGCATGATCTCATCATGATTCTAAAAGTATTGCTTAAAACTATGGGTTTATCACATATTATTAAAACAGCACCATGTAGATAATAAATGCCTTTAATAAATAATTCTTTTATTAATAAATAAATAAGATTGATTACACAGTATACGCTTTATCATCATACATGATTGGCTTGTATGCATAATACTTTCAATCTCCCACTTGCACTAAAGCCAATCGCCGTGGTATCTCATACCCATCTTCTCTAAGTGACGATCAAACTGCTGTTGTGTTAACGCTTTAGTAAATGGATCTGCAATATTGTCTTGAGATTCCACACGCTCCAGGGTGACGTCTCCTCTTTCAATGATCTCTTTGATTAAATGAAATCACTGCAACACGTGTTTGGATTTCTGATGAGACCCGGGTTCCTTAGTTTCATGTAATGGCTCCAAAGATTGTCACGTAATAAAGGCACTTTGGTCCTTTAATGCTAGGAACCACACCAAGTTGGTAATGAACTTCTTCATCCAAACAACTTCCTTTGCAGCCTTCACTTGCAGCTATGTACTACGCCTCTCACATTGAATCAAGAATCATTTCTTTGTTTGGAACTCTTCCAACTCATCGCGCCACCGCTTAAGGTAAACACATACTCAAAGCGGATTCATTGTCATCTTGGTCTGTTTGAAAACTTGAGTCTGTGAAGCCCTCTAGTTTTAATTCGGACTCCACCGTAGACAAGAAATACATCCTTAGTTCTTCTTAAGTACTTTAGGATATTTTTCAACGCCTTTCAAGTGTTCTTCTCCGGATTCGATCGATATCTCGCTTGTTACACTAAGTGCATGAGCGACATCCGGTCTAAGTACATATCATACCGTACATGATAGATCCTATCAAGCATAAGGAATCTTACTCATACGGTTTCTCTCCTCAGTGTCTTTGGGGCTTGTTTTTGAGAGATGTATTCCACGGCTCATCGGCATGAGACCTCTTTTGGAATCTTCCATGCTAAACCTCTTTAGCATCAAGTTAATGTATCGTTCCTTGGGATAAGCAAGCATCCTTTTAGATCTATCTCTATAGATCTTTATCCCCAAAATATAGGATGCTTCTCCCAAGTCCTTCATGGAGAAATGTTTAGATAACTTGATTTTAATTGATTGCGAAGATAGGAATATCATTCCCTATCAAGTAATATATCATCAACATATAATACAAGGAATGAAACAAATACTCCCACTAACCTTCTTGTACACATGGTTCATCCTCATTTTGATAAAATCAAACTCTTTGATTGTCTCATCAAAACGGATGTTCCACCTA